>OX463843.1:51619776-52119776 GCA_949825065.1 Odontocerum albicorne
AGATATATTTTTATAGTTCTTTTTAAAGTGTGAGAGCATTTTAAATTTAACGTATTTTTGAAGTGGCTTTTTTTTTTGCACAGCAGAAAAAATAAAAATATGTCGCCTTTGAAAGACAAAAAAAAACGTCAAAGGTCCAGGTCTAGGTAGTATGCTCGTATTTGATTTCGTATTCTTACTTAAAAAGAATTTGGATTATTAATATGTTATTTATTGGGTGTACGTATCTACTTCTTTATTTATTTATTATATTTTTTTTTTTCAAGTATTGCATAAGAGATTGCATATATTGCTAATTGATTTAATGTGGGCTATTTGTCTAATATTTCCGGTCCTGGGATTCGAACCCAGTATTTAATCTAGGAGGATTTTTACGTAAACCAGCTTTCACTTATATGACGAGGTAGATTTTCTTGGACAAAAATATTGATACATGTTTATTTTGTCTAGCTAGGTATGGAGATTTACATTTACTAGATAATCACTAATTGTATATATTAGTTTGCACATGATATATTCGTATATATATATATATATATTAGTTCAGTTGTATATAATTTTAAAAGACTCACCCTGTTCGCTGCTTTTCTGTTCGATTCTAGCACGTTTTACTACATAATTCGAGTTAATTGTTTAAATTTATTCATCGAGACCACACTAACACATTTAAGATTCGCGATTTTCGTTTCTTGTGGACTGTCTGAGATGACGCGGTACACTGGCCACAGAGATATATTTTTATAGTTCTTTTTAAAGTGTGAGAGCATTTTAAATTTAACGTATTTTTGAAGTGGCTTTTTTTTTGCACAGCAGAAAAAATAAAAATATGTCGCCTTTGAAAGACAAAAAAAAACGTCAAAGGTCCAGGTCTAGGTAGTATGCTCGTATTTGATTTCGTATTCTTACTTAAAAAGAATTTGGATTATTAATATGTTATTTATTGGGTGTACGTATCTACTTCTTTATTTATTTATTATATTTTTTTTTTTCAAGTATTGCATAAGAGATTGCATATATTGCTAATTGATTTAATGTGGGCTATTTGTCTAATATTTCCGGTCCTGGGATTCGAACCCAGTATTTAATCTAGGAGGATTTTTACGTAAACCAGCTTTCACTTATATGACGAGGTAGATTTTCTTGGACAAAAATATTGATACATGTTTATTTTGTCTAGCTAGGTATGGAGATTTACATTTACTAGATAATCACTAATTGTATATATTAGTTTGCACATGATATATTCGTATATATATATATATATATTAGTTCAGTTGTATATAATTTTAAAAGACTCACCCTGTTCGCTGCTTTTCTGTTCGATTCTAGCACGTTTTACTACATAATTCGAGTTAATTGTTTAAATTTATTCATCGAGACCACACTAACACATTTAAGATTCGCGATTTTCGTTTCTTGTGGACTGTCTGAGATGACGCGGTACACTGGCCACAGAGATATATTTTTATAGTTCTTTTTAAAGTGTGAGAGCATTTTAAATTTAACGTATTTTTGAAGTGGCTTTTTTTTTGCACAGCAGAAAAAATAAAAATATGTCGCCTTTGAAAGACAAAAAAAAACGTCAAAGGTCCAGGTCTAGGTAGTATGCTCGTATTTGATTTCGTATTCTTACTTAAAAAGAATTTGGATTATTAATATGTTATTTATTGGGTGTACGTATCTACTTCTTTATTTATTTATTATATTTTTTTTTTTCAAGTATTGCATAAGAGATTGCATATATTGCTAATTGATTTAATGTGGGCTATTTGTCTAATATTTCCGGTCCTGGGATTCGAACCCAGTATTTAATCTAGGAGGATTTTTACGTAAACCAGCTTTCACTTATATGACGAGGTAGATTTTCTTGGACAAAAATATTGATACATGTTTATTTTGTCTAGCTAGGTATGGAGATTTACATTTACTAGATAATCACTAATTGTATATATTAGTTTGCACATGATATATTCGTATATATATATATATATTAGTTCAGTTGTATATAATTTTAAAAGACTCACCCTGTTCGCTGCTTTTCTGTTCGATTCTAGCACGTTTTACTACATAATTCGAGTTAATTGTTTAAATTTATTCATCGAGACCACACTAACACATTTAAGATTCGCGATTTTCGTTTCTTGTGGACTGTCTGAGATGACGCGGTACACTGGCCACAGAGATATATTTTTATAGTTCTTTTTAAAGTGTGAGAGCATTTTAAATTTAACGTATTTTTGAAGTGGCTTTTTTTTTTGCACAGCAGAAAAAATAAAAATATGTCGCCTTTGAAAGACAAAAAAAAACGTCAAAGGTCCAGGTCTAGGTAGTATGCTCGTATTTGATTTCGTATTCTTACTTAAAAAGAATTTGGATTATTAATATGTTATTTATTGGGTGTACGTATCTACTTCTTTATTTATTTATTATATTTTTTTTTTCAAGTATTGCATAAGAGATTGCATATATTGCTAATTGATTTAATGTGGGCTATTTGTCTAATATTTCCGGTCCTGGGATTCGAACCCAGTATTTAATCTAGGAGGATTTTTACGTAAACCAGCTTTCACTTATATGACGAGGTAGATTTTCTTGGACAAAAATATTGATACATGTTTATTTTGTCTAGCTAGGTATGGAGATTTACATTTACTAGATAATCACTAATTGTATATATTAGTTTGCACATGATATATTCGTATATATATATATATATATATTAGTTCAGTTGTATATAATTTTAAAAGACTCACCCTGTTCGCTGCTTTTCTGTTCGATTCTAGCACGTTTTACTACATAATTCGAGTTAATTGTTTAAATTTATTCATCGAGACCACACTAACACATTTAAGATTCGCGATTTTCGTTTCTTGTGGACTGTCTGAGATGACGCGGTACACTGGCCACAGAGATATATTTTTATAGTTCTTTTTAAAGTGTGAGAGCATTTTAAATTTAACGTATTTTTGAAGTGGCTTTTTTTTTTGCACAGCAGAAAAAATAAAAATATGTCGCCTTTGAAAGACAAAAAAAAACGTCAAAGGTCCAGGTCTAGGTAGTATGCTCGTATTTGATTTCGTATTCTTACTTAAAAAGAATTTGGATTATTAATATGTTATTTATTGGGTGTACGTATCTACTTCTTTATTTATTTATTATATTTTTTTTTTCAAGTATTGCATAAGAGATTGCATATATTGCTAATTGATTTAATGTGGGCTATTTGTCTAATATTTCCGGTCCTGGGATTCGAACCCAGTATTTAATCTAGGAGGATTTTTACGTAAACCAGCTTTCACTTATATGACGAGGTAGATTTTCTTGGACAAAAATATTGATACATGTTTATTTTGTCTAGCTAGGTATGGAGATTTACATTTACTAGATAATCACTAATTGTATATATTAGTTTGCACATGATATATTCGTATATATATATATATATATATTAGTTCAGTTGTATATAATTTTAAAAGACTCACCCTGTTCGCTGCTTTTCTGTTCGATTCTAGCACGTTTTACTACATAATTCGAGTTAATTGTTTAAATTTATTCATCGAGACCACACTAACACATTTAAGATTCGCGATTTTCGTTTCTTGTGGACTGTCTGAGATGACGCGGTACACTGGCCACAGAGATATATTTTTATAGTTCTTTTTAAAGTGTGAGAGCATTTTAAATTTAACGTATTTTTGAAGTGGCTTTTTTTTTGCACAGCAGAAAAAATAAAAATATGTCGCCTTTGAAAGACAAAAAAAAACGTCAAAGGTCCAGGTCTAGGTAGTATGCTCGTATTTGATTTCGTATTCTTACTTAAAAAGAATTTGGATTATTAATATGTTATTTATTGGGTGTACGTATCTACTTCTTTATTTATTTATTATATTTTTTTTTTTCAAGTATTGCATAAGAGATTGCATATATTGCTAATTGATTTAATGTGGGCTATTTGTCTAATATTTCCGGTCCTGGGATTCGAACCCAGTATTTAATCTAGGAGGATTTTTACGTAAACCAGCTTTCACTTATATGACGAGGTAGATTTTCTTGGACAAAAATATTGATACATGTTTATTTTGTCTAGCTAGGTATGGAGATTTACATTTACTAGATAATCACTAATTGTATATATTAGTTTGCACATGATATATTCGTATATATATATATATATATATTAGTTCAGTTGTATATAATTTTAAAAGACTCACCCTGTTCGCTGCTTTTCTGTTCGATTCTAGCACGTTTTACTACATAATTCGAGTTAATTGTTTAAATTTATTCATCGAGACCACACTAACACATTTAAGATTCGCGATTTTCGTTTCTTGTGGACTGTCTGAGATGACGCGGTACACTGGCCACAGAGATATATTTTTATAGTTCTTTTTAAAGTGTGAGAGCATTTTAAATTTAACGTATTTTTGAAGTGGCTTTTTTTTTGCACAGCAGAAAAAATAAAAAATATATAATATATATATATATATATATATATATATATATATATATATATATATAAAAAATATATATATATATATATATATATATATATATATATATATATATATATATATATATATATATATATATATATATATATATATATATATATATATATATATATATATATATATATATATATATATATATATATATATATATATATATATATATATATATATAATATATATATATATATATATATATATATATATATATATATATATATATATATATATATATATATATATATATATATATATATATATATATATATATATATATATATATATATATATATATATATATATATATATATATATATATATATATATATATATATATATATATATATATATATATATATATATATATATATATATATATATATATATATATATATATATATATATATATATATATATATATATATATATATATATATATATATATATATATATATATATATATATATATATATATATATATATATATATATATATATATATATATATATATATATATATATATATATATATATATATATATATATATATATATATATATATATATATATATATATATATATATATATATATATATATATATATATATATATATATATATATATATATATATATATCAGTGTATATAAATTTTTTTTTAAATCAAAAAGAAATATCTATGCGAACCTGTCGGGGACAAGACGAATCTCATTTTGACAGTTGACCATATTCTATTTGACGTTTCTTAATTAATATTTATAAAGTCTATATACATAATATAAATATAAAATAATTTTATGTTTAATATTAAATCATAAATTTTATAACTAATACATATTTCATAAATAATAAATTTTATCAACTAAACATTTTGACAGTTGACCATATTCTATTTTGACATTTCGTGATGAATATTTTTATTCAAATAAGTCTATAAACATAAAATATAAAATAATTTTATCTTTAATATTAAATAATAAATTTTATATATAATACATATTTTATAAATTTTATAAATAATACAGGTTTTTTTTTTCGTAAATATATTTATTCTAGACACGAACCAAGCTTTATATTATCATTGTGACGCATTTTATATTATCGTTGTGACGCGATCTTACGTCGTTAATAAAAAAATTGATAAAAAATAATAAAAAATAGTTATATTGTCATAAAATTGACTTGAGTGGTTGTGGTAAGTTGTAAGTTTAAAAAATAATGGACTTAAGAATTATATTTGATGAAAAACTTTCATTATTGATTCATATTTCAAAAGTTAACCTAACTTTTTTCAAAAAGAAAAGTACACATGTTAATTTAAGATAAAGTTGTATTATTTGTCAATAATTTTAAGTACTTGTATAACCTGTCACATGTTCATTTGTATATAAAGACACTTTTATGTCATTAATTAAATAAATAAATTATTTGGTGGTACATTAGAAAGAAGTACCCGTAGAAATATCGCAAAAAAAATGAAAATTAAAACAAACTTTTACGCTGCTCAGTTCCTTTTTTAATGTTTCACAATTTTATATGTTTTAACTTTCTTTTTTTCTTACTGAACGTTGTTACATAAATAAATTATAGGTTTATTGATAGCAGCATAGTATGTCCAGATTATATTTAAATAACACTTTTAAAACACATAAATTGCAGATAATACATTATATACAGAAGCTATCAAAAAGTCTGGGCTCATCTAATAGCATCCCTTCGGCCAAGATACACCCCACCAATATAGGGCGAACCCAGCCACGGGGACACCAGATGTTTTGCAGCCCACACCCTAGCTTTTTCAGCCCAGCACATCGTATTGGGGCAATTTTGTCAACTGTAAAATGGTAAGCTGTTGATTTTTTTTATAAATCGAAAAATTGTTTTCTCTGAACTGACGTTTTAATTACTAATTTTTATTATACTGACTTTCTAATGTATTGTATGAATGAAAATTAAAACAAACTTTTACGCTGCTCAGTTCTTTTTTTAATGTTTCACAATTTTATATGTTTTAACTTTCTTTTTTCTTACTGAACGTTGTTACATAAATAAATTATAGGTTTATTGATAGCAGCATAGTATGTCCAGATTATATTTAAATAACACTTTTAAAACACATTAATTGCAGATAATACATTATATACAGAAGCTATCAAAAGGTCTGGTATCATATACTCATATGACATACGTTAAAAACTAAAAACAATGTGTTATATGTGTGATTCTAATATTCTTATTCAATAATGTGGCTATTTTATAAGTCGCTTGTCTCTGCACCCAAAAGTAGCGGGTTCGATTCCTGTTGGAACCTAGATTTTTTTCAAGGTTTTTACACAAGGTCTCTTAAACATTTTTCTGGTTAATTGCAAGAGATTGCCACGTGGTGACAATCCTCCCAGGTTTTATTGTATATAACAAACGTGTTATAAAATACAATGCAACAGCACGATAAACTAAATTACAACGAAATTATTTCAATTCAAAATTATATAACTTAAATTTGATTTAACTTAAACTTTACATTGACTCCAGTAATAAATATCCATATTTGTTATCATTTTGAATATGAGTATATATTTAACTTCATATTAGCATCAGTAATAAAAGTCTTTATCTGTTACCACTTTTAATGTATTGTATTGCATTGTATTGTATATTTAACTTAACATAGACTTCAGTAAAAAAAAATCTTTATATGTTACGACTTTGAATATAAATGTATATTTAACTTAACATAGACTTCAGTAATAAAAGTCTTTATCTGTTACTACTTTGAATATAAATGTATATTTAACTTAACATAGACTTCATTATTAAAAGTATTTATCTGTTACCACTTTGAATATACATGTATATTTAACTTAAAATAGACTTCAGTAATAAAAGCCTTTATATGTTACCACTTTGAATATAAATGTTCATTTAACTGAATATAGACTTCAGTAATTAAAGTCTTTATCTGTTACCACTTTGAATACAAATGTATATTTAATTTAACATAGACTTCAGTAATAAAAGTCTTTATCTGTTACCACTTTGAATATAAATGTATATTTAACTTAACATAGACTTCAGTAATAAAAGTCTAAGCCTGTTACTATTTTGAATATAGGTGTATATTTCTGCATGAAAATTGTGGATGTTAGTAAGCGTCGTCAAACGCGAATTATCGATACCAACTTTATTAATTGAAATTTCCGGTGCATCCGTATTATTTCCTGATATTAACTATCCAGGCGTTCGGAATCGGCTACAATAAATGCTAAACCTCTGAAATTATTTTCATAACCCATGAATAAAAAATAAAAAATAGTACTTTCGTCATTCAAAAATGTTTAACGATGATATATTTTTTAATAGTACAGAATACTTTATAAGTTGAACAGTACAGAACACAGAACACTTTACAAGTTGCGGGTTCGATCGCCGCTGGAACCGAGATTTTTTTAAATAGGATTCCAGTCTGGTTAACACTTATGGCCTATAAAAACATCTTTCTGGTTGGTTGGAAGAGATTGCCAAATGGCAATAAACTCGCCAGGTTAAAAAAAAATCACCAACATATGGTTCAATTAATGACAGTGGCGCGTGGAGACAAATATAGTATCAAGAATTCTACACCCCGTGTGATGAGGCCAACGTAGCAAAAGTTATTAAAATTACTCAAAGGGTTGGCTTGAACAATAAGGAGAGTTAGGAGATCATAGTTGAGAAGGTTTTATTGTGTAATTTTACCAATTGGGAGGGGGATGCTAAGTGGCAAAGAATCCTGCCGGAAAATAAAGACTATCTAAGATTGTATTGCTAATGATGATAATGGCTCTCAACAAGGTAAATGTTTTTAACAAAACAAAGTAAAAAATGCTAAACTCGTATAGGTATTCCATCATCATTATCAACCTGAAACGATCCACTGCTGGTTGAAAGTTTCAGGAGTCGACTCCAAATGTTGTATTTCAGTTTTGTGTTTATTGGTGCCATGTGATCGTGCCATGCTTTCTGATTTTTTCCATCCAGCTTACTTGGGGTATTTTTCTGGACTTTTCTGGACTGGATTTCTTGGGCACCACTAGATTACTATATTTCAAATGTCAATCAGGAATTCAACAGCCTGGCTACGTATCCCGCTTATTACTACTTCACCCTGTTAATTTTTTTTTCACGGTATCTTTTAGTATATCTCGGTATATTGTAATTTATTTTTATCAAACACTGTTTATTCCACTTTTTGTGACGGTATAACCCTACCGGTTTCAAGGTGCACACCTCATCTTCAGGGAAGCGCAAAAAAAACTCAATGCTGTTCGAACTGGTACCGATATACACGCTTCAACGGTTGGGGGCTGAGGGGGGGGGGGAGGCATGGGACAATTTCGGCCAAGAGCGGAGAGATTTTTGGGAAATAACTGTTCAACAGATGTTCGGATCGGTGTTTAGTCTTGTTTGCGCTCCCCTGAAGATGAGGTGAAAGCCTTGAAATCGGTAGGGTTATACCGTCACAAAAAAGTGGAATAAACAGTGGTTGATAAAAATAAATAACAATGTCTTTAAACCTCCACAACGTTAATGCCTTAACTATAAATAACATATCTCAGTATAGATATTTCCATGCTGCTCTGTACGATCTAAAGCTTCTGTGTGATTTTTGCTGTAAGCGTTCATGTCACAGCTATACGACGATACTGGAAGAATACACTACCTTTCGCTTCAAATATATTGGTAGATTACTTTTGAAATTGTGCCATCTACGTAAGAAAAAAGTTGGCCCAAATACACATATTTCTAGAGTTTCAGCAGCTTACCATCTACAGTGAATGGATTTTGTATTCTTCCCCGTTAGTCTCTCAGAAACACAAGGGTTCTTCAAAGAGCCAGAGTTGATAGAGAGTTGCTGACTACAATTAAAATCCAAAAGGTGTCCTACTAGGGTCACGTACTTAGATGAGAAAAGTACAAATTACTGCACCTGATCATCCAAGGCAAAATAGAGGGTCGAAGAGGTGATGGCAGGAGGTAAGTATCCTGGCTTCGCAATATACGTGATTGGACTGGCAAAGGGGGCGTTGGGGACTTTTTTTGGGCTGCCCGGGACATAGATGTCTACTCGCAGATGATATGACATTGGGAAAGGTTTAAGTTTCATTTATAACTTGAGTTTATTTCAATAAACAGTTTTGATATTTTTATATGACACTTTTTTAATTTGAGTTGTCTGTGTCTTATATTAAAGAAAACAAATTAAATAACTTACGTAAGTTGATAGCCGTCATCAGACACGATTACTTAGTTGAAAATGGTGATGACTTACTTACCTGAAAGAAAAATAATTATTCGTAAGAAAAGTATTTAAGTACAGAATAATATAGTTGAAAAAAGAGCTACATTATTTAAAACCATTAACTTAAGGAAATAAAACTTAAATCTTATAATTTTCCGATATCTTGACTACATAAAATAAACCTTGAGCATATCAGACACTCTGGATTGCTGTGAATGTTCGCAAAGAAGACAACCTGAAATTGATAAAAAATTTATAAGAATAACCCTCGAGAGTCAAACGTTTTAGTTAAACATGAAAACGACTGTACCCAAACTCACCAGACAATGCGCTAATATATAACTTAACCAAGGTAAACAGCGAGGTAGGATCCCTGAAAAAATCGCTGAAAAATACGTTGTACGACGCATATCCAGAAAATAAATGTACTGAATTTTTGTAGGTTACAATTTTTTTTATTTAAACAAAAGAATTACGTGGTTACCGTAGTAAATATGTAAGCTATTTTTCGACATAGTCGCCATTCCTCTCAATGCAGGTGGTGAAGCGGCGTATCAACTTTTTGATGCCTTCCTCGAATTAGTTTCCCGCCAACCCCTCCGTCCATTTCTCCACATCCTCCTTTACCTCCTCGTCGGTTGAAAACCTTTTTCCACCCATGTGCAGCTTTAGGGAGGTAAAGAGATAGTAATCTGAAGGTGCTAGGTTAGGGGAATGCGCGGGATGGTTCAGGACATCCCATTTAAACGAGGCGAGCAGTTCCTCCGTGGCATTGGCGTTGGTTTGGCATTGTCGTGCAGCAGGCAGACTCCCTTTGTCAGCATGCCTCTCCTCTTGTTCTGAATCGCCCTCCGCATTTTTTTTAGGGTCTCACAGTATCTTGCAGAGTTGATGGTCTCCCCTTGAGGCATATATTCAAATAAAATTATGCCTTGACAGTCCCAAAACACGGATGCCATGATTTTCTCGGCTAAAATTGTGATTTTGAACTTTTTGGTGGAGGGTGAAGAGGTGTGACGCCACTGTTGAGACTGCTTTTTCGTTTCAGGCGTGTAGTGTGCAACCCGAGTTTCATCTCCAGTAACGATGGAGTGGAGAAATTCATCTCCATGGAGTTTGCAGCGCCTCAAAAACTCTTGCCCGGCATTATTTATTTCGCACTTGGCGGGAGATTGGATTGACATTTTTCACGAAACGTGTTATCGCGTCGACACTTTTCAACGTACTGACCTCGAACCGGTTTCGTTGTGGAGGGGAAGGGTCAGGCTACACGGAAGTGTAGCCAAAATGTCGAAAATAAAATCCATCCGGTCGTGAGAGCCTCAGTACACTTAATTTCTGGATACGCATAGTATTAAGAAAAACTTAAATACAACGAAGGAATAACCCCGCAAAGTGTATTTATAATCACTTTAAATGTTCAGTCAGAAACACGGGGTGTCATAAAACGCCTCTATCTAGATCTTTTCAGAGGCTGGCACTTCCGAGGGCAAATGGATTTCCGAGGCGATCTATGACTATTGTAATCGTTTATTTTAAGAGCTTTGGGAGATTATTCCTGAAGGAACCCTTAAGATAGACCCTAGAATCTTATTTGTGAATATCTGCCTCTTACCGACTCCTGAAAAAGACTATAAAAAAAAAAGATAAGGGTGGTTTTATTCTTGCCCCGTGAGCCTACGGGTAAAATGCTTGAAATTTTACAGTACAATAATATAATATAAATTGGAAAGGTTCATGAAATTTTATTTCGTGAAAATGTTAACTGCTGGATCAAAAAGAAGTATTAATTATGAATTCAGAGTAAAGAGAACTTCATATCCTTTTCGTATCGCATCAAATATTAAATTATTTTCAGCCAAAATGCTGTCACCTGGACAATACTTCATCCAATCTAGTTATCTTAGGTGCAAGACATCAGCTTCTCGAGCACAACAACAAATTCGTAAGGATTAATATTCACCACACAGTATATTGTATATAAAAAAGTATATTGTAGTATAATGTAGTATATTGTATAATATATAGAAAATCTATCCACCATACAATGTTCCCCAGTTTATGATATAATCCATATTTCTCTCAATTTATATTTAAAAAATGCTAGACTCCAGTTAGTGCTCAATATATGGTAGTTATAAATATTGCAATTAAGAACACAAAAAGAGTTTGTCTTTCTTGGAAGTAAGATCACATGGGATGGCCGTACAAAAAGAGAGGCTGACAATCGCATCCACCGAGCAAAACTCGCCTTTGATAAGAAATGAAAGATTTTCAAATCCAACAACATGGACCTAAAGCTCCACAAGAAATTGGTCAAAATAAATGTGTGGAGTATTTTGATGTATGGTGCATAGGCGAAAGAAATCGAAAAAGATTGGAGGCCTTCGAGATGTGGATCTGTATCGGACGTGTGGCGTCACCCTTGTGTGTGTGTATGTGATATGATGATATAGACAATGCCGTGTAGATCTGGAGGGAAATTCACCCTAATATTTGTAATGCAAACAAATGTTGACTTATATTTGTATATGTTCCTGTCATATAAATCTATGTATGTTCTTGTATTTGTTCATTCTATGTAATAATGTTGTATTTTATGTAGAATGTATGTTTGTTTGACTCCGATCGCGCTCGCGACCGCACTGGGAATAAGTGACTTGCCGGGCGGGGCGATCGGAGTAGGTCGGGGCCCAGTCAGCGTAAGCAAGGCCCAAACCCCGAAAGTTGTTGTATTTCGCGGGTAATGGGCGCTTGTGACGGCCGACTGACCATTAATATAGAGGGGCCCCCGATTTGGAAAAATATATTCTCAGTGATACCGATTTAACCGTGTTTTTACTTGAGACCCGCTACCCTACTTCGACTGCCTGAGAGGAATCTCTCCCTGCTCTTCTGCTTCTTCTTCTGCTGGATCTTTGCTATGGAATTATCTACCTCGAGCGCTACGTGGCAACCAACGTGCCTATCTACAGTCTTTGTACCTGTCCGGTACAGGACCTATAGACGAATCCTAAGGATTTCCTGGAGAGACCACATTACAAATGACGAGGATGCCATATACTATTTTTTTTCTAAGTCTATATGTACAAGGACGTGGGCTAAAAAACACCCGACGTCCTTGCGGTTGAGCTTGCCCTATTTTAGTGGCGTGTATCTCGGCCAGGACAATGTTGTGGGATGAGCCCGTACCTTTTAATGAATTTTCTCTTAAATATATTTTATGCAGTTTATTTTGAGACATACTAGGTTAGTCAAAAAGTTTTGAAAGCGACATCTATGGAGCAGTAGAAAAACCAAAAAAAACAATTGGATGAAAAAAATTGTGAAAAAAGACCCGGTTTGCAGAAGAAAATAATCATTTTTCATCAAGACAATGCACCTGCTCACACAGCTCAAAAAACCATCGCGAAAATCAGTGAATTGGGGTACGAATTGTTGCAACATCCACCCTATTCGCAGGATTTAGTTCCCTCTGACTTCTGACTGTTCTCACACCTCAAAAAATTCCTTCGTGGAAAGCATTTTTTATCAAACGAAGAGGTTATAGCCGTCGTAGAGGAGTATTTTGCAGGCCTTCCAGAAAGTCACTTCCGTGATGGGACAACAAAGTTGGAAGATCGTTGGACCAAGTGTATTGATCTTATGGGAGACTATACTGAGCAATAAAAGTGATTTCCCCCCAAAAAAATGTATTATCATTTCCGCTTTCAAAATTTTTTGACTAACCTAGTATGTGCTATTTTGGAATGAATTTATGAAGGGTGGTAACTAAAATACTGAAGGGTTTTAAAATGTCATAACTTGTTCATTTTCAATTTTTTTTACAGGCTATGGAGCATCCCTTGGAAATTAAAATTGCTACGTATGATGTCCAGCAACGATTAAAATTCATTGGGTTTATCTATTCCAGTGAAAGATCAATTATTGAAACTCCTGCAACATTTTAATGCGAGAGTATCTCCTAGCGATAACGTGATTCGGAACCTAACCGGAACCAGAGAATCCCAGGGAATTACATCAGCGTTAATTACATCCCCAAAAATGCACTTTTTGGTGCTGTGTTATGGTTGAAAGATTTGTCGGGCACTATTTATTTGAAAATGAGGAAGGTCAGCCAGAAATAATCAACGGGGTACAGGGCAATCCTTGATTTTTTACGCCTTTAGCGAATGTCCTTGAAGGACGTGCTGATGATTTTGATCGTTTGGTATTTAAATAAAATACGTCAGTTAGCAATGCGGAAAGAGAAAGTGAATGAATCAATGAATAATAATAAATGATGCTTTATTTATCGGTAAGTAGGTATTTATACATTTCAGAATGGGCGCGGGAGTGCGCCCGCCATATATTTTTATCTCGCTTCTGTGCGTGCAGAAATGGTCGATTGAAATATTGCAGACATCGCAAATAATATTGTGGGTAGACAATTTATTGGCGAAAACGGCGAGACAGCGTGATGCGTTCTCTTTCTACTGTGGAATGTATGTAAATAGTATTTGTGGGTAAACAATTTCCATGTTTTGGTATGCGACTTTTGGACATATCCGAAGGTCGTTTCGTCGGTCGTTGACCGTGTGTGACGACAATATTCAGCGACGACAGTAGTTCCTACACGCCCAACGGTCGAAGATAATCAGAAGGCATAGTTCCAACAAGATGGAGCTACTGCATACACTTACAGGGCAACGATGGACCTCATGCGAGAATCTTTCTGTGAACGGTTCAGTCTTTCAGTGGCCACCCTATATGTGGCCGTCAAAGAACCTATACCATATTTATTTATTTGAGTTAATCTGAGGTGGTATTTGTGGATTTACTTTTTTATTTTTATTTTTCTGTCATTTATTTATTTCTGTTCTTTTTCTTCTTAATCTACATGTACAAGGTTATGGACTGAAAACATAGGGTGCCCTCGCAGCTGGGCTAGCCCTTTATTGGTGGGGTGTATCTCTGCTGGGAGGATGTTATGAGATGAACCCAAACCTTTTTATAGCTCCTCTCCTAAATGTTCTATCTACCATTTATATGTTTTTGGAATGTATTTAAATACCTTACGTACATACTATGTCGTGATTAATGAACCTATATTTTTTTATGTTGTTTATAGTTAAGGCATTAACGTTGTGGAGGTTTAAAGACACTGTAATTTATTTTTATCAAACACTGTTTATTCCACTTTTTTGTGGAATAAACAGTGTTTGATAAAAATTTATTACAATAAACCTATATTTGAAATGAATCTATATTGAACCTATATTGACAATGACCTATATTTGAAAAATAAATTACAATGAACCTATAAGTGGAATAAACAGGGTTTGATAAAAATAAATTACAATGAACCTATATTTAAAATGAATCTATATTGAACCTATATTGACAATGACCTATATTTGAAAAATAAATTACAATGAACCTATAAGTGGAATAAACCGGGTTTGATAAAAATAAATTACAATGAACCTATATTTGAAATGAATCTATATTGCACCTATATTGACAATGACCTATATTTGAAAAATAAATTACAATGAACCTATAAGTGGAATAAGCAGGGTTTGATAAAAATAAATTACAATGAACCTATAAGTGGAATAAACAGGGTTTGATAAAAATAAATTACAATGAACCTATATTTAAAATGAATCTATATTGAACCTATATTGACAATGACCTATATTTGAAAAATAAATTACAATGAACCTATAAGTGGAATAAACAGTGTTTGTTAAAAATAAATTACAATGAACCTATATTTATTTATACATTTTGAAACTTTTAATAATAGTGAGTTTGCATCCTGAGCTAGAGCACCTTTGTAGAGTATTTTTATCGTTATTATTTTAGATCCGTATAGTATTTATTACTATTAACAGAAAATCTCAGTCAATCTGTCAATTTAAACAAAATAGCCTAAAACAAATAAACGGTAGAATGCTCCAGTCTGTAAAATTACAAAATACGTCAATATAGTAATGAAGTATTTGTCAGACATTATTTTCATAATGCGATTATTTAATAACTTTTTAGTCATCATGACTTACGAAATGTTTTTTTATCATTAACGCTTTTATAAGTATTATTGTTCACACGAATGGTAGTATAAATTAACTGGAAAATAGAAGATTCCAGGGGCTCCCGTGTAAGCCTTTGTTATATCTCATTGAGGCTTCATATTCTCCCCCGTGCTGCGTGTTCCGAGTTTTGATAGCATTCTGAATTTACTTTAGCGGTCATTAATGAACAATAAATCTTTAAGACAAGGTCTACACTCAAATGAAAACAAAGTGTTGTAAACATGTTTCTCGAATAAGTAAAATATTTGAATAGTAAACTTATTTTACATTATGTAAACCAAAATAGTGTAAATTCATGATATGACGTTGTTGCTGATAAAGATGTTTTATTTTTGGATTAGAGTTAAGTGATTAGGAAAACAAGATGAGGATACACAAGACCTGTGTCCGCCCCATAATGACATACAGCATAGAGTCCAGAGCCGACACTGTCAGAACCAAAAATCTCCTTCGAACCAGCGAAATGAAAGTACTCAGGAGTATCGGTGGTAAAACCCTTAGTGATAGAGTACGTAACACATAAATCTGAAGGACGTGCGAAGTTGAAGATATTGTCAGATGGAGATGACAGAGAATAAGGTTCTGGAACGAACATGTATCCAGAATGGCGGAATCGAGAGCCGCAAGAATGGCCAGGGACAGTATACCCCGAGCAAGCAGACCTCCAGGATGACCTCCCAAAAGATGTTTAGCGGATGGTTCTAGTAGGACGAAATGATGATTTTGATTGTTTGGTATTTAAATAAAATACGTCAATTAGCAATGCGGAAAGAGAGAGTGAATGAGTCAATGAATAATAATTAATAATTAATGATGCTTTATTTATCGGTAAGTGGGTATTTATACATTTCAGAATGGGCGCGGGAGTGCGCCCGCCATATATTTTTATCTCGCTTCTGTGCGTGCAGAAATGTTCGATTGAAATATTGCAGACATCGCAAATAATATTGTGGGTATACAATTTGTTGGCGAAAACGGCGAGACAGCGTGATGCGTTCTCTTTCTACTGTGGAATGTATCGTAAATAGTATTTGTGGGTAAACAATTTCAATGTTTTGGTATGCGACCTTTGGACATATCCAAAGGTCGTTTCGTCGGTCGTTGACCGTGTGTGTTGACAATATTTCGGCGACGACAGTAGTTCCTACAGATGGAAAGACAGCTGGCAGTCGACGTCACAAGAGGCAAACAATGATGCAGAACCATAACAGGCCAAAAGACCTAAAATAATAAGAAGAGATTAGGACAACAGAGTTAAACTGTAGTTTAAAAGTATTTAAGCTTCTATTATCCCATATTAACATAAAATAATGCTTTCAAATAGTTATACTTGCTGAAAAAATATCCATAAAACAAGTAATCTGAAATGAAGTAACTTTAAGCATTGATGCGGAAAACGTTAATAATTTGAACTGAAAATGCTCACATTAGGGAGTCGTATGGCGTAGAATCTATTTTACACCTTACGAGAGGTCACAGATTTCCCAAAGCAATTTTTTAAAGGGTGTCGTTCTGTGCATGGTTGTATATTTTGGAAAACAGATAAGAAACTGTCACAAAACCGATATTAATACAATACAGGCTCGCGGGTTGCACGGGTAAAAAAATAAATTGATATCATGTTTGAAAGCCGAATAGACAATAACAAACCTGTATATATGACATAATAAAATTTACGAAAGGTTACGGATGTAACTTAATGGAACTTCATTTTATAATATTCAATAATAAATAAGTTTTTCATTTCACTCATTACATAAATTTTCGACACACGTGTTTCTTTTTCCTATTTTGAGGCTGTCTTCAAGCGGACTAATCCCGGTATGTTACAAGAGCAGTGCCTGGGTCCGTCTGACGTAAACACTGTTCTCTTAATGAACCAGGATCATTCCACCTGAAGAAGACCTTACGATAGGAGGAAGAAACACGTGTAGCGGGGATTAATGTTATAAGTGGAATAACAACGAAATAATATAATATGGATTGCAACAGGGCATTATTAAAACCTGATTATAATCTCGTTAACCACTTAATCGGTAATTTTGATACGCAACACGGCATTATTAAAATCATCAACCTGGTTATAACCTCGTTATAACCTCAACCACTTAATCGTAAATGTTGATATGCAACAAGGCGTTATTAAAATCATCACCCTGGTTATAACCTCGTTAATCACTTAATCGTAAATGTTGATATGCAACAGGGCATCATTTAAATCATCAACCTGGTTATAATCTCATTAACCACTTAATCGTAAATGTTGATATGCAACAGGGCATCATTAAAATCATCAACCTGGTTATAATCTCATTAACCACTTAATCGTAAATGTTGATATGCAACAGGGCATCATTAAAATCATCAACCTGGTTATAATCTCATTAACCACTTAATCGTCAATGTTGATATGCAACAAGGCGTTATTAAAATCATAACCCTGGTTATAATCTCATTAACAACTTAATCGTTAATGTTGATATGCAACAGGTCGTTATTAAAATCATCATCATCATCATCATCAATAGCACTACAGCCCATTGTGGGCCCCGGCCTCCTCCAGCAGTCGTTGCCATTCCCCCCTATTAAAATCATCACCCTGGTTAAAATCTCATTCACAACTTAATCGTAAATGTTGATATGCAACAGGGTATTATTAAAATCATCACCCTGGTTATAATCTCATTAACCACCAAATTGTAAATGTTGATATGCAACAGGGCATTATTAAAATCATCATCCTGGTTATAACCTCATTAACCACTTAATCGTAAATGTTGATATGAAATAGGGCATTAATAAAATCATCACCCTGGTTATAATCTCATTAACTACTTAATCGTAAATGTTAGTATGCAACAGGGTATTATTAAAATCATCACCCTGGTTATAATCTCATTAACCACCAAATGGTCAATGTTGATATGCAACAGGGCATTATTAAAATCATCATCCTGGTTATAATCTTATTCACAACTTAATCGTAAATGTTGATATGCAACAGGGCATTATTAAAATCATCACCCTGGTTATAATCTCATTAACCATTGAATAGTAAATGTTAATATGCAACTGGGCATTATTAAAATCATCACCCTGGTTATAATCTCATTAACCACTTCATCGTTAATGTTAATATGCAACAGGGTATTATTTAAATCATCACCCTGGTTATAATCTCATTAATCACTTAATCGTAAAATAAATTATAACCATGAAACACTCATCGTCCGGTTAAACATCTGTTTTCAAAACAAAAAATGTCCAACCAACTCTTTTAGGCCTTGATAACTTATCAATTGTCTGAACCACGTGGTAAAATAAATATTTTTCAATTGCCATATACGTGAAACTTTTTTTTAGGCTTACAACCGAGAACAATATAGCTGCGCTTATTTTAATAAGCAGTTTATCCATAATTCTCCCATTCCCAGTAATCGTGATACACAAAATGTAAATTTATCAGCTCTGTTTCCTTGCCATATATGGATATTGTGATATACTATAATTGTATAAGTTTATAAACTAGTCAAGACGTACTATAGAGCTCTCTACATGATATCAACCTCACATATCATACATATAGTATAGAGCTCTCCACATGATATAAACCTCACATATCATACATATAGTATAGAGCTCTCTACATGATATAAACCTCACATATCATACATAAAGTATAGAGCTCTCTACATGATATAAACCTCACATATCATACATACAGTATAGAGCTCTCTACATGATATAAACCTCACATATCATACATATAGTATAGAGCTCTCTACATGATATAAACCTCACATATCATACATATAGTATAGAGCTCTCTACATGATATAAACCTCACATATCATACATATAGTATAGAGCTCTCTACATGATATAAACCTCACATATCATACATATAGTATAGAGCTCTCTACATGATATAAACCTCACATATCATACATATAGTATAGAGCTCTCTACATGATATAAACCTCACATATCATACATACAGTATAGAGCTCTCTACATGATATAAACCTCACATATCATACATATAGTATAGAGCTCTCTACATGATATAAACCTCACATATCATACATACAGTATAGAGCTCTCTACATGATATAAACCTCACATATCATACATACAGTATAGAGCTCTCTACATGATATAAACCTCACATATCATACATATAGTATAGAGCTCTCTACATGATATAAACCTCACATATCATACATACAGTATAGAGCTCTCTACATGATATAAACCTCACATATCATACATATAGTATAGAGCTCTCCACATGATATAAACCTCACATATCATACATATAGTATAGAGCTCTCTACATGATATAAACCTCACATATCATACAGACTCATAAGAGGGTGATTTCATACGTATTTACATTATCGGATTGGATCAACTCTCCCGTCAGTACCCTCAGTTGCGAAAATTTACAACACCGAGAAACCTTAAATTCCCTTCATAGACTTTCGAAGATGAAAGATCATGTAGGTGACAAAAATAAAGGGAGCCAAAATACATCCCTGCTGAATTCCTGAAGGGATTTAGAAGTACTCCGATAGACAACTAATTGTTCTTTTAGCATTTAGAGTTCAGGTTTATAGCTTTAACCCGTCCTTCCCTGTAATGTGTAACTAGTACACGTTGCTTCTTAAAACTTTAATATCTCTATAAATATAATAAATACTGGCTTCAGATTTAAGGTATTCTTCGTAATATATTTATGCATTGAATGAAAAAAACAATATTAATAATAATTAGCACTTATCGAGCAGATTCAAGATATTTTGTGATAATCGGGAATAAATTCACCGATACAATCAAACGTGTGCCAGTATGTGACGTATGTATATTGATTATAAAAAAAACCGCTATGAGTTGGGAAACGACGCTATTCACGTCTTGCTCTCACTCTACTTCGGTATATGAGAACGCAAGAAATAGAATATCAATTTGCTCACTTCTCTCGCTTCAGTAGCTTTCGGGCATTCGTTTGAGGTGGTCGCTTTGCCCGTTTTGTGAACGTCGGCCAATGTTTTTTTTTCATTTTTTCAGCAATTAAATTTCACTTATTATCCCTTTTGACTTCAAATTTAATTAATTTAAGCGATTGGTTATGATTATTTTTATTTTTCCGATTTTAAATCGATCATTTTTACATGTGTATTGAATACACTGCACCGAAACGCGCGGATTTTTTTAGCACAGGAAGGGAAAGGTTAATAATAGTTGCAGTCTTGTAAGATATCAAAATCGAGGATTTTGGGGGTTTCCAAAGGTTTTTCAAATTCCATGAAGCAGCAAACAAAACGTTGTAGTGGTTGCTAAAAGACACAGCGGATATAAAAAAATAAGACAAGCAGAAAACTGACTAGTAACAAAACCACATAACTGCTCACTTGGAGAATCTAGAATGAGATCCCTGATGCAATAGGTACCAAATAGTATATCTTCGATATACATACATACCATCACGTCATTTCCCTGTTGGGGTAGGCAGAAAGCTTTTCTATCTCGACGCACATCTTTAGCCTCTTCTACATCCATACACTTTATGATACAACTTAATCTGCTTAAGGGGGTATTGTACTCTAGAGGCGTGAATTTCGGGCGTTTTTTTTTAGACTAAATAAAATATATATTTTTCGTATACATATTTTTACACTGTGTTTATTGATAATTTGAGAATGTACAAAGAAATTTTTGAAAAAAAGAATAATTTTAAATTCAAGATGTTATCAGCTGTTATATCTTGTCGTAAAAAAGAAGGTAAACTGGTCGACATGATTGGAACCCTTTCGTAAATTTAAAACATAAATTATTCACAGTTCCTTGATAAAAAATAATGTCGTTATTGTTGGTACCAAAAAATATTCTAAATAATGTTTGAAAAAGTGCTAGCGTAGTGTTCTCTAATGTTAAGTCATTGCTTTTATTTTCGTCACATAAACACCTACCTTATGAAGTTGTGACAGTTAATTCCGAATACTTTTTATTGTGGTAAATATTTTTTACAAATCTATTGTGGGTACTAAATAACTGAAATAAGCTGCCAACAAAAGACTGAGAGTGTTGTAAACAAGTTATCTTCTATTTTAAGAAAAATAATATGAGAACATTTTTAATTTTGTTATTGAAAAGTGCAAAGAAATGTACAAAAGTCATATAATAATGTTTGAGGGAAGAGTTCGCTTTGATAAGCTTTCTTTTAAGCCTCATAAGAAATATAATTTTTAATCTCACAGATGAGTTGCGCCCGAACGTGTTAGGATTTGTATTGCGCCTGAGGATTAAGGACAATTTTATATAACGTCATTTTGAGAGCAACCTTTCCTCAAGGGCGCTCTAACTCGGAACTGAAACCCATTGTTACTAAATAAATCACGAATGGCAGCTAAAGCAGCGCTCGAGCGAATCATATATAACACTTCCATTGTACACAGCACAACCCTGTGGAACCATGTGGGTCAAGTTACAACTCCCCCCAAATCATCCACAAAGATGTTTAAAAACTTAGAAGATGAGCTAGAAACCAAAATGATGTCTTAATTGAAAGCCAGACTGAAAACCTTTTTTTTTTAAATCAGTGAGAATCAAACCCGCAACTTACGTGTCAGAACACAGGTGTCCTACCAACTTGACAATGGAGATCGATAAATTTGATAAAAAACTAATGATAATAGCTTTACCATCACAACTTGAGCAAAGATGTGTTGGGTACCCACGTCCCTAAAATATTGTCAACATGCAGGGTCAACGACCGATGAATCAACCTCTGGATATGGACAATTGTCACATACCAGAACGTCAACACTGTTTGCACGCAAATAATATTTACATCGCATTGCAAGGTAGAAAGAGAACATATCACGCCGTCTCGCCGTTTCGACAATAAATATCCTACCCACTGTATTATCCGCAGCGCTTCCGACCACCTCACCACGCGCAGGAGTGAGATCGAGATATACCGCGGACGCAGTCACGCGTCCCGTTCTGAAATTCTATATAAACCTACTTATCGTTGAATAAAGAGCACTTGTTATTATTCGCTTGACCATTCATTTCTGTTTATTATTTACCGACTATTCACTCTCACTTTTACCGCATTCCTGAATCGACGTATTTTATTTTAAATACAAAACAAATCAAAATCATCACGACGTATCAAATTAAGCATCCCGCTAAATTGATGACCCCGAACGAAAAGGAACACAGAATTCGACTAAAGTGAATACAGAGATGTCAACAACATCATCATCAGCACGTCCTACTAGGACATACGCTAAATACAGCACGTCCTACTAGGACACACGCTAAAGATGTAACAAAAATAAAACAGCCTAACGAAAATAACATCTCAAATTTATTCGAAGTGAATTTCGACTCACAATTTTTACGAAATTTTATCTAAGTTCAGTTCATACTCGTGAATAACACGCTTCTCGTTTATTTTTTTCACATCAGTAAATCAAGTTACCTTTTGAAATGTCAGGTTCGTAACTATTCCGGGCACGCAAATCCGAGAACGTGCTACATGAGACTGGTCAAACTTTTCCGTTGAAAGGCGATTCCTTTCGGCCTTCATATTTTTTTATCTCAGAGTTATTTTTAATCGTTTTAATGTAAGTAAATAAAATGCTCTAAGTTATTGCACTTGACTTAAATACAACTCTTTAAAAGGAAAAATTTTCTCTTGTTATGTTCTTATTGCTCTTAAAGGTCACATCTTCGATCAGTGTATGCTCCTACGAGTAATAATGGCCATTGACGACAGGCTCTATACAAAAAAAACGACAGGCTCACATACAGGGTCCTACATTGACGACAAGCTCCATACAAAAAACGACAGGCTCCTACATTGACGACAGGATCCATACAAAAAAACGACAGGCTCACATACAGGCTCCTACATTGACGACAGGCTCCATACAAAAAAACGACAGGCTCACATACAGGCTCCTACATTGATGACAGGCCCCATACAAAAAAAACGACAGGCTCACATATAGGCTCCTACATTAACGACAGGCTCCATACAAAAAAACGACAGGCTCACATACAGGCTCCTATATTGACGAACAGGCTCCATACAAAAAAAAACAACTCAAAGATACGAGACGTGATCGAATACAAAAAACATGGATTCTTCTTCTTCCTAGTGTCATGCCAGGTCCCCCCAATGTTGACTATCACCTGAGAATAGGCATCTTTGTCCTCGGCAGCCTAAAAAAGATATGAAGCAAAGCATGCTGAGACTAACGAGATGTGATCGAATACAAAAAACATGGATTCTTCTTCTTCCTAGTGTCATGTCAGGTCCCCCCAATTTTGACTATCACCTGAGAATAGGCATCTTTGTCCTCGGCAGCCTAAAACAAATCCCCAACGCTCCTTATACCAGTCCAATCATGTATATTGCGGAGCTAGGAGATTTGCCTCCTGCCAACACCTCTTCGATCCTCTATCTTGCCTTGGATGATCAGGTGCAGTAATTTGTATTTTTTTCCTCTAAATACATGACCCAAATAGGACACCTTTCGGATTTTAATATTAGTCAGTGACTCTCTATCAACTTTGGCTCTTTGAAGAACCCTCGTGCTGTTGACCATATCCTCCGTCCAGGGTATCCATTATAGTATTGTTTGGATAATAAATACATGGATAAAAGAGAAAGTTGAAGTTAAGGGCGTTTGGGTGCGTGGAGCTAATGAATAAAGAAAAATGGTTTAAAATTAAACTATTGTCAAGAAGAGACCTGACCACAATATTACAGAATTAAGAAGAGACCCGGCCACGCTATTATAAAACCAATAAATGGTATTCTATTATTGTCAACCAATAAATGGTATTCTAATCAGGAGCAATTCAATTTAACGGTATACACCGAAAGAGCTATCAATAGTAAAACGTGAACAACCTGACAACACTCGATTCGAGATTAATTTGCAAATGTGAGTAAAAAACGGGTATATCATAGAGGAAAACAAGAATCAAGCAAATGATATTTTGAAAGAACGATATATTTAAAAAAAGATAAATATATGAAGTGTATGAATGTGTAAGAGACAAAATATATGGCGAGTGAGGAAATAACATGACGACATCCGATGCTACACTATCTGGAAAAATAAGCATATGAACATCCAAAGCAAGGTGAGGATATACAAGACCTGTGTCCACCCCATAATGACATACAGCATAGAGTCCAGAGCCGACACTGTCAGAACCAAAAATCTCCTTCGAACCAGCGAAATGAAGGTACTCAGGAGTATCGCTGGCAAAACCCTTCATGATAGAGTAAAAAACACAGAAATCCGAAGGACGTGCGAAGTTGAAGATATTGTCAGATGGGGACGACAGAGAAGAAGGTTCTGAAACGAACACATATCCAGAATGGCGGAACCGAGAGCCATAAGAATGGCCAGGGACAGTATCCCCCAAGCAAGCAGACTTCCAGAATGACCTCCCAAAAGATGGAAAGACAGCTGACAGTCGACGGCACCAGAGGCAAACAATGATGCAGGACCATAACAGGCCAACAGGTCTAAAATAAAATAAAGAAGACAAGAATCAAGGAAATGATATTTTGAAAGAACGATATTTAAAAAAAAGATAAATGTATGAAGTGTGTGAATGTGAAAGAGACAAAATACGAGTATATGGCGAATGAGGAAAGTCTAGCGCTCTGCCCTATTTGTCTACCTCGACAGGGAAACGGTGTGATGGTAGGTATGTATGTATAGTATCCTGATTCATGAATGTATTCTGTTAGAATCTAATATGAAATTGAAAGTTTTTTCAGTAAAAACTTGAAAAAGCTTTGTATACGAGTATTCGTATATGGTATATAACTGAGATTTACGTAAGCTATGATATAAGGTGTTATTAATGTGGAAGAGGCCAAATAAGTGTTTCGGGATAAGAAAGTCTGACGCTGTGTCCTCACTGGCTACCCCTGCAGTGAAACAGGATAGTGGTATGTACGAGCATGTATAAATATTTAACCAGTTTTTTTTATTTCGATTAGTCAAAAATAGTTTTAGAAGGAAGGAAAGGTTAAGATGTTATAGCGAGTTGCTTATGTTTAATTGTCGTGATGATCTTGATTTGTAGTGATAAATATAGACTCAGGAATGCGGATATATAAAAACGAAAGTGACAACGGACGATAAATAATAAGTCTTGACAGTTGAATGGATGACAATAAAAGTATGTTTATTTCTCAGAGTGCGGACAATTTATACCAATGAATGAACCAGTTCGCGATACATATTGTATCTCGCTCTGGCGCATGGACTGGCGGTAGGTTAATTATTTATATTTGGAGATGACTAGGCGAGTCGCAGATACTATAAAATAGTAAATATTGTTGTTGTTCGTAGCGTGTAACAATCCCTGAATTCTTCATCGGTCATTGCCCCTGTATGTTTATTATTAACAATAATTAATTTAATTCAATTGTGTTTAACAATTCACTTATTCATTTTGACAATTATTTATTTATTTATTTATCTGGGTAGGTATTCCTACAATGTTATTGAAATATTCATGTCGATACAAAAAAATGTGGAAAATCTCTTAAACGTCTTAACCCAATGCCTTGGTTATACTATCCCAATACACCCTCGATATTGATTCACCCCATTTCGTATCCCTAAGTTCGGTATAGTTTTTTTTTTTATACAAATAAGTTGCTAGCATACTTTATTTATAAAATAACTTGATTCATATGTACTATATTTGTGAGACTATGGGAAGGAAAAAATATTTTCTTTAAAATTTTGAACAAACAGAATGACTTAACACTCAAATGGGAAAAAAATCCATACTTTAAAGTTTAATTTATAAGACATGTTTAGCCTTATAAAAGCATTATGTTTGGCCTGTCACTTTCATTTAAGTTTATTGTGTAGATTTTTTTCCACATTTAAATGTTTGACAATTTTGTTTGAAAGGTGAGTTCCAATATATGAATTAATGAGTCGAAATCTATCATATGAATTAACGAGTCGAAATCTTTATTATGAATAATGACGACCACTTTAGCCTAGTGAGTAAGATGCTTGACTTCCACCCAGGGTCTTCTGATTCGATACCGATGATACTCGAAAAAAACTTGTTTCAAGACTGCTTCAGAATATTTTACAACCACGTCCAGTATTATATAGACTCACAAGGAGTTTATTTTGAATAAACGATAATGTAAACTAAAATTAAACAATGTTTCATATTTAATTTCTCGTCAGTCGCCTTTCGCATTGGACAGCTAGTGTATAGATGTGACTCCTTTAAGTATTTTCGGTCACTCATCCATAGCGATGGAAGATATGCAGCAGATGTAACACATAGAATTAGTGTGGGATGGATGAAGTTTAAATCAATGACGGGAGTTCTATGTGATCCGAAAATGCCAGTAAAGTTAAAAGGAATAGTATACCAAACGATTGTCAGACCCGCACTCCTCTATGGCTTCAAATGCTGGACGATGTATAACTCTTACTCTAGGCAACTAGAAACTGCTGAAATGCGCATGCTAAGATGGTCAGCAGGTGTGTCCCTAAGAGACAAAATAGAAAGCTCACGCATTCGTGAAAGCCTAGGTGTTACAGACATCAACAGCAAGATGGAGGAGAGACCATTGAGATGGTATGGACACGTTGGACGCAGAGCACCCGATCACATTATGAACCAGGCAATCTCCATGGATCTTCCTCGAATAACAACCAGAGGAAAACCAAAGAATTCATGGGTGGTGCAAAAAAATAACCTGATGCAGAGGCACGGCCTGGGGGACGTAGTCCGGGACAAAAAAGCATACAACCTGAGGACGAAGAGAGCTCCACCCCAACAGTCTTCGCAGACAGTGAGTTGGGATGGAGCCACGGAGAAGAAGAAGATAATGTATATATGTGGAAGATACAATGGATATAAGTATGTGTTGATATATGAACCTTTGGCGTTCTTTCATCGTTGCCTACCTTGACAGGGTAATGCGTGATGATATGTATGTATCAAGTTCAATGAACACAACTGTTCTATAGAGAGCATAAAAAGTAGGAAGAGCATGTTAAACCCATTCCATCTTGTACTAAAACCGTAAGGGATGGGCAAATTCGAGAGAAAACTTGCTTGCTCTTATTTTGCGGTAACCGTTCTTTAATGCTTGAATTATTAAATTCAGGAATGACACGAATAGAACCTTTTTGGTGCTGGAGGAGAGTGTGAATGTTCTGAACGCGCTACGAAATACTTTTTCACGTGTACAAAAATGTGGCATATGAATTATTAGGCGACATTTGGGACCTTGATAGAAAAAAATAGGCCTTAAAGCGCTCTACGAACGTATTTTGTATCGTCTAGGACGGCCAATAAAAGATCTTCGAACACATTTGGTGAATACGTGCATAATAAAGACAGTTTATTTAACATAAAAAGAAGGACTTTTACCTAAAATTCTAAATTTAAGTAATCTGTCAGAAAACCCCCAAATCTCTCAAAAATACACTAATTCAACATTTTTTTTAAACTTATAACATATAATGTTACTTACTAAATAGTTAGAAGAAGAAACATGTTAATTTTTAGACATAAAACAGTTATTTATGATTTATAACGCAATAATTGTTAAGTTAGTATACTATACAAGCATTGTTAATTGTTAAGTTAGTATTTGCTCTTCACATTAAGTTAATATAAAAGCATTTCAGTCAAGTCTTGAGAGATCAAACCCAAAATTCCGATGATAAGTTGCAAGTATTTGGACTTTTATATAGTGCTTTTTTCTGTGTTGTTTAAAAGCGATAGAAGAATTTATGATAAGCAGCGTGTAAGCTACAAAAAAACCTTTATTTAAATGTTACACTGTCTAAGAACAAAACCTGTCCTGTAGTGAATCCGGCAAGAATCGAACCTGGAGCGGCCGCTTGCTTAAGCGTTGATTTCTCAAGAAAGTGGTGTCATTATATAGCGCACGTAACAAAGCATTGTCTATGCAAACCATATAGCGTGGTTTCCTAGAGAGCGTTGGTTGTGTCGTTATATAGTGCCCGTAACAAAACATTGTCTATGCAAACCAATGGCGTTGGTTTCTTAGACTGCGTTGGTTGTGTCGTTATATAGCGCCCGTAACAAAACATCGTCTATGCAAACCAATGGCGTTGGTTTCCTAGAGTGCGTTGGTTGTGTCGTTATATAGCGCCTGTAACAAAACATTGTCTATGCAAACCAATGGCGTTGGTTTCCTAGAGTGCGTTGGTTGTGTCGTTATATAGCGCCCGTAACAAAACATTGTCTATGCAAACCAATGGCGTTGGTTTCCTAGAGTGCGTTGGTTGTAAGTGTAATGTCAAATAGCAATGCTGCCATTTTTATGACGGCCGTGATAGCGGAGAAAATAGTCGTGGAACGATTTTTCCCGTGTAGCGGACACCGTTTTAAAATAAAAAATGAGTGCAAACGTAATTTGGACCCGCGAAAATAACGAAATATTGATTGATTTTGTAAGAAATAATGAATCTTATATTATGTGAAGAGCAAAGACTATAGAAAAGCCAAATTGAAACAAAATATGTGGAATAATATCGGGAGCTGTCAGTTTGACGTTTCCAACTGACAGTTGTGGGTTCTCATTTCTGCCGTCTGGTGGCGTGCCAGCATCACGTCATGTTACGTGCGCTATATAACGAACCCGGTTTCTTAGGAAACCCTAGCTTTAGCATGAATACTTACTGTTTGGCCACAACCGCTTACTAGAGCAAACATATATAACCGATGTCAGTCGGAACAAGATTTTGGAATGTTAAGTATTAAATTTGGACGAAGTATTTTGGAGTATTTACATATGAAAAGATTGAACTTCCCAATTTGCTAAGCATGTCTTTAAAAATTTTTTTTTTTACAAAAACATGTTAAGCTACATTTCCTACAAATTGCAACTTTTTCTCTATATTACGACGTCCTAATCCACCAACTACTTGCCTTGCCTCCCGTAAACCTTTCTAGGCCTGGGCTGAATAGAGATGTTTAAAACAATGCCAAAAGGCTTAAGTAAAAACTTTGAGGATTTTGTGGTATACTTAACTGTCAAGTAAACTGAAGGGAGCCTGCCAAAGTAAATATACAAAGGCTTAAACCTAGTCCACATACGCCACTGTCACTGTGTCTAATTGATGCACAAATGTAGTATAAAGTGCTTTTTAAATTTCTTTTACACTTGAAGCAGGTTATTCCCAATTACATTAAATAACAACAAAGCCTTAATATATTAAAACATGATGACAACAGAAACTTCCTCGTGAAGGGGTTCAGTTATGCCTATAAAAGTTATTAAGAGTTCAACCCTTAATTTATACGTCGATATATGTACGGAAGATTTCAATATCAGAAAATCTATTCAACAAGGTAATTCCGTTTGTAAATAGTGACGTTCTTAACAGCAGAGTTCGTAAATTATTGTTCATGTGTGAATCTACCAGGGACAACCAATTTATCAGAAGAAGAAATCGACCCCAAAGCTCCACCCTTCACCAAAACGACACCCCCTATAATAAACATTTACATTTGGTTATAAAAAGTTACTGTTAACTTTATTGGAACAGCTGTTTTATGGTAAAATATTGCAACAATGTTTTTTGCCACTTCTTTTAACATTTTTTATATGTTCAATATGTACATTTGATAATAAAAAAGCATAAGTGTTATTATTATTATTTTAATATGAGTTGATTTTTAAATACCGGTCATGGTAAATGTGATGTACCCAGAGTAAACCCATGGTAAATGTGATGAACCCAGAGATATTTCTATGTGATGTACCCAAAGTAAACCACAATACAGGTTTACCCTTATTTACAAAGATTTATCTATAAAGCCATTGTCTATCCCAAACTTCTTTATGACGCTTGTACTTCCCGTAGGAGGAATATCCAGAACCTGGAAATGTTCCTCCAGCGTTTTCTTCGCCGCATACTTCGGACCCACTGGAGTGATCATGTCACAAATGTGTCGGCTCTTCAACACTCCAACTGTAAACCTATGGAGCAGGGATGCCCAACCTTTTTACACGTAAACTTTTCTATTTGAATGGTAACGTCGCAATATATTTATTTATTTAATACTTTTATTTCAAATACAATTTGGTGGGATTATTGCCAGTTGGTAATCGCTTCCAGCCAACCAGACAAAAGTAAATGAAAAAAGTTACATGGTTGCATAAATCATTCAAATGGCTATCCATGCCCACGAAATCCATAAACACATACGTGACCATATGCCCACAAACCCTACAAAGACGGACAATCCTCCGAATAATGTTTTTCACATAAAGTGAGATATCACCAATCAAAATAAAATGAAGGGATGGTGGAAAGGAAAGGAAAAATCGGGAATGAAACACGTTATTTTACTGACTAGAAATTAAGAGTTTTTTCAGTCGCTTCTTAAAGCATGTCGAGGACGGAGCGAGTATTATATTGGTTTGTAACTGATTCCAGAGTCTCGCTGCATGGACAGTAAAGTACGACGTAAAGAAAGAGGAACGGTGAACTGGAAAGGCCAATAAACAATCTCTGTTTGAGCGTAGCGCTAATCCATAATTGGAAAGACACTGAACATTTTCGGCGAGGTAAGAGGGGGCGGAGGGACAGTTAAAGATATATCAGTGTGCAGGAAAAAAGACGAAATTATAATCAGATAAAATAATTTGATATTTATTATGAACAAAACAATACAGTTAAATTTCACTTTGATTCACATTAAATGCTGGTGGGAGTTAATTTATATGACTATTTTTTTAGTGTATGTAAAGCAAGAAAAAGTAAAGATCTACTGAAAGCATGCCACGATCGATTGGTAGATTGCGATCGACTGATTGAATATTCCTGGTTTAGAAGATATGTGTAGTTGTTAAGTCGAAATTGACCGGAACTGAGCTTGTGATACTCAAAGAGGCTCACAGACTCCCAAAACGCAATCAACAAATATGTTATATGGAGAAGTATGTTAATAGACAATCGCAGTCAGTGAGCGGAAGAAATGCTTTAACCCTTCCCTTACGGTGATAAAAATAATACGCGTGCTCCGGTGTTGGGTAGTGAGTACGCAATCAAAAATTAGCGATTTTAAATCGGAAAAATAAGAACATTACATAGATAATCCCCCTAGTTAATTATAATTGAAGTAAAAAATTATATTAATTGAGATTTATTTGCTGAAAACATTAAAAAACCATCTGAAAACATTAAAAAACGCTCACGGAACGGGCGTACGTCTAACCTATTTGCAAGCCTAGAAGCTACTAGTGGCGCGGAACGTCAGTCGCATACCCCGGCGCTTACGCTTATGCTTGCGACGTTGAGACAATTCAGCTCCTCGCAATTCAGTCTAGTATGCAAGAGTGAGATGCGAATATAGTGTCGCGCTTCCCGCATACTATACACCTATCGTCAAGACGAGGCACTCGCAGCGTTTAAATGCGAATTTGTTTTCGATCTTTACAAAACACCTCGATGTAGTCGATAAATTCTGATTATTATTAATATTATTTTTTAAATCAATGCGTAAATATATTATGGAGGAATACCTAACATCTTAACCTTATATTTATTATACTTATAGAGATATTGATGGTTATTAGAAGCAACGTGTAGAAGATACCCAACACAGGGAAGGAAAGGTTAAGGACAGTATGCAGGAGTCGGAGTGTGGAGCTCCGGAATCGGAAATCATCGGAATATTACTTTTTTTTACTTTACTTTTTTCTTTTTTTTTGAAATAATATACATGACCGAAGTCATAAGTATCCTCATACCCCTGAATACTTGGCGGAAAAATGCCTGGGTTCTCCAAAAGAAGTAGCACATTGCGAGGTTTGAACTGGTGACCTTCTGCACGGAAGAACAGTACCTTACCGTGCGGTCACGTATCTCAAATTTATAAAGTTTACATAACCAGTAAAGTAGGGTGAAAAAAAAACAGAGGTCAGGTAGTTGGGATATGCATGTTTAAAAGACTACCTGAAGAAATTTATAACGCAAACATGAGTGGAAGTTGTCGTCTAGATGACCGAAAAAAAGTATTTTCGGACCAAGGGAATGAAATTTCGAAAGAAGAAACTGTACGGAGTCTTTTTCTCTTCATATGGTACCCATCAATATATCCAAATTAGTGTGTCGGACATATTGAATAGCATAGCCGGAAGACTACATTGTCTTCAGCCCCAATAATCGAGCCTTTGGGTTTGGAGCTTCTGGAGTATGTAAGGAACTCGCGGTTCGTCATTGAATGTGCTGGCATTACTATCGCTCGACATGAGTGAGTATTTTACATTATTTATTTATTTATTTAATTAATTAACGACACAACAGTGTCTTTATATACAAATGAACATGTGACAGGTTATACAAGTACTTAAAATTATTGACAAATAATACAACTTTATCTTAAACTAACAAGAAGATACAAAAAGCAGTAGAATAAATTACAGTCATCGTTTTAAAATTATTTAATAATCTTTGAGAATTTTGTGGGAATTTTATGGATATATATTGAGATATATAAAACACATGGCCTCATTAGTGGACTGAGATGCAAGTTGCTTTGCAGAATTAAAAGCTTCACACATGTTGATGCAGGGTTACTCAACTCCAGAGGCAAAATATTCTCCTTAATATTTGGTTTGTATTACGTTATTTATATTAATAAAGGAGAGCACAAAGTTAGTAGCTATTTCTAAATATTGTTGTAATATTCTGGCGAATACTATATATACTTATATTAAAAATATCTTAATTGTTGCAAAACTCGTTTCCAAGTCTTTGCATACGAATTATAGAGGAGTTGATTTTATAGTATTGTCACTTGACTGGCACCCTTTTAGGTACCATCCAGAATCGAATCCGAAATCCCTGGAAAGAAGTCAAGAATCTTATCACTAGGCTACGAAAGACGCCTGTAAGGTAAGAAATAAGATAAAGAACTGTATGGATATGGAGTCCGCATTGATAACATGCCATGAAAGTCGTGAATGCAATGATCGTCTTTCTTAAACTCTTGGTGTTGATTAGCCTTCGATTTCCGACAAGAATCACCAGGCTGCAAGACACATTTCTATGTGAAAATAATAAAACAAATAATTTTGCAAATTCGCTCATCCCTAGACCACACAGGATCCGAAATAAGTACGCTACAGTTCCGGAAATTTTTGGGGCTAGTTTCCTGACCTATAAAGAGGGCCTCAAAAGGCACTTCCGCATATCCAAGCCTTGAAATAGGATCACGCGTGTCTTTCGTAGACTTTTAAAGAATTTTTTAAACTGTTTTTATACTTATTTTTTTATAATTTAATTCTACTGTAAGAAATCCTATGAAATAAACTTCCACCGTGATTTTTTTCTTATCAAATTAAGCTTGAAGACATTATTAGACAATATATCGGTGGCCATGGTATAACGGTTAGCGTTCACGCTACGCAAGCGGGCGTCCCAGGTTCAATTCATTGCGGATTCAATTTCAGACTTGTTTTACTTTTTAGACCGTTCAGCGTTTAAATTAAAGATTGCCTGTAGCTTACACGCAGCGTATTTAAAATTTTCATAACGTTTTTAAACAACACAGTACTTTATAAAACTCGTCCCAGTGTCATTTCAGGTCCCCCCAACGTTGAATATCATCCGCGAGTAGACATCTTTGTCCAGGGCAGCCCGAAAAAGATCCCCAACGCTCCCTATGCCAGTCCAATCACGTATATTGGGAAACCAGGAGATTTGTCTCCTGCCAACACCTCTTCGACCTTCTATTTTGCCTTGGATGATATGGGACAGTAATATATACTTTGCTCATCTAAGTACATGACCCAAATAGGACACCTTTCGGATTTAAATATTAGTCAGCAGCTCTCTATCAACTTTGACTCTGTGAAGAACCCTTGTATTGCTGACCATATCCGTCCAGGGTATCTGTAGCATTTTCCGGTGCATCCACATTTCGAATGCTTCCAGTTGGTTCATACTGCCAACTTTGAGGGTCCATGATTCCACTCCATATAATAACACTGACCAAACGTAGCATTTGACTGACCGTTGTCGAAGTTTCAAGTTTAGATTATCATCACAGAATACGCTTCTCATTTTATTAAAAGCCTCACGAGACGATTCAATTCTGCCCTTCAACTCGGTTTCTGGGTCGAAGTCTTCCACTAAGATACTTCCGAGGTATTTATTTTTTTCACTCTCTCTATATAAGCACCGTTCAATGTAAGACGTGATCCTGCGTGATCCTGCCGGCCAAACACCATGAACTTAGTTTTACTCACGTTCATGTTCCGCCCCAGCCTCACACCGGCTTCATTAATTATACCTATAAGCGTTGGAAGGCCGTCAATACTGTCTGCCAGAACAACCGTATCATCTGCGTACCTGTTGTTCTGGCAGACATAAAACTCTACCCAACGAAAATCGGCATCAGATTAAACCTACTGTAACGATGGTCGTTATCAATGTAGCGTGTGTCCTATTAGGACGTGCTGATGATTTTGATATCGACATCGCTCCTTGTTTTTAGTTGATTCTGCGTTACTTCTCGTTCAGAGTCATCGATATAGCGGATTGCTTATTTCTATAAGTCATGATGATCTTGATTTATATTCAATAAATATAGACTCAGGAATGCGGATATAAATCGATAAGTGGACAGCAGGTAAATAAATAACAAAGTCTTGACAGTTGACTGAATGACAATACGAATATGTTTATTTCTCGGAGTGCGGACAATTTATACCAATGAATGAACCAGTTCGCGATACATATTCTATCTCGCTCTGGCGCATGGACTGGCGGTAGGTTAATTATTTATATTTGGAGATGACTAGGCGAGTCGCAGATACTATAAAATAGTAAATATTGTCGCCGTTCTTGACGTGTAGCTATCTATGAATACTTGATCGGTCAATGACCCTGTATGTTTATTATTAACAATAATTAATTTAATTTATTTGTGTTTTAACAATTCACTTATTCATTTTGACAATTATTTATTTACTAGGTAGGTATCCTACACTACCAATCAACTATAATAGCATTGCCATCGGAACTTAAGACTTTATCTGCCCAGATTTTATACAAGCTAACGTGTAATAATTTGCACACAATAAATGAACACACGCACAGGTGTCTTTTATCTACAAGATGGCTGACAACCAATCTTTGATCAAAGATAATAAGAAAGCCAATGTGAAAGCTAAACACTCAGTGACGCGTTTTTTCGAGATATTGAACAAATTGAGTAACGCAGTAAATATATTCTCGACACCACCTAGCACTATAAGAAGAATTCTCCATAGTATTCTTCCATATGAATACAAAATAAAATTCCCATTGTGTAACAGGAGAAATCCGTATAATGTGGAAAATAATAATAAAAAAATCCCATTCTTATTTGTACTTGTGTGTTAACATATGTTGTGTCCGTTTTTTTTTTTTCAAATTACAAATAAGCAACAAAAGTAAAAAAAAATTGTGATACGTAATTCGAAAGAAAATTTTCTGCTCTACAATAAATTGTATTTGCTTTTACGTTACATATATTATTTTGTTTGATTACAAGCCTTCAAAATGCAATGTCAATCAGACGAAAGTGAGCATTTTCTAATAAGAACCACTGAAGTAGGTTTACAGCAAACGTACGTGTTGGAAATACAACCGCAGATTGACAACTTGCAACATTCCCACATATCTAATGCGTGTGGGTGTTGTTACCAGACAAACTCTTGAACAAAACTGAGAACTTGTATTGGGTGTTAACATAAGCGGTATATAACATAAACATAAACATACTAAATTAGATTTCTTTTCAACACCTTCATGCAAATATGTCTGGCGGATTTATTGCTGAAAAGTAATTTCATCCAATAAAACATAGTTTGTTTGGAAATAAAAATAATATTTGAAATACATTAGTAACAAAATTAAAATAAAAGATAAATCTTGCAGAAAGTATTAGGTGTTAACATAAGTTGTGTCCGTTTTTTTTTCCAAATTAAAAATGAGCACCAAAAGTAAAACAAAATGGTAAATATTATACGTCATTCGAAATGAAATTTTCTGCTCTACAAGACATTGTATTTGCTTTTACGTTACATATATTTTTTTATTTGATTACAAGCTTTCAAAATGCAACGTCCATTAGACGAAAGTGAGCATTTTCGACACATCCTTCTGTTCGCGTTCAATCGAGGGAATAAAGCTGCCAAAGCTGCTCGCGATATTCGCGAAATTTACGGTGAAGATGCTACGAATGAAAGGACAGCTCGTCGATGGTTTTTGCGTTTCAACGACATGGAGCATTCCGGACGACCAGTGGACTTCGATGAGGACCGCTTAAACCATATTATTCATGAAAATCCCCTTCAAACCACCGTAGAATTGGCTGAGCAGCTGAGTTGTAGTCACATGACTGTGGTTAAATGGTTAAAGGGCGCTTGGGTTCCACATGTTTTGAGTGAAAACAACAAAAATCAACGTTCGACAATTGATATTCTATTTTAAAGGCTTGTAATCAAATAAAATAATATGTTACGTAAAAGCAAACACAATATTTTGTATGCTAGAGCAGAAAATTTTCTTTCAAATGACGTATAACCATTACCATTTCGTTTTACTTTTGGAACTCATTTTTAATTTGGAATAAAACGGACACAACTTATGTTAACACCTAATACTTTCTACAAGATTTATCTTTTATTTAAATTTTTTTACTAATGTATCTCAAATATTATTTATATTTCCAAACAAACTATGTTTTATTGGATGAAATTACTTTTCAGCAATAAATCCGCCAGACATATTTGCATGAAGGTGTTGAAAAGAAATCTAATTTAGTATTTCTATCCAGAGTTTATGTAAATAAATGGTTTGTTACATTCTTCAGAAAATATAACATATATTCCGTTTAGCTTAAATGCATATATTTTTCAATTTACAAGTAAAAATCTCCCTTTTTAACCATGGTCGATTGTGAACGTGCTAATTTGTTTAGATTTTGAATAGCCCCGAATTTGACATATTTCACCATAAAAGTCATGTAATAATTTATTAAAGCCTTAATCCGGGCCTATTTGTTGAGGTTTCTGAAATATTTAGTCTCTCTCATAGAACGCCAAGCCTCAAATCATTCGTGTTGAAATATTGTATTGCTTTTATAGCGAGCAAGATTAATGAGACTATTTCAACCCTGCCTTGACAGGGTCGGTTTTATCCTTGGGTAGGGTGAAAATTGCCCATATTCAAAGCAATGTTATTTTCATACTAATGCTGCAATCACACGCAGTAGTTAATATTTTATTATTTTAGTAAATGACTGTTGATTGAAATCTGAACTGTTTAAGCTTAACTTGATATAAACAATCATGTTTAACAAAAAAATGTGATATGTTATCTGTGATGCGTGGGTATAAACAGATGTTTTCAACGGTAAATAGAATTAAAAAAAACAATATCGAGCCTCTTGTTTTATGTATCATTTCATCAGTAACATAATTGCTTTTATATCTATTAATGATGTCGACATATTTGTATTTCAATAAACTGAATTATCAAATGTGTTGTTAGTATAACATATGTTTTAACGCTATTTAAAATCTACTATATTAATAAAAAATATATATTTACTGCACAAGTTTTTATACAACTTTTTTTAAGTGAAACTTATATTGGCGCAGAAGGACACATTGGCCTGAACGTCACGAAAAATGAAACGGTGTATTATATTATTATTTTTAGATTATTATTTATTATTTAAAAATTTTTTCATTGATAAATTATTTTAATATTAATAATTATTTATTATTAATAATAATTAATATTATTAAGTGATTTATATTATTATTAAAATCATTATTTATTACCAAAACTATTCTTATTAAAAATTTAAAAAAATATTTTTTTATGTTATGTATTATTTTTGTATTAATATTTAACATTTCTTAATTTTATTTTATATTAAATTATTTTAAAATATTAAATATTTATTTTAATATTTATTCAATATATAATTTATATTAAATTTCTTATTATATTATAATAATATATATGTTATTACAATATTAATAATCATATTAATATTATATTATAATTAATTATAGTAAAATAAATGATAATAATATTATTAAAAATATAATAAAAGTTATATGATAACAAATAAATTATTAAATAATTAATTTCATAATAACATAAAAATATTAATATATTTAATAATAAAGAAAATATACATTAAATATTATTATTAAAATCATTATTATTTATTATTCAAAATAATTTCTTTTTTTAATTTAATTTTGAGAGGTTTTCTTGAATTAAATTCCACATAACCATTTTTTTATTTAACTACGAAATTTTTTTTTGCATTAAATTCCACATAACAATTTCCTAATCCTAAAAAAATCGCTAACAAATGGAAAATAAGCAATGCATAAAATCAACTTTTCCTAGGAGCTAAGAAGTTTCACTTCTACCACGCGAGAATCTCACGCATTTGTTTTTTTTTTTCATCTACCATATAATTGTTTTTTTTATCGCCTGAACGAATACGAAAGATAAAATTTGGTTAAACCAAAAAAAACACATGGTGAATATCTGCTTACGTGAATGTTCTTTTATCTTTTTATAACCAGAAAATACCACATATTCTTTTTAGAGAAACTGAATGAATTTATTTTAATGGGACTAGTGGGTTAAAAAAGTTCTCATATATCATGCCTACAGTTTTTTCAATAAAAAAATGTTATGCAGTATTTTATTTATCGTTTACAAAATTGGCTTGATTATTCTAAAAACTTTTTTTTACAAAGAGGTTCTTAGACGCGTGAAAAAAGAAAAAGAAATATGCATTGTAACTTGTTTTATCAAACACTGTTTATTCCACTTTTTGTAACGGTATAACTCTACCGGTTTCAAGGCTTTCATCTCATCATCAGGGGAGCATAAACAAGATTTATTATTTGATGAAACATTACAACGTATTGTACTCGTATTTCACTTTAATTGAATGCAGTATTACCTGTCGGGTTTATTCATATGTGGCAATAAAGCCAATATTATAAGTGTTGTATTTATATATTTTTTGTAAACTCGATTGAAACGCTTTGTAAACTTGACTGAAAAAAAAACTGGCACCAACGGGAATCAAACCTGTCACCTCCCGGATTTGAAGACAAGCAACTCACCAACTAGGCTATGGAAATCGTGTATATTTTTGTATTTCTTTAGCAATTGAGAAGCTTTTTCAAGCAATCACTGTATTAACAGATTTAAAAAAATTGCGTTTGAGACAGTCTTCTTAGAATTTGAATCTCTCTTACTGGAATTTCGAATTTGATCTATAGAAATCGTATGCTTACTAAAGAACACCAGTTTTAACAAGATAACCTCATATAAGAGTGCGGCTCATCCATATGGAACCCAAGAACAATACTAATTTCTCCGATAGTAGAGTGGAGTGGGCCAAACGAGATTTATACAATACCTTTATTGCAAAGAATATGGACTTGACACATGGCTCGAGCCCATATTTTGTTTATGTGTCCTTAGACATTACTCTTAAAGAGGTACACACCTGTTTTTTTTTTTCTTCTGGGATTACAATCCTAGGATTGGTCTGCACCAAGCACTCGATCCCTCCACTCATCTCTGTCATCCGCCAGTCTCTTCATCTCCTGGCAGCTGCCACAGCGCACATCCCGGATCACCCGGTCCATGTAGCTATATCTAGGTTACAATCCTAGGATTGGTCTGCACCAAGCACTCGATCCCTCCACTCATCTCTGTCATCCGCCAGTCTCTTCATCTCCTGGTAGCTGCCACAGCGCACAGCCCGGATCACCCGGTCCATGTAGCTATATCTAGGTTACAATCCTAGGATTGGTCTGCACCAAGCACTCGATCCCTCCACTCATCTCTGTCATCCGCCAGTCTCTTCATCTCCTGGTTGCTGCCACAGCGCACATTCCGGATCACCCGGTCCATGTAGCTATATCTAGGTTACAATCCTAGGATTGGTCTGCACCAAGCACTCGATCCCTCCACTCATCTCTGTCATCCGCCAGTCTCTTCATCTCCTGGTAGCTGCCACAGCGCACATCCCGGATCACCCGGTCCATGTAGCTATATCTAGGTTACAATCCTAGGATTGGTCTGCACCAAGCACTCGATCTCTCCACTCATCTCTGTCATCCGCCAGTCTCTTCATCTCCTGGTACCTGCCACAGCGCACATCCCGGATCACCCGGTCCATGTAGCTATATCTAGGGCGGCCTCTATGGTTACGAGTATTGCCCTCAATCATTCCCTCGACGATGGTAAGGAGCAGGCCCGGGTGCCTGATGTTATGTCCCATGCAACTGGATCGTTGTTGGGCAACTCTATTTAGGAGTTGCCTTGTTTCTCCAGCCCCGCTCAATACCTCATCGTTTCGGATGTGATATGACCAATGGACCCTGGCCATGCGTCTGTATCATTAACATAACACCTGTTTATACATAAAAAAATTAACACTCTCAGGAAAAATAGCAAACTCTTAGTTGATTGACAAACTTGTTTAATATACCGGAGTTATTAAGTCTATCGTAAATTAAAATTGTTTTCAATACCGTATTCATGAACTGAACTGGTAAGAGCACATTACCACTTAGGCACGGGATGACTTTGTTGAATGAATATTCCGATCTCAATTTTTTTCCATATCTCGATGGACACATTAAGACTGAAACTCCTTAAATAACTTTGCATGTATTATATAATTAAGTCCCTTCCAGAGAAGCATGAGAAGTGTTGAAACTTTTAATATTTTTTTTTAAATTAAATTTCATTTGGTTAAACATGTACAAAATAAAAATTTAAAAATAATGCTAAGGCAACAATCATCAAGAGGATTAACAAACAAGCTTTTTCGATCACGAGGGATTAGCATTTAAAAAATGGCCTTATAATATTCGAGCACTATTTTTTCTTTTCAAGTCCCGTCTCCAAATAATCTATTTTCTGCCTTTTAGTTTGACATTTCTCCCGTGGTATAAATTAAATTAAATTATTTTTACCTTCAACCGACAAAATCCGGGCCAGTAACTTTGTATCGCATTAGACGACAATTTCTCTGCTTCGCTCTCTCCACATTTCGTTTAATTTTGACAAGTTCTGTAAAAATTTTCCTTTATGTGGTTGAAAAATTGAACGTTATTATCAGATGATATATTTTTTCATCCCCCAAAAGGAAAATATCTTTTTTAGCTTAGAGGTTTTCGATCTTTTGCTTGTGACATTGAAATTAATGACGGTGATTTTTTTTCAAAATAAAATGATTTTATTCTGTTACGCTTGACTAAATAATTCAGTAACTTGAACCAAAAGTGAGTTTTGACCGAGACAATTTTTATATTTTTGTTTATTGAAATTTAAACGGAAACTTATTTTTCTCATATTCACCTGTTTGATATTAAATTTAATTGTGTGTTATTATCAATGTTTTTTAAATCTCTCTCTCTCTCCCTGGCTCCATCCCAACTCATTGTCTGCGAAGACTGTTGGGGTCAGCTCTCCTCGTCCTCAGGTTGTATGCTCTTCTGTCCCGGACTACGTCCCCCAGGCCGTGCCTCTGCATCAGGTTATCTCTTTGCACCACCCATGAATTCCTTGGTCTTCCTCTGGTTGTTATTCGAGGAAGATCCATGGAGATTGCCTGGTTCACAATGTGATCGGGTGCTCTGCGTCCAACGTGCCCATACCATCTCAATCGCCTCTCCTCCATCTTGCTGTTGATGTCTGTAACACCCAGGCTTCCACGAATGTGTGAGTGTTTTTTAATTGTTTTTTAATTGAGTGTTTTTTAATCAATGTTTTTTAAATCGATCATTTTTATCTTCGAAGTCTCACAAAGATTTTTTTTTTGTTATAACAACTTACATTTTATATTATTGCGAAATATTAAGTAAATTTATAATCTTTATTATTTTGTAAACGTTCGTTTACTCGAGTACAATTTCGATTAGATTAATCTTTGCCTGCCTCATATTGACAGAAATTCGGGCAACATTTGCAGTTTTAGGAAGCAAATGAATATAACTCTTTTTGAAGCATCTTATCAAAATTAATGAATATATAATATAACACATCGGTCAATCAGTTCCGGGACTTACTACTAAAACAACGTTTGTTTGCCAAAATTCTTCTTTATTCATCAACATAGTCTCCTTCAAGAGCGATACATTCATTCCAACGCTCTCCTAACTTTTCTATGCCAGACGTGTAGCACGATTTAACTTTAGTTTCAAAATAGGCGTTAGTTTCGACAATCACTTCTTCATTGAAGCCAAATCTCTTTCCCTGGAGCATCTTTTTGAGGTCTGCGAACAGCCAATAGTCGCTGGGAGCCAAATCTGGAGAATACAGTGGGTGCGGAAGCAATTCGAAGATCAACTCGTGCAATTTGGCCACCGTTACCATCGACTTGTGACACGGTGCATTGTCCTGATGAAAGAGAACTTTTTTCTTCTTCATATGGGGCCGTTTTTTTGCAGTTTCTGCCTTCAAACGCTCCAATAACGCTATGTAATATTCGCTATTGATGGTTTTTCCCTTTTCAAGGTGATTGATGAATATTATACCATGCGCATCCCGAAATACGGAGGCCATAACCTTCCCGGCTGACTGTTGAGTTTTTGGTCGCGTCGGACTACTTTCACCGGCTGTTCTCCACTCGGCTGACTGCCGATTTGATTCCGGAGTATAATCGTGGATTCAAATTTCATCCATTGTCACATACCGATGCAAAAACTCCTGTTTATTTCGCGTAAACAGTGCCAAACAGTGCTCTGAATTATCATTCCATTGTGAGCAAACGTGGCACCCATTTCGAAAAAAGCTTTTTCATGACCAAATCTCAGTTCATGCAAAATAGTGTAAACACTACCAAATGATATCTTCAGGATGTCAGCTATCTCACGCAACTTTACTTTGCGATTTTCCATCACGATTTTAAGGATTTTTAATGTTTTCTGGTGTAACAGCTTCATTTGGACGACCAGAGCGTTCAGCATCATTTGTGTCTGTACGACCACGTTTGAAATCAGCATACCACCGACAAATGGTTGTTTTCGACGGAGCAGAGCCCGGATAATACTCGTACTTTTCAAGCCATCGCTGAGTTTGAACGGTATTTTTTACCATTAACCTGTTCACCGCGTTAAAAATCAAATTCCACGAATCCTGTGCGCGGCACAATTTCAGCGTTTTTTAATTTCTAAGTTTAAACACATATTTTGTTTAGGACTACTGATATTTGATTACAACACCAAGTAAACATGACACTTAAGTAATTTTCTGATAATAAATAATAGTCATTACTCCTAAGGAGACTCATTAAATAAAGGAAATAAACTTAACATTACGTAAAATAAACAAAGGAATGCTACGATCAAATCAATGCTTCATGACACTCACCCGATCAAATGCATATAGCACTAGTAATGTTTATTTACGTAAGAGAGACTTAGTAATGTTTATTTACGTAAGAGAGACTCATCGCAGGACTCGATCCGCGCGACAGGTCGTTAATGCTGGAAATATTGAGAAACCAAAAAAATTCGGCGCTCTGTTTATTCAACAATATCTCATAAACTAATATATTATTTGGCAAGGTTTTCAGAGATGTCGCTAGAATAAAGATTATTTTAAATTTTAGTTCAATTTTTATTCCAGTTTTGTGTCATTTTTTTTAAGTATTTTTGATTTGAAACTTGGATTGTCGTCAGATCACAGGCGTTTGTGCTCCCCGCGGGGAAAGAGTTAAAAAGCAATGTTTTATCAACACACGGAAATTCGGTTATTTTCCATTGTTTTGAAAATAGCAAAAGTAGCATCACTAAATCCACTGTAACTCAATGACACAATGTTGGAATGTCATGAAAGTTTGACGCGTAACTTCTAAAGGCTGGTACTAACTGAGAATGGTATAGATTTGTTATTAGTTGCGCCATATGTTGGTAAGTCTCGGGACTTATTGATCGATGTGTGCACTCGATGGAAAAGATTAAAATTACCATATAACATATTTGGCGTCAATTCAACGGTAGTTGTCTGTTACAGTCTCTTTATAAGTTATCGGAAGATTTTGATGCCTCGCAGGTACCATTGGAAAATCTCGTATGAACATTTATGACCGTTCATTCTTGCAATATGAATTTGTTATTAGAGGCACCATCTGTTGGTTAGTCTCGGGATATATTGATCGATGTGTTATGAACACTGCAAATATATATAGCACTTCTCCTTAAGCCGAACGTGTTACTACCACATATCAGATGATCTAAAACTATAATTTCGTAGTTCGCCTTCCCTTGGTAATTTTTCTACCAGTTTCTACCAAATATGTGCATCTAAACATATGCAGATGTTTGGTCGCTCCTAATCTAATAAACGTAGCCATTTACTTCTTATCGTTGCATTTGCGTTTTTTTTTTGCAACAATATCTCAATGTCTAGATTAAGAGAAGTAGAAATTTAAGATCAATTTCATCTTTAACCTTTCCCTTCCTGTGCTAAAAAAAAACGCGCGTTCCGGTGATGTGTATTCAATACACATGTAAAAATGAGCGATTTAAAATCGGAAAAATAAGAATGTTCATAGCCAATCTCTTAAATTAATTAAATCTGAAGCCAAAAGTGATAATAATTGAAATTTTATTGCTGAAAACATGAAAAAAAAATACATCGGCTGACGTTCACAAAACGGGCAAAGCGACCACCTCGAACGAAAGCCCGCGAGCTACTGAACGAGAGAAGTGAGCGAACTGAGATTCTATTCTGGCGTTAGCATATACCGAAGTAGAGTGAGAGTGAGACGTGAATAGCGCCGCTTCCTTACCCATGGCGGTTTTTAGAATGAATATACCTACGTCACACACTGGCACACGTTTGATTGTATCGGTGAGTTTATTCCTGATTTTCACAAAATATCTCTGATGTGGCCGATAAGTGTTAATTAGTAATATTATAAATTATTAATATTATTTTTTCATTCAATGCGTAAATGTATTACGGAGGAATACCTAAAATATGAAGCCAGTATTTATTATATTTATAGAGATATTAAAGTTTTTAGAAGCAATGTGTACTAGTTACACATCACAGGATAGAAAGGGTTAATAAGTTGGCTGTCACAAGTGGATCTAATAGGGCGGGATATTACACATATGATAGAGCTTTTGTCGTTGCGTGTCCTGTGATGTGGAACGATCTTCATCTTGGTATTAGAGATGTAAGTAGTGTGCGCAGCTTTAGGAAGCTCTTAAAGACAGCCCTTCTTGGGAGGTATCATCAAAATTTATAATATTTTACTAACAAAATACACTGCACTAAACATAATGTGTTCCTATTACACATCAGAAGATTTACAAAGGTTTCTTTGTGGTTCGTCTTCTTTGGTATTTTTTTCAGCAGTTAAACCAAACAAATTTTTCTGAACAAGTAAGTACCTTATTTAAGGGTCGTAGCCACTAGGATAAGGGTTTTACTGATACAAGTAAGTACCTTATCTAAGAGCCTTTCTTAATTTATCTGTTTTCGATATTTTTCAATAGAAAATATAAATTTGGTCAGAAATGTGATGAATTAGCGAGCGTGTTTTCGTTATTTCATCCCTCGTATCATAAATTTTGTAAGTTACTCGCATACCCAGGTATAATATAAAAAGACCTTTTCAAATGGCACACCAATGTCATTATAGCAAACTGAAGTAAGGGCAAATTTACGCAAGTAATTATTAAAATTTATAAAAAGGAAAGCCGGAATAAAACAACACAAAAGACTGTTGCTTTTTTGAATTAATCTTGTAAATAAAATCAAGGAAAGTAAACACTTTCAACGAATATGCAAAGGTATACTTGTGTACTTGAAGTAAACACGTAATTCCTCGCATTTTCGGTTTAATTTTTTTTAAATTGCGTATACCTCGGTTTTATCTAGTTTTTATTTTTGAAAATTTTTATGTCATATCCTCGAGAATGTGACGGTTTGCCAAAATAAACATGTGAAATACTACCTTGATCAAAAAGTTTAAGGCCCGGCCACCGTGTGGCGCTGACAGTCACCCAATCAGATTTTTTTTGTTAGGTAAACCACATCTATTATTGACACTTACCTCTAAATTTCAGCGCCATAGCTTGACATTTGTAAAAGTTACGCTGTACTGAGTACATCTACTTTTGTGCGTGTTTTCGATGTTTTACATGTTTGAAAATGGCATCAACGAGTTTGCATTAAATTTTGTGTAAAAAATGGATTTAACGGTCCGCACACCTTAGAAATGTTGAAGAAGCGTTTTTCGGTGGCACAAACACTTCAGAAGTGGTCGTGAATCGGTCGAGGATGACGAATGCAGTGGCAGTCGAAAATCGATGAAAACATCGATAAAATCAAATAAACGTTGGCTGAAAACCGCAAATTGACCATCAGAGAGGACTTAAACAACGCTTATGGATCCGCTCAAACATTTTGGTCAGTGATTTGGGCCTCAGACGTGTCGCTGCAAAACTGGTGCCTAAATATCTCAATTTCATGCAAAAAAGAACCGCGTTGAAATCGCGAAAAACATGATTTCCATTAGTTTTTGACCAAAAACAACACGATTACTATCCAGCAGCCTTCGAATTCACCTGATCTGGCTCCCTGCGACTTTTTCCTGTTCAACCGACTTAAAAAAGCGCTTCGCGGAACGCGTTACAGCGCCCGAGAGGGTGTCATGAAAAAATCGAAGACGGCCCTGATGAACAAACCGAAAATTGAGTACCAGCGGTGTTTCGAGGATTAGATCGAGCGCTGGCGTAAGTGCGTTGCAGTCGATGGGGAGTACTTTGAAGGGGACCATATCGATTTTGATGAATAAACTTGTATTTTCGATTTTATGAATAAAGTCCTAACACTTTTTGATCAAGGTAGTATCACAACCAACAGATAAATATACTTAAAGCTAATACTTCATTTAAATGTTTTATAGCTTACATAAATATAAAAGTTTAATTTAAGTGTAAAACTTAAAGATAAATATATAAAGTAATTCGAATTAATTTTTAACGAAGAAGAAATAATTGTAAATCCGAAATCACTAATTACTAAGAAAGCTCTTACTGGATTACTAATTGATGACACGGTCAAATACGAATAATCTACTTAATACTTACCAATTCTCAATGGAAATCCTCGAGATTAAAAATGTATAAAATTAAGTCTAAATATCATCAACAGTCAAATAAATTTTAATAATATCCCTCTGCTTAATATGTTTCCTATTTAAAATTCACCCCCTTGGATATCCAGAACCTGACCTGCCCTAAAGATTAATTTTCATTTTTCCCCGCCCCATTTACCATTGTATCACATCTCTCCCCACTTCTCTCCCCCTACCTCATTCCTCTTATATTATTTACACTTGTACAGGAAATATATTTTTAGCCATTTAGTTTATCTTCACCTGACGATGAAGACGGTGGTCTTCGAAACCGGTAGTAAAACCAAAAAATAAACTTGTGGTGAACACAAAAATATAAAATAAGTTTTTTATTTACTTACTTTTCCTTTTACATACTTACCTTCTTCTTCTTCTAGATCTTGCGATCTGTTTAAACAGGATTTCAGTTTTGGTCCTGTGACGAAGATGTCCAACTTTCTCTCCATCTCTTTGGTGGACGTCCCGGTGGTGGACGACCCTCTGGAATCTCGTGCATTACAATCTTAGGTATTCTCGCGGGGTCCATCCTCTCAACGTGGTCCCTCCAGAATCGTCTTCTCTGCCTACTCCATCTCACGATGTCCTCAATGTTACAACTTCTTCGGATTTCCTCATTAGGTATCCTATCTCTGAGGGTTCTACCTACGATAAGTCGCAGTGTTTTCATTTATGTTGTTCTAAGGAGGTGTTTCATTCTTACAGAGTCTGCTCTTGCTTCGATTCCGTAAGTTATAACAGTTCTTATGCATTTTTTGTATATTCTGACTTTGCTTTCCACCAACATGTGTTAATTGCCCCAAACAGTGTTGAGGCATCCGAAGATAACTGCTGCTTTATTGGTCTGTTCTTTGACTTCATTATACAGATCGTTGCAGCTAGATATCTCCACACACGCATAGTTACCAATTAATTCAATCAAGTCTATTGTACTCATTGAATCATCAAAATTTATGGATTCAGACATATTAATGAGCGTGACCGGGAGGCTATAGTGTCTGAGACCCCATTAATCATACGTTAGTACTTAACACCACTGGAGTTATTCGTAACTACTTCAACTGTATTACTATGGTATACCGCACTTGGTGAGACAATAACACTCCCACGCATCTAGTCTGTATGAGAATTATTTCTAAGGTGAACTCTTTCACCAGGATGGAAATCGAACCCCAAACCCCCTGATAGAAGTCGAGGTTTGGACACTCTTCTAAATTCCTAAAAACTTACATAGTTTTCTCTCCAATACTGACATGATTTTTTTCGTTGCGTTCTCAATGCTGAGTGTCGTGGTCCTCTATGTCTGCAACTTGGTGCATCACCTGTCTTTATTCCTCTCGACCCTGGGTCACGTAGATTGCATAGTTTTTAGATGATGCTGTTAACTCCTTTATTTGATCCATCAATTTCAAAGGATACAATTTATTTGCTCCTTTTTCCTTAATTTTCTCCGAAATGAATGTCATATTGAAATTTTAGGACGTCAATGGTTTATTTTCAATACTGATTTTTTTCCTGAAATATGTATTAAGTTATTTCCTGAAAAACCTATTTCGTGAAGAATTAAGACATAAAATACAAACACCTTTGGTTTTCAGAAGAATATTTTAGGATTGCGTTATATTGTATTCACAAAATTTCCTAACAATCAAACAGAACGAAATGGATTCCGAAACAGTCAAACACAAGTTACGCAGGCACACTAACAAATTTACGTTTAACGTACAACCCGCCTCGATTTTGTACCTTCGGTTTATCTTTTCATTTATCACGGACCCACCGAGTTTAAAATTTCAAATTACTCTCGGATAGAATCCAAGTATTCCTCTCTCGTTCTCTTGTATTCAAAATTCAATTTTCGTATTCTTTCTTTGACGAAACGACAACCGTCGTATGGGCTTTGGCCTATTTATACTATGATTCATTGAGAATAAAAAATATTCAAATCCGCGCCTTCAAAATTTGTAAATTATACAACTTTTTATCTTTATTTAATTACAAACTATAAACTTTCGAAACACTCGACTCTACTACTACTTCTCTTTCTCTACTATATAAATTTTCTTAAGGAAACGGCTTTGTAGTGAGCGTTCTCATATTGATTGGTCATTCGTCAAAAGAAGATCATCACAAAAGTTCGGATACGCATCATTTAGTGGGTATTTCAAAAATATATGATCCAAGGTGTCTTCGCTTAGGCCCGATTCGTATTTGCTAGACTTTATTTATAACTTTGATCTTTATCAAACGTACCTTCGCGGAAGGATATCCAATACGTATTACACTTTCGTTGTATACAATACAACCTGGTGGATTTATTACCACGGCAATCTCTTCCAAACAACGAGAAAGAAAGGTGTTTAATAAATATTAAAGGAAACTTTTTTTTCTTCTCAGTGTCATGTCAGGTCCCCCCAACGTTGAATATCACTTGAGAGTAGATATATTTGACCCTGGCAGACCGAAAAAAATCTCCAACGCCCCTTATGCCAGTACAATCACGTATTAGGTCCTTACATATGAAATTGGCGTTTTGCCGTAACCACTCGAAGGATTAATGATGTGTATGGCGACGGTGCCGCAAAAGAAAACACAGTGCGTTTTTGGTTCCAACGTTTTCGTTCTGGAAATTTCGACCTGCAGAAGAAGCCCCGTGGACGGCCGGAGACCAAAGTTGATAATGAAGAATTGAAGGCTATTGTGGAAGCGGATCCATCGCAAACCACGTCCGAGTTAGCTTAAGGCTGCGGTGTTAGTGATAAAACTGTTTTAATCCACTTGAAGCAAATTGGGAAGGTGAAAAAGCTTGAAAGGTGGGTACCTCACGAATTGAGTGAAGCAAATCAACAAACGCGCGTTGACTGCTGCGTTGCATTACTCAACCGGCACAATAATGAAGGGATTTTGAATCGAATCATTACCTGTGATGAAAAGTGGATCCTGTATGATAATCGGAAGCGCTCATCGCAATGGCTGAACCCTGCCGAACCAGCCAAACCATGCCCCAAGCGAAAATTGACTCCAAAAAAGTTACTGTGAGCGTTTGGTGGACTAGTGCTGGTGTCGTTCACTACAGCTTTCTTAAATCTGGCCAGACGATTACGGCAGATGTCTATTATCAGCAACTGCAAACCATGATGGAAAAGCTAGCTGCTAAACAACCGAGGCTGGTTAATCGCTCTAGGCCACTGCTGCTTCATGATAACGCTAGACCACACACTGCACAACAGACGGCTACCAAATTAGAAGAGCTTCAATTGGAATGTCTAAGACATCCACCGTACTCTCCGGACCTTGCCCCGACAGATTACTATTTTTTTCGAAATTTGGATAACTTCTTGCAAGGGAAAAAATTCAACTCGGATGGGGCAGTCCAAACCGACTTCAAAGATTTTATTGATTCCCGTCCGAATGGTTTTTTTAGTAAAGGGATCGATGAACTACCTATGAGATGGCAAAAGTGCATAGATAGCAATGGTACATACTTTGATTAAATAAATATATTATATTAAAAAAAATCAACTTTATGTTCCTTCCAAACAAAACGCCAATTTCATATATAAGGACCTAATATATTGCGGAGCCAGGAGATTTGCCTCCTGCCAACACCTTTTCGACCTTCTATTTTGCCTTGGATACTCAGGTGCAGTAATTTATACTTTACTCTAAGTATATGACCCAAGTAGGACACCTTTTGAATTTTAATATTAGTCAGCAGCTCTCTATCAACTTTGGTTCTTTGAACAACCCTCGTGTTGCTGACCATATCCATCCAGGGTATCCGTAGCATTCTCCACATTTCGAATGCTTCCAGTCGGTTCATACTACCAACTTTGAGGGTCCATGATTTTACTCCATGCAATAAATAACACTGACCAAACGTAGCATTTGACTAACAATTGTCAAAGTTTCAAGTTCAGATTATCATCGCAGAATACGCTTCTCATTTTTTTAAAAGTCTAAAATGAAACTAGACTGGCATACTTTATTTTTAATCTGGGTTCCGACGAGTATCGAACCCACAGTCACCGGGTTAGGAGACAGCGTCTTACCAACTACGCCACGGAGGTCGTCGGATTAGATGACGGTTCTTTTTGTTGTTTAAAACCCTTTTAACCCCAGCTTGTTTTGCATAAAATTTGCGAAAAAGCCCAAGATTTTTTTGGCAAAAAAAAACTGTAGTTTATATTTTATTTTTTATCTCAGTAAATATTTAATTTTAAAACTTATTTTTTATGGAGACCTCTCTATAGAGTGTAAAATAATAAATGATTTTCATATTATCATAAAAACAATTATTTTTTTAATTCCATATAAAAACTTGTATGAAAATGAAGTGGATATTGTTTTTTTGTGTTGAAATGTCATACATTATACTTCAATGACTTATAAAAAGTATTTTGAAATCAAAGTAAATTGTGTGTTTTATTGGAGAATTTAAAAAAAATGAATTAAAAAAACCACTCAATTTGAAAGATTCATTGTATCTGTAGGAACTACGGTCGTGTCTGAATATTGTCAACACGCACGGTCAACGACCGACGAAACGACCTTCGGATATGTCCAAAGGTCGCATACCAGAACATTGACATTGTTTACCCGCAAATACTATTTACGATACATTCCACAGTAGAAAGAGAACGCATCGCGCTGTCTCGCCGTTTTCGCCAACAAATTATCTACCCACAATATTATTCGCGACGTCTGCAATATTTCGATCGACCACCTCGGCACGCACAAAGGGAGATAAAAATAGATTGCGGGCGCACTCACGCGCCCCGTTCTGAATATGTATAAATACCTACTTACCGATAAATAAAGAATCATTAATCATTTGACCATTTATCACTGTTTACTATTCATTGATTATTCACTCTCACTTTCCGCATTGCTAATCGACGTATTTTATTTTAAATACCAAACAATCAAAATCATCAGCACGTCCCACAAGGACATCCACTAAATACCGTTCATAAATAATTAAATTTACATATAACTAACAGTTCTATTGTTTTGTGGGAATCTAAGAAAGCGTCGCGACCTTCTTATGAACAGCCCTAACCCAAGGCATTCAATATTCATACTCTGCAAACAATAATTCCTTATCTGCTTAACAAAAGCGAACACAATTTAGGAGCAAAGTTGTTTTCACTAAGTGTAAGAAGGTACTCGTACAATATGTGATAATACACGAAGCATTGAGAAAACGATAACATACTGAACTGAGACGTGCAAACAAGTATTAAAACCAAGTCTTCACTATTTATTCTTGAGCTCAAGGTATGTAGACAATTTTATATGAGATGAAATATAATTTTCATATATATCAGGGCTGTGGAATCGGATGAAAATTTACCGACTCCGACTCCGGCTTTATTTTATACTCCGACTCCGACTCCGACTCCGACTCCAACTCTTGACTCTGACTTCAATTTTTATTTTATTTTATAATTAACTGCGTCTACCTAATGTATTTATATTGACTTATTAATAATGGATACAGGTATAAATAAAAAAATAATTATATTCGTACACAAATGAAACAATTTAATAAAAAAATATATAAACAATACGCATTAAGCGATATCTTTACACAAAAATAATATTAAAAATATATATTAATATTTAAAAAAAGAATTAAATAAAACTTTTAAAATAATTAGAAAAACAACCCAGGTAGGTATTAAAAAAAATAAGAAAACACTTTAAAACAAAAAGGTTGCTTCATTTCTTTTCATACGTTAACGAAATCTTATTTATATTGTTTATTATTTATTTTATTCAATATTGAATAGAACACAAGATAAGATTTTTGAAAGTAAATATACTTTATATAAATCCTATTCCCTATTCGTGGTCTAAATGGAATTAGCATGAAACGATGAGAGGTTAACTGGTTAACACATACCGTAACGTTATTCATTAAAGAAAATGTTAAAATAATTAAACGGAGTCGGAGTCGGTCGATTTTTTCCGACTCCAACTTCGACTCCGCCTAAAATGTTCCAACTCCACGACTCCGACACCAACTCCGACTCCGACTCCACAGCCCTGATATATATACAAATAAAGAAAGATCATTGAAGATATTCCAAAAATATGAACAATCCAAAGACTTTCAACGTTTAAAAAAAATTCAATGATTACTTACTTTCTTTTTGGAAATGTATTAAGGTAATGATATAATATACTTATACTTGAGAAAATGTAGCATGGTCCCTGTGAAAGTTCACAAATTTGCCCCAATACAACCTTGTAACGACATTCAGTAATTTTAATTATTTTATCAACTTTAATTTAATCCTCGATTCTAATAAATATCAAGTTATTTAGGTAAATACATTACATAAAACTAACAATAATGACAAATTAATACATCTTGTTACAAATTAGCAAAAATGTGTCAGTTTGTTAAATCAAATAATATTTGGTGAGGTTTGTCAAAAGTCACTACGTTAGTCCGCATTGGCTAGTAATGGGGTATACGATAGTTGGATTTTCGATTTTTTTATACCTAAAATTAAAAGTTCGTAATAAGTATTAATTCATAGTGAATATTGGCCTATTTAAAGATGGATACAAATCATACAATACATTAGAAAGTCAGTATAATGAAAATTATGAATTAAAACGTCAGTTTAGAGAAAAACTATTTTTCGATTTATAAAAAAACGATTCGATTGGTGAAAAAACGATTTTACCCCCTCCCTTTGAAACATGACATTTCAAGTGTCACAAGGACCATCCTTTCTCAAGTATATGTCAGTAAATTCTAACATATCAATATGATTTTATTGAGATGACTTAAGTTTAAAACTTTTTTTACGAACTATTTATCTCTAGCCAATTTTTTTCACTTGACGTATATATCGTGTGAAAGACGTGAAGTGATGATTTTATATAGAAGAAATATTGAAGGAAAGAATAATACACTTTTAAATTTATATTATCACATTTTTTTCTTTCTCACTTTTAAATTTATATTGCCACCATCATAGCCGAATCAGAGGAAGACATGCAACAAATGCTACATGGATTCCACACTGCTTCCAAACAATACACATGTCTATCTCCATCAGCAAGACTAAATGCATGACTCTAGCCAGAGAGCAAGTTGGATGCAGTGTGGCGATTGACGACACACCGATTGAACAAGTAACAAAATTAAAATACTTGGGTGATAGCATAATGTGCAATAATGACCTCTATGGCAAAGTGCTTGAACAATCACAAAAGGCCGCAGCTATTTCCGAATGTTTAAAGAACACTATCTGGAAAAGCAAGCATATGAACATCCAAAGCAAGGTGAGGATATACAAGACCTGTGTCCACCCCATAATGACATACAGAATACAGTCCAGAGCCGACACTGTCAGAACCAAAAATCTCCTTCGAACAAGCGAAATGAAGGTACTCAGGAGTATCGCTGGCAAAACCCTTCGTGATAGAGTACGTAACACAGAAATCTGAAGGACGTGCGAAGTTGAAGATATTGTCAGATGGGGACGACAGAGAAGAAGGTTCTGGAACGAACACGTATCCAGAATGGCGGAACCAAGAGCCGTAAGAATGGCCAGGGACAGTATCCCCCGAGCAAGCAGACCTCCAGGACGACCTCCCAAAAGATGGAAAGACAGCTGGCATTTGACATCGCAAGAGGCAAACAATGGTGCAGGACCATAACAGGCCAACATGCCTAAAATAAGATGAAGAAGAAGACATTCTTTTTATTATATTTTAATTATAAAATAAATCATAATTTTTTCTAATTATTACATATACAAATGTTTATCTTTAAAGTGAAAGGTCTATAACCAGTGTATTCTCCCAGTGCTAAGGTATAGCTGCGAGACATGGACGCTCACAGAAAAGAACACACATAAGCTCCAGACCGCACAAAGAAGCATGGAGAGATGCATGTTGGGATATACTAAAAGAGACCGTAAACGAAACACCTGGATTCGCAATATAACAAAGGTAGAAGACGTTATAAAGTTGTGCAAGAAAATGAAGTGCCAATGGGCAGGACACGTAACTAGAATGTCAGACTCCCGATGGACGTCTGAAATAATCCAATGGTACCCAATGGGCATTAGAGGCTCAGAAGAAGACCGAAGGTACGCTGGATAGATGAAATCAGGAGGCATGGCAGCATCACATAGCACCAACGAGCAAAAAACCGAACTATTTGGAGTCAACTTGGGGAGACCTTCATCCAGCAGTACATCGACCCTGGTTGACAATGATGATGATACAAATGTGTACATCTTCTTTTTTTACGAATAATTGCTGTTTAAAATTGTTTTAAATGTGTATTACTATTAATAACTTTATCAATAAAAATACGGAATAATAATATTATGAATAATTGTTATTTAAAATTAAAAGAAATGTGTATTACTATTTATAATTTTATGAATAAAAAATACGGAATAATATTAGGTGTTAACATAAGTTGTGTCCGTTTTTTTCCAAATTAAAAAATGAGCTCCAAAAGTAAAACAACATGGTAAAAGTTATACGTCATTCGTAAGAAAATTATCTGCTCTATAAGATATTGTGTTTGCTTTTACGTTACATGTGTTATTTTATTTGATTACAAGCCTTCAAAATGGAATGTCAAGTAGACGAAAGTAAGCATTTTCGACACATCCTTCTGTTCGCGTTCAATCGAGGGAATAAAGCTGCCAAAGCTGCTCGCGATATTTGCAAAGTGAACGGTGAAGATGCTATGATCAAAAGGACAGCTCATCGATGATTTTTGCGAATATAAAAATTAAATGAAGAAAAATATCTTATATTGAAGGATTATGAAATTAAAAGACATCTTGATTGAAAGAAAAAGTTTCTGCGATATTTAGATAAAGTTGAGAAATTATGCTCTTTACGTATTATTTTCTAAGATGAAAGAGTTATTAAATTTCATGTAGCTGTAGAAATCAAAGTCAATGGAGCACTAAAACAAATATACTCGAACCAAAGTGTATCAAGAAAATTAACAGAGATGATTTTTATCCTGATACTTATGGGTTTGATTGAAAAATTATTAAATAACGTTATTCTGTAGATAGCAAAATTAAACTTCTCAATAATTATCTTGTCAAGTAACGTAATAAAAACGCTCCTCTAAAACTGATAAAATGCAAACAAAATTCAACAACTGGCTAGCAGATGAAGTTATGAAGATTGTATTCGTACAGCAAGTATGAAAGGGCTAAATCAAACGTTGAAATCAATACATCTTTTTCACTATGAGAATATTTAATAACTCAGAAACGCAATCAAATACGAGTATGTAGAAATGCTAAACAGAAATGTTTTTATAACACGTTTCAAAATTGCCAGCACACAACAAATAGAAAACATTTAATTCAACGGAATCAAAATGTTTACGTAATCCAACCAATTCTGCAATAAATGCTAATTCCTCTAAACGCACGCGTAGCAAAACCATGTCTCCATTTTGACGCAAATATTAAAGAAGAAATAGTCTGTTAAATAAGAGGTATGTATAATTCCATTTCTAGGATGTTGATTTAGACTGTGGCGGTCACACACTCGGAACACTGTGGTCGTCCATACACACGGTCAATGACCGATGAAGTAACCTTTGCATTCCTTGACAATTTTAAACAAACAAGTCCAAAGTTCACACGCCGGCCATTCAACCCGTAGCCGGGAGCGGACCGCATTCCACGCCGGAGCGAGAACGCACCACGGCTGTCGCGCCAGTTTCGTAAAAAAATTGTCACCTACATACAACAATAATCGTTTTTGCATTCGCAGGAACGAGACGTAGGCATATCGCGAGCGCATTCCCGCGCACATTCTAAAATGATATAAATACCTACGTCTACCAAATAAATCACTCTCTCTTTCCGCATTGCGATCTAACGAGTTTAATTTATCAACAAATCATCATCATCTCTCCCTTAAGGACTAGCTCCTAAAAGATCATAGGCTCTCAACCTTATTTGGCCGACCGCCCACTTTGAGAATATTTTTTTTCTAAAGCCTCCCAATTTTTTTTACTTGCGAATCTGAAACAGTTATTGCCACGATTATATTTAAACGTGTAATATTATATACTCTAGTCATAAGATAGGATATGGTATGGTATAGCCCTAGTCTATTTCTGAGTTTAAAGAAGACTGTTTCAATTAAAACAATTAAAACACAAGCATACTTCATTATAGTGAAAAGTGTTTTTATTAACATTCAAAAGGCATTGATTTTATAACTTATCTAATGAGAAGGTTGAATTTGATGCATTTTAAGGAATTTGTTAATATCAGGCTCGATTTTACTTAAAAACAACCGCAAGTCGCTGCGTTCAGTAACATGGAGCCGATTTCTCTTTTTAGTTACCAATGTTGCTACAGCACTAAATCCACGTTCAGCTAAAAAGGAAGATGGGAATGCTATCAGAAATCATTAAAAATAAAATTATAAAAATTTATATCATCCAATTTAATGTAGATCTGAATGTAATGGACTCTTTAAGTTTAATTTTCATCCACTTCCCGAACTACCAAAATATGTGAATTTTTGAACACGTGATAAAAATTATTAAAATACATACAATAATGAAAAATAAACCAATATTAAAGTTTACTTTAGTTAGTACGTGATAAGCGTGGTTTTTTTTGTGTATTTAGACTATATTTTATTAATCTGCCCACGCCCCTCCGTGCCATTCAACGCCCCCTAATTTTCTCTGGGTCTTCTACCCCCCTGAAAATCTCAAATGCCCAAAAGGGGGCGTTATCGCCCACGTTGAGAACCTATGATTAAGACAAAGTACATCGTTGTATTTGAAATGTTGCTAGGAAGGCTGCGGTGTTTTTAATATTTTCATTGAAAATTTATTTCCCGTGCTGAAGAAGATTTGTCGAGTTACAGCTGTCTAATTCTTCTGTTATGCTTTGTTTTCAATTTGTTTTTCAATGATTTCGCTTTTATATTTTTGCGCAGTACGGGCTGTCCGCCTGTGGACGGTTCCGTATTGTGTTGGTAACATGTGATTTTCAACTGTCAATCTTAATGTGTTGAGCATTCACTACTAGCTCTATTGTTTTTTATTATTTTTGTTATAAGATACCTAGTACCGTTTACTTATATAAATGAATATGTTATTTTTCCGACTAGAACAAATATGATATTTTTTTTGTAATTTATTTTTATCAAACACTGTTTATTCCACTTTTTTGTGACGGTATAACCCTACCGGTTTCAAGGTGCACACCTCATCTTCAGGGGAGCGCAAACAAGACGCTCCCCTGAAGATGAAGTGTGCACCTTGAAACCGGTAGGGTTATACCGTCACAAAAAAGTGGAATAAACAGTGTTTGATAAAAATAAATTACAATGTCTTTAAACCTCCACAACGTTAATGCCTTAACTATAAACATGATATTTTATTCATTATCTGCGCACAACCTCCCCCTTATACAACCAAATCCCACTTGTTATTCCCATTTCCATTGTATTAACTGTATTAACCTTTCCCTTGCTGTGCTAAAAAAAACCGCACGTTCTAGTGCTGTGTATTCAATAAACATCAATACACATGTAAAAGTGAGCGAATTAAAATCGGAAAAATAAGAATATTCATAGCCAATCGCTTAAATTAATTAAATTTGAAGTCAAAAGTGATACTAATTAAAATTTAATTGATGTAAACATGAAAAAAAAACATCATGCCAGTTCACATTCACAAAACGGGCGAAGCGACCACCTCAAACGAATGTCCGCGAGCTACTGAAGCGAGAGAAGCGAGTGAAATGAGATTCTATTTCTTGCGTTCCCATATACCGAAGTAGAATGAGAGTGAGACGTGAATAGCGTCACTTTCTCACCTTTAGCGGTTTTTTTAAATGAATATGGCACACGTTTGATTGTATCGGTGAATTAATTCCCGATACAATAAAATATTTACACAAAATATCTCTAATGTGGCCGAAAAATGCTGATTAATATTATTTTTTATTCAATGCTTAAATGCTTATTATTATACTTATTTTATTCAATGCTTAAATGTACAATATTACGGAAGAATACCTAAAATCTGAAGCCAGTATTTATTATATTTATAGAGATATTAAAGTTTTTAGAAGCAATGCGTACTAGTTACACATCACAGGGAAGGAAGGGTTAAACAATTTATTTCAAAGACTTGAAGTTCATTTACATTACCCATTATCTCAGGGAGAATAATATATAACCAGTTTGAGTGTTACTTTACCCCCTATAAACTATTCAACCCTTTACAATCTGAATTAATGTCTGGACATAGCAGCACAATTGCTTTAGTTATTATGATGGATATAAGAAGATAAATCAAAACTATCAAAAGTAAACATTGTTATATCTTGCTTAAATTTAAACAATGTCTTTAACAATAAAGATTTCAATGTACTAATATGTGTATCGGTGTATATCATTTATTGGTAAGCGAATTATCTAGGCCATTCTCAGTGAGATACAGGCAAAAGCCTAGTTTACTGGGGATACGACAAATGAAAGGCAACAAACCCAGGTCCATTAAAATTATATGTCCAAATTAAATTACCTGTTGTTGTTTCACAAATTATGTACATTTCTTGTCATGTGTAATAATAAATAAATTAATAAAATGATCCTTAACTGGGGCGCCAGCGCCCCTTTGTGAGCGTTTTAGAGGTCTGGCGGGGCTTTTATATTTTTTTAGCATTTAGGGGGCGCTGCAGGAATTCGAATGGTCGTGTCAATATAGAAAAATAAGGTATGCTCAATTCGTCAAAAAGCCAAAATAATATTCAATCAATGTGATTATGACGGTTTTTGTGTTCGTTTTCGTCATCGAAACCCTCTTCTTAGCATTTCCTACATCTTACGAGTATTTAGTAGAAAGGGGGTTTAGCGCAGTAATGCATATATTAAAAAAATCACGAAATCGATTACAAATAAGCCAAAGAGGAGATTTGAGATTGTGTTTAACTAAACTTGAACCTAATATTACGAAATTTGTGCAATCACATGAGGCTCAAGGATCTCATTAAATTTTTTTTAAATTTTTAATTTAAATTTCATATTGAATTATTTACTTTTTTTATTGAAATAATATTATAATATTGTATGTAATGTTAATATGACATAAAAGGTAATAAATACATAATTTTTATAAAAATAATCACGTGTTTGATTTGTATTTCTCATATATTTTTATTTGTAGTAGGAAATCAATTGCATAAAATACGTATTGGGTGTTAACATAAGTTGTATCCTTTTTTTTTTTTTTTCAAATTTAAAAATGAGCACCAAAAGTAAAACAAAATAGTAAACGTCATTCAAAAGAAAATTTTACGAATCAAATCTGACAGCTATAGCAGCGCCCGAGCGAAGCATGTATTACATTTTGTACTCAGTACAACCTCGTGGGATCACCACCATACGGCAATCTCCTTCAACCAACCAGTGAAATGCTTATTTATTTATTTAATTAACAACACAACAGTGTCTTTTATATACAAATGAACATATGACAAGTTATACAAATACTTAAAATTATTGACAAAAAATACAAAACTTTATCTTAAACTAACATGTACAGGAGATACAAAAAGCAGTAGTAATAATAAATTACAAAGTCATTGTGTAAGATAATTTAACATTAATATTATATGTATAATATTTAAGTTCAATATATATCATATGTGTATATCACAAAATATTACCAAATTTTACCAAGTAGACTTACGTAATTGTCGAAGACTTGTTTTATAGTGGTAAAAGACATAGATTTGTTTTTAATGGAACAACGCTTACATATAACAAGAAGAATTGTATTTTTCGAGAATTTTATGGATAGATCTTGAGATATGTCCACACGTCCATCCATACGCCCTAACATGTCCAGGCATGAAACTTTTGAACCTTCGTGGAACACCATCTTTTCAGTGTTTACTTATATTCAGATGACTTGAAAATATATATTAAACTTGTTCTCACACTGCATTCAGTGCAGATAATTCAGATATTGTTTGATCTCCGAATGAACTAAAAAACCTGATTGGATCATCAATTGAATGGTTTATCAAGCGATCTTTATCGACAGTTCTCAGCCTTAACCTTACTCTTAATTCTCGGCCATCAATAACATGAATGGCTTTGAAATTCAATTGAGTTATGCGATTAAAAACCTCGGAATTACATTGACATAAATCTTTAATGCAGGCATAGTCAACCCGCGGCTAGTCAGTGTATTTATATAACGTATTGTATTAGGTGTTAACGTAAGTTGTGTCCTTTTTTTCCAAATTTAAAAATGAGCACCAAAAGTAACAGAAAATGGTAAAGGTTATACGTCATTCGAAAGAAAATTTTCTGCTCTACAAGATATTTTGTTTGCTTTTACGTTACATATATTATTTTATTTGATTACAAGCCTTCAAAATGCAATGTCAAGTAGACGAAAGTGAGTCGAACGTTGATTTTTGTTGTTTTCACTCAAAACGTGTGGAACCCAAGCGCCGAACTTTTGGACTTTTCCCATTGATTTAAAATGGCGGTATACAGTCATGTGACTAAAATTCATCTGCTCATCCAATTCTACGGTGGTTTGAAGGGGATCTTCATGAATAATATGGTTTTAGCGGTCTTCATCGAAGTCCACTGGTCGTCAGGAACGCTCCATGTCTTTCAGGTCGAAATTACCGTATTTGAAACGCAAAAACCATCGACGAGATGTCCTTTCATTCATAGCATCTCCACCGTACACTTCGCAAATATAGCGAGCAGCTTTGGCAGCTTTATTCCCTCGATTGAACGCGAACAGAAGGAGGTGTCGAAAATGCTCACTTTCATCTACTTGACATTCCATTTTGAAGGCTTGTAATCAAATAAAATAATATATGTAACGTAAAAGCAAACACAATATCTTGTAGAGTAGAAAATTTTCTTACGAATGACGTATAACCTTTACCATTTTGTTTTACTTTTGATGCACATTTTTAAATTTAAGAAAAAAACGGACATAACTTATGTTAACACCTAATATACACTTTCGTTGTATAAAGTTCAACCTGTCTGTGTTATTGCCAAATATCTTCCAGCCAACCAGAAAGATGTTTACGAAGCCTTTAGTTCTTTGGGTTCTGGGTTGGGTTGATGTGCCTATTAATTAAAAAAAAAACACGTACGGCCTGCGAGTTCACCCAATCCCGAATTTGACATGTGACCCAAAAAAAGATGGTGAGGTGTATGGGTGAGACAAACAAGTCTAATTATTTTGTTCTATGGAAATAAAGTTATTGGATGGATTAAATTTAAGGCATTGTGTCGAGCTTAATATATTAAAAGGCAGTTGTTTTGAATTTAAACCGCTATCAGTAAATCCTCAAAGCAACTATGGAATAATTCAGATTATATCAAAGCTTGATTTATGCCAAACAAAGGGAATGCGACGGACTTTACCAGTCGTATTGTCTTGAGAGCTTTCCAGCCATGTGACCAAACAATGAATTAATAAGTAAGCTGTAATCTACAAATTAAATCTTTGTTTTTTTTTAAGTCATAACTTAAGTTTTAAGATCTTACCATTTTCAAGAATAATTTCTTTTGGTCTTCCTCTTGCATAAATCGTGATCACATTTGCATTGTGAATTCGTTTAAATACATTGTAAGCGCTTCATTGTAATAAAAGGATTTCAGCACTGTTTGATATACGTGTATAAAAAGAACTACATTTATCATTTTTGAAGTGAAACTTCTATCTATGCAGTAGGGCAAATTAGCCTGAACGTCACGAAAAGTGAAACGCTTCCCCTTCTCCGACTTTAATGGAAATATTTCAAATGATCTTTAATATTTATTTATATTAATATAAATAAATAATGTTAATAAATATAGATAATAAATTTATAATTTTTAATAGTATAAATAAATAGTTTAATAATTTGATAAATGAACAATAAATAAATCAATTTATTTATTTATTAAACATAAAATTAAACATTAAATATTATATTATCTTCTTCTTCTTAAACTTTCTGTAGACACAAGGGTCTGTTATTACAGGATTATAATCTTGTAATGCTGAGTTCCAGTTATCTCTCCATCGTTTCGGGGGTCTCCCTGGTGGATGCCGTCCATCCGGCACCCCATGCAGAGCTATGTATGGAATTCTTATGGAATTCATTCTCTGTACATGTTGGTACCAGTATCGTGCCCGTCTGACCACATCTTGGACTTCACAGACCTCTCGGATTGTGGTGTTCCTTAGACGATAACGCAAAGTCTTCCCAGCAATAGCGCGTAGAGTTCTAATTTCTTCATTATATTATAATTATTAATATTTATATTTAACTTATTTTAATTAAATAACAATTATTAAATAATATTTCATTAAATTAATTAACGAATAATAATTAATTGATTATAATTAATAAATACAATTTAATAAATATAATATAATTAATAAATAATTAATTTATAATTAATATCAATTAATAAAAACTATTTTTTTAATCATGATTATTATTAATAATATTAATATTATTAATATAAATAATTTTATTATTAATAATAATATTAATATTAATTATTATTAATAATAATTAATTCATTAACATTCAAAATTATTAATTAATTTTAATATGAAAATTAATTGATTATTAACAATAATTAATTATTAATTATTTGTAATCAATTTATTAAATAATTATTAATTAATTTATTTATATAAATTAATTAATATAACCATTTCATAATCCTAAAAAAAAAATCGTTAGTAAATGGAAAAAAAGCAATTCATAAAATCAACTTTTCCTAGAAGCTAAGAAGTTTCAATTCTGCCACGCGAGTCTCACGCATCTGTTTTTATTAAAGTAGTTTTATTGTATTAACTTGCATTTAATTAGTGGCACAAATCATCCTAGTTTGGGTGGTTACCTATTGTAAAAAAACAACTAAATTCTAATTTATTTTAAGTACCATTTAGGTACCTCATAAGAGCTACATTCAAATGTATCGATTTAAGTCTGGTTTAGGAATCTAATAAGCGTTACATTCAAACATATAAAATAATTTTTAGATAGCAAAATATGTTTTGGTATAAAAACTGGAAAATAAACACATATTAAGTTTTAAGACATTTTCAACATTTTCGAAATTCTAGTTTCGAGATTGTGAATCGTCCAATATTGTATGCATGTAAAGTTTATGCGACATCTATCTTCGAATATATTTAAGGCTTTGGGTGGAAAGTTTAAAAACACACCAAATAAAATCAAATGGTTTATCCCTTCACGTAAAAGTTAAACAGTTCGTTTTCTCTCCGTGATTGCAGTCCTAAGACTGGTTTGCAGTAATTTCAACTCTTCTCCTCCATTCCTCCCTGTCCTGTGCGGCTCTTTTTAAATCTGTATATGTTGAGCAGCGCACGTCCACCAACAGGTCCTCCAGGTACTCTAGGCGTGGGCGTCCCCTAGAGTTTGTCCCCTCGGTCATACCCTCCATTATGGCATGCGAGAGGCCCTCTTGTCGTATTATATGACCGATCCATCTTGCACGCCTTTCGGACAGGATCATGAGCAGAACAGAATGCTGAAATATTTTCCATTCATTTCTAACCGATATCGCCATCTCTGGATCCGTAGGTGTAACATTATACTTCAGGTTTGAGTCTTGGCTGAAATATCTGGAAAACTTTCGATTCGCTTGGAACGCCATCTAGTAAATTTTCATCGAACAATATAAAGGGGGATTTCCTCAGTTGGTGATTTAAATAAAACTAGTTGCAGCCCGTAAAATATTTACGGAAGTAAAACAAATTGTACATTTATGAAAATATATATTCATAAATATAGAATTTGTTAATATACATCATTTATACATCATCCCCTTTTACACCGGTTCAAAAATTGTTAGCTAGCTCTTGTATTCAAAATTCAATTCTCGTATTCTTTCTTTGGCGACAACCATCGTACGGGTTTTGGCCTATTTATATTATGACTAGTTGCCACCCGTGAAATATTTACGGAAGTAAATCAAATTCTACATTTATGAAAATATATATTCTTAAATATAGAATTTGTTTACATATATCATTTATACATCGTCCCCTTTTAAACCGGTTAAAAAATTGTTAGCTATGTATTTAAAATTCGTTCAGTTATCACGGACCCACCGAGGTTCAAATTTTAAATTACTTTCGCAGAGAATCCAAGTATTCCTCTCTCGCTCTTTTGTATTCAAAATTCAATTCTCGTATTCTTTCTTTGGCGACAACCATCGTATGGGTTTTGGCCTATTTATGTCATGACTAGTTGCAACCCGTGAAATATTCACTGAAGTAAAACAAATTCTACATTTATGAAAATATATATTCTTAAATATAGAATTTGTTTACATATATCATTTATGCATCGTCCCCTTTTAAACCGGTTAAAAAATTGTAAGCTATGTATTTAAAATTCGTTCAGTTATCACGGACCCACCGAGAGTCGAATTTCGAATTACTTTCGCAGAGAATCCAAGTATTCCTCTCTCGCTCTCTTGTATTCAAAATTCAATTCTCGTATTCTTTCTTTGGCGACAACCATCGTATGGGTTTTGGCCTATTTTAAATAAAATTGTTTCTCTCATATTTAATGTATTATAATAGCTCTTATAAAAGCGTTTTACTTTTAATGTGAAGACACAAATCATCGTAGTGTGTGGAGATTACCTATCAGAACAAATGTAAGAGGCAATATATCACAGACATAAATAAAGATGTACATTACTTATTTGCAAAAATAAAACTGTGTTAATAAAATAACAATTTTTATACAAAAACAAAAGTATAAATCGTAACAAAAACGTTTTTTTTTTTTCAAACATTACCATGCCGGTAGACCTTTACAGGAAACTGTAAAAACGCTTGTTTCATCAATTTGGAATTTTTAAGATCGTTTCCAGAAGGTACCCAAAAAATTATAAAGATCCCATAGAAAAAAAATGTAAATGCTCCTTTAAACAAGCAAATATTATGACTTGGGACAAATAATTTTCTGTACATTTTTAGCCAACGTCATGGGTATCTTAAACCAGATTCCTAAAGCCTGCCGACGGTGAACGCCATCATTCTTGGAAAGACACACATTTAGTTTTTCCTTGTATCAAGATGCACCTTGGCTACCCACAGGTGTACCCAACCTATTGAACGACTCAATTCTCTCAGTCCTTTTGGACTTAAATGACAAAAATTCAAGCTTCTATTCATTTATTCATATTCTCAAAACAGGCTTAGCCTAATTACTTTGAAAATACAAGAAATGGTTACATTAAAAAGATAGAAAAATTATATAGAATAAAAAAAAATTATATAAAATAAAAAATAATGTATATGCATACATATATACACACAAACCTACATATATATTCAAAGTCACTTAAGTGCAATACGTTGATGAGTGCTTTCTAACGCGCTTAATCTTAGAAGAAAATTTACTTTTGCTTTTGGTAATGTGATATGAAATATGTCAATATCCGAAGCAGTCCCGTTCAGAAGAGTTAAGGCCCTTCCAACTAGCATAGCGGCTGGAAGACCCGTTCTTGCGTATGTTATTGAGAACAGTTCTTGCCGGCGCAGTCTAGTGTAATTGTTAGGAACATTTAACGCTAATCTTTGTAGTTGTAACGATGGTTGTTATCTTTGTAGCGTGTGTTCTATTAGAACGTGCTGATGATTTTGATATCGACATCGTTATCTTCGTTTTAGCTGATTCTGCGTTACTTCTCGTGCAGAGTCATCAATATAGCGGATTGCTTGTCTTTATTTGTCATGATGATCTTGATTTGTTTTCAATAAATATAGACTCAGGAATGCGGATATAAATCGATAAGTGGACAGCAGGTAAATAAATAATACGTCGTGACAGTTGAATGGATGACAATAAAAGTATGTTTATTTCTCAGAGTGCGGACAATTTATACCAATGAATGAACCAGTTCGCGATACATATTGTATCTCGCTCTGGCGCATGGACTGGCGGTAGGTTAATTATTTATATTTGGAGATGACTAGGCGAGTCGCAGATACTTTAAAATAGTAAATATTGTTGTTGTTCGTAGCGTGTAACAATCCCTGAATTCTTCATCGGTCATTGCCCCTGTATGTTTATTATTAACAATAATTAATTTAATTCAATTGTGTTTAACAATTCACTTATTCATTTTGACAATTATTTATTTATTTATTTATCTGGGTAGGTATTCCTACATAGTAATGCTGGACAGCTCACAACTCCTTGAACGAGTCTGACAACGTATACCAGAGACGTAGATCTCTTCTTACGCTCAAGGAGTTATACTCGAGCATGCCAAGCAGAAACTGGATAGGTTAAAACCATGGATAGACACCAAACTTACTCATATAGAGATATCGTAGATATTTTTTTTGTACTTTCTCCACTGAGATAAAAATCGAGTTAATAATTACCAATTACCATTATTCAATCAGTCAATTCGATCTCCCCACCACCTATGGTACAGTACCCGGCGGTAAGTAATACACATCGGGCTTAAGAAAGAGACTATCGGCCGTAGTCGGCTAACTTCGGCTTTGTAGAGCGTCGTCTCTGTCATTCATACACCTGTTCCGTCGCGATTTGTCAGTCGATGTCAAGCGTTCTAGGGACAAAGACGACACTACAAAGCCGAAGTTAGCTGATTATAGCTGACAGTCTCTTTCTTAAGCCCGATGTGTATTACTTACCGACGGGTACTTTACACTGTTATTGGGGACATAAGTTCTTATATAGCAAATTTTTTTTATGAGCGTAACGTCATGCAGTGATGAAGAAATAAATGCCCAAAGGCAATCTTCTTCGGTGGCGAAACACCGAGAGTGAAAAAAATAGCTGAGATGACAGACTTAAGTTCCGAAGTCACGGGAGAAGGAAAATGACTTACAACGCAGTAAATATACTAACGAAGCCGCTTAAGACCTGCGGTTCAAAGAGCCTATCAAGTTGCAACCACATGTGATGTAGGCCTAATTGATCCAATTGGGACACGTTACTGCGAATGCTCCATAATAAATTGACATCAACCACTCTTCACGACTGTCAAATATGAACTGACAAATAACAGCCAAATCAAAGTGGTGGCCAAACAAAATCGACCTGGAATATAAAATGCACACCTTATTTTGAAAGAAGGAAATGTAAAAACTTAAAGAAGATGTTGGAGCTATATAAAAAAATACGTATGCCTACTCCAATAGGGAAATGGCTCAGTAAGATACACGGTTTATAAACGTAATTGGCAGTTAATTGGTGTCAGAATGAATGTTGTCATACATCAAGTTTCAATGGACAAGTTTTTAACAAGTGCAAGAAAAACTCTTTTAACGCGAGAAAATTCTAAGATATTTATTTTGTACGTGCGCTTCGTGTCTGAGATCGGATTCCATATAAACTATCAAAATATGTTTTCTGTCTTCTTATTATAGTTTTATATTTACGATCTGTTCTATAATATGTAAGCTTTGTTCCACTAAAAACAAATCTAAGTTCTTTACCACTATAAAACACGTCTTCGACAATTACGTAAGTCTTCTTGGTAAAATTTGGTAATATTTTGTGATATACATATTAATTTATTTAATACTTTTATTACAAATACAATCTAGCGGAATTATTGTCAGGCGGCAATCTCTTACAACCAACCAGGCAAAAGTAAATGAAGCAAGTTACGTATTCGCATAAATCATTCCACGTATATGTTTATGGATTTCGTGGGGACTATCCATCCCCACGAAATCCATAAACATATACGTGAGCACATGCCCATGAACCCCACAAAGACAGACAATCACCCGAACATTCTTTTTTATATAAAGTGAGATATCATCAATCAAAAGGAAAGGAAGGGATGGTAGAGAGGAAAGGAAAAGAAAAATCAGGAATGAAACACGTTATTTTACTGTCTAGAAATTAAGAGTTTTTTCAATCACTTCTTAAAGCATGCCAAGGACGGAGCGAGTCTTATATTGGTTGGTAACTGATTCCAGAGTCTCACTGCATGGACAGTAAAGGATGGCGTAAAAAAAGAGGAGCGGTGAACTGGAAAGGTCAATAAACAATCTCTGTTTGAGCGTAGTGCTAATTCATGATTAGAAAGACGCTTAAAATTTTCGGCAGACATAATATATTGAACTTAAATATACATACGAGTATTAATATTAAATTATTTTAAACAATGACTGTGTAATTTATTATTTCTACTGCTTTTTGTATCTCCTATACATGTTAGTTTAAGACAAAGTTTTGTATTTATTATTACAACTGCTTTTTGTATCTCCTATACATGTTAGTTTAAGACAAAGTTTTGTATTTATTATTACAACTGCTTTTTGTATCTCCTATACATGTTAGTTTAAGACAAAGTTTTGTATTTATTATTACTACTGCTTTTTGTATCTACTATACATGTTAGTTTAAGACAAAGTTTTGTATTTATTATTACTACTGCTTTTTGTATCTCCTATACATGTTAGTTTAAGACGAAGTTTTGTATTTATTATTACTACTGCTTTTTGTATCTCCTATACATGTTAGTTAAAGACGAAGTTTTGTATTTATTATTACAACTGCTTTGTGTATCTCTTATACATGTTAGTTTAAGACGAAGTTTTGTATTTATTATTACTACTGCTTTTTGTATCTCCTATACATGTTAGTTAAAGACGAAGTTTTGTATTTATTATAACAACTGCTTTGTGTATCTCTTATACATGTTAGTTTAAGACGAAGTTTTGTATTTATTATTACAACTGCTTTGTGTATCTCTTATACATGTTAGTTTAAGACAAAGTTTTGTATTTATTATTACTACTGCTTTTTGTATCTCCTATACATGTTAGTTTAAGACAAAGTTTTGTATTTATTATTACTACTGCTTTTTGTATCTCATATACATGTTAGTTTAAGACAAAGTTTTGTATTTATTATTACTACTGCTTTTTGTATCTCCTTTACATGTTAGTTTAAGACAAAGTTTAGTATTTATTATTACTACTGCTTTTTGTATCTCCTATACATGTTAGTTTAAGACAAAGTTTTGTATTGTTTGTCAATAATTTTAAGTACTTGTATAAATTGTCACATGTTCACTCGTATATAAAAGACAGTATTGTGTCGTTAATTAAATAAATCTTCATTTGGAGAAGATCTTGACATTTGTTTCATTGAACCATAGTGATTATGACAGAGTCAGTCAGTTCTGAGAAGCAAGCATGTCCTTTAAGCTACATAAGGTCGAGAGAATCGTTTATTTTCGGAATAATAAAGTGGATTATCGTCCGCCGACACAAAACTACAATTTCGAGAACCAATTGTGGAGGGCGATAATATTAACCCCTAGAGCAACCCTCTTATAAGCATACTCGTAATGGGACGAGATAACATTTCTATTGTCATTTTCATTAACGCCTACTGGTAAAGATATTTCTTAACTTTTAATATGCAATATCCCAATCAAACTCATCACCATTCTTACGAGAATAAAGCCTAACAGTTATTGAAGTAATAAAATATGATTTTCATAAATTTTGTGGATGAAAGACGCTTGATACGTATATTGGTTCACTGTGGGCGAGTTTTTGCACTTCAACAAGCTAATTATCTTGACAGAACATACCCAAAGAAACGATGGCGAGGATATAATACTTCCAAGATCATCGGCAGATTCAATTTCTTCTTCTACTTCCCAATGTCATATCAGGTCCCCCCAACGTTGAATATCACCAGCAGCCCGAAAAAGATCCCCGACGCTCCTTATACCAGTCCAATCACATATATTGCGGAGCCAGGAGATTTGCATCCTGCCAATACCTCTTCGAACCTCTATTTTACTTTGGATGATCAGGTGCAGTAATTTGTACTTTGCTCCTCTAAGTACAAGTACGTGACCCAAATAGGACACCTTTCGGATTTTAATTTTAATCAACAAGTCTCTATCAACTTTGGCTCTTTGAAGAACCCTCGTGTTGCTGACCATATCCGTCCAGGGTATCCGTAGCATTCTTCGGTGCATCCACATTTCGAATGCTTCCAGTCGTTTCGTACTACCAACTTTGAGGGTCCATGATTCCACTCCATATAATAACACTGACCAAACGTAGCATTTGACTTACCGTTGTCGAAGTTTCAAGTTTAAATTATCATCGCAGAATACGCTTCTCATTTTATTAAAAGCCGCACGAAACGATTCAATTCTGCACTTGACTTCGGTTTCTGGATCGAGGTCTTCCACTAGGATACTTCCGAGGTATTTAATTTTTCCACTCTCTCTATATCAGCACCGTTCAATGTAAGACGTGCTCCTGCGTGATCCTGCCGACCAAACACCATGAATTTAGTTTTACTCACGTTCATGTTCAGCCCCAGCCTCACAAGTGTATCCGCCAACAATTGAACATGGGATAGCCACTTACTTAGTGTGAATACTAACCGTTAGGCCACGGCTGCCGAAAGAATAAATAAATATCCGAAAATTGAAGAACATCAAATTATTCGTCATGAGGCAAGTGCATAAAAGTGTTTATTTTTTTTCCTTTACGCGGATCACACCCTTATGTGGTCATAAAAAATCTGCTAGTTCTTATACTACAAAACGCTTTTCCTCCTTAGATATTACACTATCAAAATCACGTACCACTTCCCTTCTAAATTATAATTATTAACTAATACAACAATGTTGACACATGCTTTAAATATACCATTGGAGACACCGGTTATCAGAATTAAGCAAGATAAAAAATAAGCCTATAATAAATTTAAAATAAAGGATCTTCATGAATAATATAGTTTAAGCGGTTCTCACCGAAGCCCACTGGTCGTCCGGAACGCTCCATGTCTTTCAAGTCGAAATTACCGTCTTTGAAACGCAAAAACCATCTACGAGCTGTCCGTTAATTCATAGCATCTTCACCGTACACTTCGCAAACATCGCGAGCAGTTTTGGCAGCTTTATTCCCTCGATTGAACGCGAACAGAAGGAGGTGTCGAAAATGCTCACTTTCGTCTACTTGCCATTCCACTTTGAAGGCTTGTAATCAAATAAAATAATATTTGTAACGTAAAAGCAAATACAATGTCTTGTAGAGCAGAAACATTTATTTTGAATTACGTATAAACTTTACCATTTTGTTTTACTTTTGGTGTTCATTTTTAAATTTGGAAAAAAACGGACACAATTTATGTAAACATCTAATATATTATTATTAAAATTATTATTTATTTTTAAAATTATTATTATTTATATTAAAAATAAAAAAAGTTAAATTTTTCATTTAATTAAGAGAGATTTTCTTGAATTAAATTCCACATAACCATTTCCTAATCCTATAAAAAATAATAAAAATCATTAACAAATGGAAAAAAAAACAATGCATAAAATCAACTTTTCCTAGGAGCTAAGAAGTTTCACTTCTACCACGCGAGAATCTAGCGCATCTGTTTTTTTTTATTATAAAATAATAAATTCGCTTAGAAACCTAGACTCTCATCAAGGGAGCTTTAACCAGTGACTTGAACCTTTTCTTGTATTGTATTAAATAACAGTTTCATTATATACAGTACAACTTAGTGGGCTCATTGCCATGTGGCAATATCTTCCAGCCAAACAGAAAGATATTAAAGAGGTCTTAAGTGAAAACCAGACTGGAATCCTTTTTAAAAAAGTCTGGGTTCCAGCAGGAATCGATTCCGCAACCTCCTGGCTGGGAGACAAATGTGTTACCTACAAGGCTACGGAGGTCGTCATTCTTATTGGCAGATTGAAAAAGAAAGTTTAGTGTTAGTTAAGGACGGTTATGGGTACTTGCCTGCATCAACATATATTTAGAAACAAATATTTACTAAGTATAACATTTTTGCTATAAATAGGATAAGCTAATTGTCACGTAGTAATCTTTTCTAACCTACTAAAAATATTGTAGACAAACCTTAAGTAAAAACCAGACTAGAAGCTTTTTAAAAAATATATTGGTTCAATGCCCTAAATAATTTAAGGTGATCTTCCAACGAAGGTTATTAAGTGTCGACCATCTCGTACTACGTATTTATTTTTACAACAGCTAAAAGAAAACAAAGATGAATCAAGGCCAAAGACGAAGTGTCGTGGAAAATGCTGAAGTTCATTAATCATAATAATAAATTTAATAAAAGGGTAATTTATTGACCGCCGTTTAGAGAATAAACTCTCCTGAAGGGCGCTCTAATTCAGAATTCTAAACTCACTAAACACAAAATAAAATTATAATTTAAGTATAAAGATAAAAATATAGTGACAAAGGGCATTCGATTAAGTAGTCCCCGGCATCTTAATGTATTCAGAAAAACAAATTTGGTAAGATAACCGTGGAAAACTTACAAAAATGGACAAATTTCAAATTGACATATGTAGACCTTCTAATAAGTGATAGTAACACATTCGGTTTCAAGTGTAGGGTGGTGTATGTATCATATGTATTGTTTATATACCATCATACATATATTACGGTTTCAAGTGTAGGGTAGTGTATATGTGTAGTGTTTATATACCATCATAAATATATTACGGTTTCAAGTGTAGGGTAGTGTATGTGTGTAGTGTTTATATACCATCATAAATATATTACGGTTTCAAGTGTAGGGTAGTGTATGTTCTCGTATGTTATGTAGTGTTTATATACCATCATAAATATATTATGTTTTCAAGTGTAGGGTAATGTATGGTATACGAGTATGTGCAGTGTTTATATACCATCATAAATATATTACGGTTTCAAGTGTTGGGTAGTGTATATGTGTAGTGTTTATATACCATCATAAATATATTACGGTTTCAAGTGTAGGGTAGTGTATGTGTGTAGTGTTTATATACCATCATAAAAATATTACGGTATCAAGTGTAGGGTAGTGTATGTACTCGTATGTTATGTAGTGTTTATATACCATCATAAATATATTACGTTTTCAAGTGTAGGGTAGTGTATGGTATACGAGTATGTGCAGTGTTTATATACCATCATGAATATATTACGGTTTCAAGTGTAGGGTAGTGTATGTGTGTAGTGTTTATATACCATCATAAACATATTACGGTTTCAAGTGTAGGGTAGTGTATGTGTGTAGTGTTTATATACCACCATAAATATATCACGGTAACAAGTGTAGGGTAGTGTGTGTGTGTAGTGTTTATACACCACCATAAATATATTACGGTTTCAAGTGTAGGGCAGTGTTTGTAGTCGTATGTTATATAGTGTTTATATACCATCATAAATATATTGCATTTTCAAGTGTAGGGTAGTGTATGGTATATGTGCAGTGTTTATATACCATCATAAATATATTACGGTTTCAAGTGTAGGGTAGTGTATGTGTGTAGTGTTTATATACCACCATAAACATATTACGGTTTCAAGTGTAGGATAGTATATGTGCGTAGTGTTTATATACCATCACAAATATATTACGGTTTCAAGTGTAGGGTAGTGTATGTGTGTAGTGTTTATATACCACCATAAATATATTACGGTAACAAGTGTAGGGAAGTATATGTGCGTAGTGTTTATATACTATCATACATACATTACGGTTTCATGTGTAGGGTAGTGTATCATATGTGTGTAGTGTTTATATGAAATCATAAATATATTACGATAAAAATGGGGTGTCTTCAAATGCACAAATTTAACGAATTTTGCATTAAACATACCATCACGCCATTTCCCTATCGAGATAGACAGAGGACAAACTATCTGGTACTCTACATATAGTAGATGTGTTATATACTAAGAGTATAATGAACTTGAACATTTTCATGCCCGAGAAATGAGATACAACTTGATGTTTTTCATATGTAACAATTTGAATTTAAAAAGGATAGGATATGTGTATAATATATATGTTATACAAAGAGAATACTCAACAGGAAAAAAATAAACGTGGACGAGAGAAACGTGAAGCTGCCCGGTATATGAGTTATATCAGAATTATCCCTTGTAGTTGAGCGAGTCAAAGAGAGATTTCTGCGACACCTTTATTTCAAGGATGATGAATTTTATTTATGACCCTTTCATATTTCTAGTGGATATGTTTGGGGACTGTTCTTTGAGAATAAGAAAATATCTCACGTTTATGTACAAATATAGGTTATTGACCTTTCTCTTCCTGTGCTAAAATAATCCGCGCGTTCCGGTGCTGGGTATTCAATACACATGTAAAAATGAGCGATTTAAATTCGGAAAAATAAGAATATTCAAAGCCAATTGCTTAAATTAATTAAACTTCAGTGAGAAAAGTTAAAATTTAATTGCTGAAAACATGAAAAGAAAACATCGGCCGACGTTTATAAAACGGGCGAAGAGACCACCTCAAATAGATGACCGAAAGCTACTGAAGCGAGAGAAGCTAGCGAACTGAGATTCTATTTATTGCGTTCCCATATACGCGGTATGAGAGTGAGACGTGAACAGCGTCGCTTCTCACCCATAGTGTTCTTTAGAATGAATATACTATCGTCACACACTGGCACACGTTTGATTGTATTGGTGAGTTTATTCCCGATTTTCACAAAATATCTCTGATGTGGCCGATACGTGCTATTATTATTAATATTATTTTTTTTTAGTTAAACGTCACAGGGAAGGAAGGGTTAATAAGAAAAAAAACGTTTTTTCTACAGATATGAGTTTATAATAAGAAAAACAAGCATTTTTTACAGATATGAGTTATAAAGAATAAAAAAACCGCCGTTTTTAGTACAGGTATAAGTTATTAATACGAAGGAAAAAAACAATGCTGTTTTGTTCAGATATAAGTTATTATTAAGAAAAATACAATCGGTTTTTTATGCATATATATGTGAGTTATTAATAAGAAGAAAAAAAACGTTTTTTTTGTACAGATATAAGTTATTAATAAGAAAACAAACAACATTTTTTTACAGATATAAGTTATTAATAAGAAAACAAACAACAATTTTTTTACAGATATAAGTTATTAATAAGAAAACAAACAACAATTTTTTTACAGATATAAGTTATCAACTAGGAAAAATAACCTTTTTTGGTTAACTGAGTCAGAGTTCATTATATTTAAGTTATTTTTGGTGGCTAAACGATTTCAATGTCCCCTTCTTTTTCCATGTCCACGTTTCACTGCAAACATCAAAGTCGGTACTAATACTGTTGTGATATCATCTTTAATGATTTTGATGTCTGATTAGAGTAAATATGTTTTTAGTACGGTCAACTATTTCATTTTGAAATTTTTAAACCATACTAGTTCATTATATCAAAACGTATGCAAAAAAACAGCTGTTTATAAATTTATCAGCTTCGTCGAACAATTTTATTACTCTCATGATATGGCTACAAATAATGTGCTCAGTTAGAGAAAATATACCTTTTCTATAAGTTGAAGTATACGAGTATTAGAAAGCTTCGTGAAAATTTTTTAATTTACATTTTATGATGATATTCATAATTTAATAAAAATGTGTTTTTTAATAACGTGTAGAAAAAACTCCCCCTTCATATCCACAGTGAAATGATGGGAAAAATTATTTCTTAATTAGGAAAAGGTATGGCAGCCACACCCATCTGTGCAATGCGTGTTGTGCACATTCATAGGTCACTTATTCTAGGGGGGTTGCGCGTCAACCTTTTACCATTTATGTTTACTTAAAAATATTTATTTACTGTAAAATAGTACCAAGGTTAATGTAAGTGAAAAATATTGAGCTTTATAACTTTATTTTATATTAAGATGTCAGTTTTTCTGGAAACGCGAGATAATTGTTTAACTGCGCAAGGAAAAAAAATCGCACAGTGATAAAATGTCATGGAACGCGTCATGCAGATTTAATATGAAAGTTTTGAAAGCGGAAATGAAAATACATTTTTTTTTGGGGGGAAATCACTTTTATTGCTCAGTATAGTCTCCCATAAGATCAATACACTTGGTCCAACGATCTTCCAACTTTGTTGTCCCATCACGGAAGTGACTTTCTGGAAGGCCTGCAAAATACTCCTCTACGACGGCTATAGCCTCTTCGTTTGATGAAAAATGCTTTCCACGAAGGAATTTTTTGAGGTGTGAGAACAGCCAGAAGTCAGAGGGAGCTAAATTTGGCGAATATGGTGGATGCTGCAACAATTCGTACCCCAATTCACTGATTTTCGCGATGGTTTTTTGAGCTGTGTGAGCAAGTGCATTGTCTTGATGAAAAATGATTTTCTTCTTCTGCAAACCGGGTCTTTTTTCACAATTTTTTTCATCCGACTGATCCAAAAGGTCACAATAATAATCAGAGTTGACTGTCTTACCAGTTTGGAGATAATCTATCAATAAAATTCCTTTTGCATCCCAAAAAACTGACGCTAACACCTTCTTGGCCGATTTCTGGACACGAACTCGCTTCGGAGCCCAAGTGCCCGGTTCACACCACTCCTTAGCCTCTTGTTTTGATTCAGGATCATGGTGGTAGACCCGAGTCTCATCCATAGTGATGAATCGACGCAGAAAATCCATTTTATCCTTTCGAAATTGCTCCAAATGTTGCTCAGAAAGTCGCATTCGAACGTGTTTTTGTTGCATTGTTAGCAAATGCGGCACCCATTGTGCACACAGTTTTTTGAAACCCAAAACTTCAGCGAGAATATGCCATGTTGTTCCATGTGAGATGCCTATGGTGTCAGCTATCACATCCACAGTCGATCGATGATCTTCCAAAACCATGTCCTGTATTTTCGCTATGATTTCTGGTGTTGATGCACTTTTTGGACGTCCTGAGCGTGGATCGTCTTCAACGCTTGTACGGCCACGCTTAAACTCCAAAACCCATCGGTGAACGGTTGGAAATGAAGGAGAAGACTCCTTTAATACTTTCACTATCTTTGCATGGATCTCAGTAGCCGATAAACCTTCCAAAACAAAGAATTTAATCACTGCACGATATTCGGATTTTTCCATTGTTAAAAAATACACTGACACGTCAACTTCAAATGGCTTGTAAACAAAGAATGAAATGACAGATCGAAATGAAATTTTGAGTACGTTCTTATGAAAGATAAAATGTTAAAATGGCGTAAAAATTTTGTTTTTTCTACTGCTCCATAGATGTCGCTTTCAAAACATTTTGACTAAATTATTATGTAAATATCAATTTGATGTACGGAGTTTTTAATTACGGATAACTATTCAGGAACGTATATTTTCCGTGAAGCGAGATAACTTTTCAGGAACGTATATTTTCCGTGAAGCAAGATAACTTTTCAGGAACGTATATTTTCCGTGAAGCGAGATAACTTTTGAGGAACGTATATTTTCCGTAAAGTGAGATAACTTTTCAGGAACGTATATTTTCCGTGAAGCGAGATAACTTTTCAGGAACGTATATTTTCCGTGAAGTGAGATAACTTTTCAGGAACGTATTTTTACCATGAAGCGGTGTATTAAGGTGGTGTTCTACTCTAGAAATTTGAAAAAATCGTTTTCTTGCATATTCTTGAAATTTTAATCTTTAAAAATATGTTCTCAAAAGGAAATTTTAAAATTTTCAATATTTATGAAGTTATAGCTAAAAATGAGGCAGCAATCACGCCGCACCGGAATGACTCGGATAATAATCTCAAAACTTTAAACGGGTTTTTAGTCGAAACTAGTTTTTTCGACCTGGTCGACATAAAATCTCAAGTTCTATCCAACCGATTGCCTTCAAAATTGGTATGAAACTTCGATAAATATTTTTATCGTTTCTGCCATGGTAAATTCGAAAATATTCATTAATATTAAAAAAAATTATATTTGAAAAAATTATTAAAAAATTGATTTTTTTTTTCAGACAGCCGCCATTTTACAATTTTTGTTCTCTTTGGTACCAACAAAAACGACATTATTTTTTATTAAGAAATTGTGTATGATTTTTGTTTCAAATTTACAAAAGGGTTCCAATCATGTCGACCAGCTCACCCCCTTTTTTTACGATAAGATATAACAGCTGACAACATCTTTAATTTTATTTTATTTTTTTTCCAAAATTTTTCTAAGCATTCTCAAATCATCAATAAACAAACTGTAAAAAATACACACTAAAAATATGTTTTGAAAAAAAAAATTGTTTTTAAAGATAAAAATATTTAGTCAGAAAAACGTCCGATCACGCCTCTACAGTAAAATACTCCTTTAATTGATCGGAACAACAACTATAAAGACTTCTAACAAGTATGCCCTATGTAACCAAGTTTGTTAAATCTGACAGATACACGTAACAATTTAACATATGCGGCTTGTGGATGTTGAATGCGAGGTTTAAATTTACGTGACATGCTGCATAATTATTTTTCCGTTTCCAAACAGCTGGAAAGGTTAACATGTTGCTAATACTTCTCAGAGGCAAATTTTCCATGTCGCTTATTAACCAAACTTTTCGAATTGATGAATGAATCCTAATTATATATAGGTTTTTAGAACATTAGTCAAGTGCACTAAAATTAGACAGCATAATTCTTCTCATAAAATTGCAAGTAAATTTATTAGGTAATGTTCATAACTTTTATGTGAAAGAAATCAAAATACTTTTTAAAAGGGCAAAGAAAAAATGGTTTAAATAATTTCAGAGCTACTAACTGGGACGACCATGGTCTGAGTGAATGTGATGGAATACAAGTAGCCTGAACGAGTGGACTTGTTCTTGCTAAATAATTAGTGTAAGAATTGTTATCTAGTTATAAGTAGTATGTAGTTGTTAATTATTTATAAGATCTCATATATTAAGATTGAATAAATAAAATAAAATGATATGTAGGAAAATAAGATTATGTAAGTTCATAAATGATAACATATAATTAAGATTAGTTAAGTAATAAATTTGTTTTGTGTTGTTTATAGTTAAGGCATTAACATTGTGGAGGTTTAAAGACATTGTAATTTATTTTAATTTATTTTAGTCTTGTTTGCGCTCCCCTGAAGATGAGGTGAAAGCCTTGAAACCGGTAGGGTTATACCGTCATAAAAAAGTGGAATAAACAGTGTTTGATAAAAATAAATTACAATAATAAATTTGTATAAAGGTATAGCCTTGACAAATGTTTATACAATAATTTACTTTGTTTAATAAAAAAAAAAAAAAACTTTGGAGTTACTTCGTGTAAATCCATCATTTATGTAAAATAAAATACCGTCACTTTGTTATTTTTCAGTTTATTTTTTGCACACCACAATACATTTTAATGTTTGCTGTATCATCACTGAGTTTATCACAGGTCAACACACCTGATGATGATGCATCATGTGTTGAAATTGATTGTGATATGCAAATAACAAAGTGCAATAAAACAAGGTAAGCATATTTTTGTCTTTCAGGTCCATATATCAAACGATACTGGAACATGTTAACAGTTTATAAAAACTAGTTGCAGCCCGTGAAATATTCACGGAAGTAAAACCAATTCTACATTTATGAAAATACATATTCATAAATATAAAAAATATTTTTATATATCATTTATACATCGTCCCCTTTTACACCGGTTCAAAAATTGTAAGCTACGTATTTAAAATTCGTTAAGTATCACGGACCCACCGAGATTTAAATTTCGAATAACTTTCGGAGAGAATCCAAGTATTCTAAATAAATAAATAAATAAATAATAGGTTTATTGATAGCAACATAGTATGTACCGATTATATATTGTAGTATTTAAATAACACTTCTAAAACACATAAATTGCAGATAATACATTAAATACAGAAGCTATCAAAAGGTCTGGGCTCATCTAATAGCATCCCCTCGGCCAAAATACACCCCACCATTATAGGGCGAACCCAGCCACGGGGACACCAGATGTTTTTCAGCCCACACCCTTGAACACGTAGAACAAGAATATATAAAAAAAAAATAAACTCAGAAAATAAATAGATGACAAAAAAAATACATTCAAGAGAGAAGACACTAAAAGGTCCGGGCTCATCCCACAAACATTCCCCCGGCCGAGATACACCCCACCAATGTAGGGCGAGCCCAACCGCAAGGGCATCTGGGGGCTTCCATCCCACACCCCCGCATATCTAGATTAAAGAATAAATAGAAAAAAGAAAAAAAAAACAAATACGTATGGCAAAAAACAAAATAAAAAGTAAACCCACATATACCACCTCAGGTTAACTGTCAGCAAGAACGAGAAAAAAAAAAAGAAAAGCCTCAAAAGAGTCCAAATTTTACATAATGACAAATGGGAAGTAAGATAGTTGAGACAACATTAAAATAGTTAGGCAGTAATATATTGAAATAGATAAGCAGTTTTAAAAGAATTAATGAGGAAATAACGCACAAACACGTATGCGCAATCATCGATTCATTACCAGCGAAAAGAAAGAAAATAAGAAAAGAAAAGCAAACAAGAGACCCATTAACCACTGAAAAACCCATTAACCACCCAGAGGACAACACTTTAGAGCATTTCTGAAGGTATAACTATTCACCCGCTCCTTCAAGGCCTGGGGCAACTCATTCCAGCATTTGCTGGCCGAGTATGAGAAGGATCCCCTGTTATTCCTCTCTCGCTCTCTTGTATTCAAAATTAAATTCTCGTATTCTTTCTTTGGCAACAACCATCGTACGGGTGTTGGCCTATTTATACTATGATTTAGAAAATAAGGTCATCATTATCATTGATTCATGCAAAAATAAGCCTAGGACAATATTCCAAATATTATCGGTTTGTCACCAAAGTGATCTACGGGTATTATGTTAAATGTGAAATATGTTATGTGAAATGTGACATCTAACGTTGTATGTGAAATCTTTTATGTGAAATACATTTCAAGGTACACATATAGAAAAATGGTATTGAAACACTTGTTGGTATAAATATTTTTCAAAAAATTACATTAAACTTTCCTGATTAAGTTAACGAATTTAAAAAATCTGATTTCAAAGTATTTTTTTCTCACTGAAAAAAAAACACTTTTTAAACTTGGTTTAACCCTTTAACGGGCATAAGCGGAAATCGGTCGAATATGCGACCACCCTTATGATTATACTTATAAGGATTCATTTTCTTAATGAAACCTTTTTAAGTAACACAAATGTCAAATTGGCCAATGTAGTGGACGGGCAGAGGTCTTATTAAAGACGGATCATCGTGAAGCTAGCTGCATGTTCAGTAGTAACGATCTAAACATCCAGTCAATTTATTGTAAGATATGTAAATAGGTATTATAAGTAAATCACCATTCATTATATCTCATATAAGAATTTTATTTCCTAATACAACCTAAATATTCATTGGTCACTTTTGCTCCCACTGACATGACCCATGAAATGGGCACAGGTTTCATATGCGACCGCCTCATTTCAAAAAAAAAAATATTTTAAAACATATTTTCTATGAAATAAAGTTGATTTGATACACATAATAATGATTTATTCAACAACAAACTCAATATCTCAAAAATAAAAACTTGCCCTATAAAGGGTTAGTAGCATTTCTCCGTGGTTGCAGTCCTAAGACTGGTTTGCAGCAATTTCAACTCTTCTCCTCCATTCCTCCCTGTCCTGTGCGGCTCTTTTTAAATCTGTATATGTTGAGCAGCGCACGTCCACCGACAGGTCCTCCAGGTACTCTCGGTCATACCCTCCATTATGGCATGCAAGAGGCCCTCTTGTCGTATTATATGACCGATCCATCTCGCACGCCTTTCGGACAGGATCCTGAGCAGGTGCCTTCCTCCTTCGATTCGTTGGAGAACCTCTTCATTCGTGATGCGGTCTCTCCAGGAAATTCCTAATAGTCTTCTATAGGACCACATCTCAAAAGCCTCTAGTCTTCGTCTATCTCTTTCGGATAGGCACCATGTCTCGCAGCCGTACATCAAGATACTCCATACATAGGTCTTGATGAGGAGTATTCTCAGTTTTAGGTCTATATTATTTGATTCTATTGTTTTCGACCTTTTATTAAATGCAAGTCTAGCCTGATGTATACGGCTGTCGACCTCGCTCTCGGACCGACCGTCCCATGTTATTTTGCTCCCGAGGTAGACAAACTCCTCGGTGTTCTTTAGTGGTTTATCCGACATCACTATTCTCATCTGGTGTTGCGCTCGGCCTACAGTCAGCAGCTTTGTTTTGTCTTTATTTATCTTCATACTGTAGTTATTTTGAAGAATGCTTTCCATAGTTGTTAAGGCCTCTTGTAGTTCCTCTTCACTTTCAGCAACAATAGCAATATCGTCAGCGAAATATACACTAACACAAATACAAAATAACGAAAATTTAAATAACGTGAAGAATTAATAGCATATACAATACATTTTCTTTTCTTTTTTTTTTAGTTTAAATATATAACTTTTTAATATGTTTTTTTTTTATTTAAACTTAATTGTACACTTTGTTATCCGAAATAGTCAAAAACATAAGAATGGTTTAAAAAGAAGAGAAAAAAATAAACACGGCCTTTAGTTCATTAAAACTCGTATCTTTCAGAAAGAATTGATTTTCTTAAAAGACGTATCTTTATACAAATGTTTTGGGACGGAAGAAAATGTTCACAGCCCTTGATGAACGGGACCAAGTAGCTCGAGATGAAAAGCTCTAATCCAACAAAGCTTGTGTTTATAATCCATTTGGTTAGGATTATTTAGGAGAATTACCTGGAATTGAAACAAATTTGTATTTCAATGTGAATTTCAAATTCTTCGTCGTTGTAAACTTCCCTTCGTCAACTTTTTTATCTTTGTAATTACGAATATTAATACGAAAGCAACGGTAGAGAGATATTTTCATTTCTTTTGAATTATTTGTTTATTTTTATTTTATTTTTTTAAATTAAAAGATAAGCTTTAATATTTTGTAACAGTTGAATTAAATTCAACATAATTTTTATATTTTACTTGACTAAAGATGTTCAAATTTCAGCTCATTTTTATCTAGTTTGGCAAAAGCCAAACCGGCTCCGGCTCGAAGGACCAAATGGTTTGGCGATGTGCCAAATCCTAGATGGAGATAAAGGAACAAATGGAATGGTACTCACGGGTGTTGAAGACGGGAGTCGGAGGTATCGGCTAATCTTCCAGGACTCTTGGAGCGTCACGGCGGTTGATGATTTATTCGTCTGGTTCTTCGGGCGATGAAGCGTATTGGTTGTTACTAGTCCTCCTGAGGTGTCACCCGGGTGATGGTCTGTGCACAAGTGACCGAGGCGACGGAATCTGTTCGTCGTGTTAAAATCGTTATACTGCGACAATACTATAATTTAGGATAGGTGAGAACAATATTAAACGAATTTGCGAGAATAATACCACATCGCGCGACTGGGCCGTCCGCGACGACAGGGCGGCCCAACATGACGGGGCCGGCAGCGACAACAGGGGCGGCCCAACATCGGGACGATATTTCACGTCACGCTTCGGCGTGAACATCATCTATGCATATTTCTATTTTATTTATTTATTTACAGAACACATCTAACATACGAGTATATCTACAATATTTATATATCATACATGAAAAACTAAACATGCAAAAACACGTTATTTTATGTGAGCATTCTCAAATTGTATAGATCTGGGATTTTTACTATCATTGGTAGTGACCCGGGTAAACAAGGTGTTTGCCTGTATCATACTTTAGTTCAATTCAATTCACCCTTATTTTAAAGCTCCACAAGGGAGCATACGGAGGCCACCAGTCTTCTCCATTCAGAGCGGTTTTGGGTGGTGTTCGTAATCTCCCTCCACGACATTCCTAACGCTCTGACTTCCTTGTCATAGGAACGGTACACCGTGAGAGAGGGTCTTCCAGGCCGTCGGGACCCCAATGGACAGAACAATAGCGCTCTCTTTGGCCAATTATCATCGGGCATTCTCAGAACATGTCCCATATCATAACATACTTAGGGGACATCAATATCAAACAATTAATTGACACTTTTTTTTAACGATTGTTGATTTTCATTTGATTTCTTGGTTATAAATTCTCATTTATTTATATTTATTTATTTATTATTACACGTGACAAGAAATATACATAATTGGCGAAAAACAACAGGTAATTTAATATGGGCATACATTATTTTAATGGATCTGGGTTTGTCGCCTTTCATTTGTCGTATCCCCAGTAAACTAGGCTTTTGCCTGTATCTCACTGAGGATATTTAGCATGAAAAAATAAATGAATACTTCTTTCCGATTTTTGATTACACAAAAACAAAACCCCATTGCACGTTGTCATCAACCTGACAAACAGTGACACTCAATTACAACTGGAAACATCATTCGGAATCAAACTCTTCACACATCATCACTCCAGAAAGTCCAAAAATGTTCATCCCATAATATACCGCACACAATCATAAGAATAAAAATATACAGAAACACAAATACAAAACAACAAAAATTAAAACTATAAGAAGAAACCTACACTCAAGAGCCCACACAAATCTTTTCCACACGTCATTCATCCTGAAAGCCCAAGTACTCAAAAACCTGTCGCAATAACAACCACGCTCCGATCGACTGTCTAAATGGTTTTCCTCCCTTTATCTTTATTGAATTCGGCACGCCATTGTATGTCATTGGAGCCAAATAAACATGTTGCCTTTGGGCAAAAGAAGTTTTAACTCTAGGGATGGTAAACATTTCATTAACTTGATAAGTTGTGAAACCTTATTACAAGTATGTACGAAGTGACTCAACCCTTAGCGTGTTGCATCAGTTTGAAGAAAATAACATATCTTAGTTTATTCGCACACTTAATTTCAATAATTTGCTGCATTGCTAAAATGCGTACGAATTTCAGAAACTATTTTAAACCAGTCTTAAAATGATCGATTAGAAAGATAGATTCATAACTGTGTTTTGGTCAAGATAAATTTAATTCTTTACGATCAGCAAATGTTCTCCAGCAAAAATATTTTCAATATGCTTTTAAGTCTGTGGGGTTCCAATGGGTAGTAGGGCTACGATGGAGTATGCTTAGCAGGAAAGTATACTTCTACAAAATTTTGTAATGCACCACGTTGCATTGTCACCAGTAACACTACTACCAATTCCAACTCTATAGCATCCACGAGTGGTCTCTCAAGCCCCGCAAACCCCGGACAATGTGACCACTGACATTTCCATCAGTGTCATAGCAGATAGAGAGTGGACGAAAGTAGAGTTTCCAGCGCCATAAAACTGTATTCACCCAGCTAAGGGAAGGTAACCCCAACAGAAAATCCTTCAGATAAGGCAAGGGGAAACCACTCTGGATATACCTCCCCAGGAAATCACTATGGAGAGAAATCAAGCCACGGCCCCGAGTCCCGGGAGATCCTTAAATGAGTCAGGGCTGCTAAGAACCTCCCGGCTCGACATAGTGTAGAAAAATATACGTATAGGGACCTGGAATGTGAGACAAGTCTCCTGACTCCGCAATATGTGTGATTGGACTGGTATGGGGAGCGTTGAGAATCTTTTTCGAGCTACCGGGGACAAAGATGTCTACTCTCAAGTGATATTCAACGATGGGAGGAACTCACATGACACTGGGAAGGTAAACCCAACAGAAAATCCTTCAGATAAGGCAAGGGGAAACCATTCTGGATATCCATCCCCAGGAAATCACTATGAAGAGAAATCAAGCTACGGCCCCGAGTCCCGGGCGACCCTTAAATGGATCAGGGGGGCTAAGAATTTCCCGATTCGACATAGTGAAGAAAAATATATGTCCAGGAACCTGAAATGTGAGGCAAATCTCCTGACTCCGCAATATATGTGATTGGTCTGGTATGGGGAGCGTTGAGGATCTTTTTCGGTCTGCCGGGGACAAAGATGTCTACTCTCAAGTAATATTCAACGATGAGGGGGAACTTACATGACACTGGAAAGAATAAGAAGCCTGTGTTGTATTGTATTATTTTAATTTTCTTTGTCTTCAGTACAATCTGACAGATTTATTAATTTATAATGACAATCTTTTCTTATCAACCAAAAATTGGTGAAATATGTCTTACGTGAGCCAGATATTTTTTTTTTAAAAATGTACCAACGGGAATCAACCCCTTTAACTAGAGAGAAGAGAAAAATGACCCAGAATGTAATATTATATAAAAAAAATATGGCTTCCAACAGGAATCGAAACTGCAACTGCCGAGCTGGAAGACAGACGTCGTACCAACTAGGCTACGAAAATCGTCAAGTTTCACTATTTTAAAGAGATCTTACGTCAGGAAAAAAAACAGATACGTGAGACTCTCGCACGGTAGAAGTGAAACTTCTTAGCTTCCAGGAAAAGTTGATTTTATGCATTGCTTTTTTCCATTTGTTAACGATTTTTATTATTTTTTTTAGGATAAGGAAATGGTTATGTCGAATTTAATTCAAGAAAATCTCTCTTAATTATTTAAAAAAATGTTATGTCGTATTTAATTCAAGAAAATCTCTCTAAATTAAATAAAAATTTGTTATGTGGAATTTAATTCAAGAAAATCTCTCTTAATTAAATTTAAAAAATATATTTTATTTTCAATAATAAATAAAAATAATTTTGAAAATAAGTATTAATTTTAATAATAATATAATACAATTAATAATATTAAATTCATATTTTTTAATATTAAACATATTAATATTTTTTTGTTATTATTAATTAATTTTAAATAATTATTTATATATTTTTATATTATTAATATATATTATTAATAAAATTATATTATATTTTTAATTAATTATAATATAATAATAATATAATTCTTAATATTATAATAACATACTTATATAATTGTAATTATATATTAAATATAAATTAGGTATATATTGAATAAATATTTAAATACATATTGAAGAAAATAAAATATAATAATTTAATATAAAATAAAATTAATAAATAATATATAACGAAAAATATATTATTGTATTTTTAATAATAATAATTTTGATAATAAATAATAATTTTAATAATAATATAATATACTTAATAATATAAAATAATATTAATTATTATTAATAAATAATTATCAATATTAAAATAATTAATAATAATTTACGAATAAATAATATATTTAATAATAATTTAATAATAATAAAATAATAATATCAAACACCGTTTCACTTTTCGTGACGTTCAGGCCAATTTGCACTACCGTGCCTATAGAAGTTTCACTTTAAAATTGCGTTTGAAATAATACTTTACAATGTCGTTGGAAGTGATGAATCGTACAACCTTGAAGACAGATGAGAAATATTTGACCTCACAATATTATATAAGATTGTCAGCTCATAATTTAACAGACCGAAACTAACTCAGCTCTTCATGGTGCCTGATGCTTCGAATATTAAACAGCCCTCCTTTATATTTCCTTTGGGCACCTTTTCGATTTTCTTTTTAACGATGAGTTAGAGAAGGCCATATTTCTTACCGCGCTAGACATGCCACGGAACATCCTACATCAAATTCTTAATTGAGAAATAGAGATTATTTTTTAACTTTCTTATGGGGACCGAGAAAATATTGAGTTAAAGGATTGGACCCTGGAAAAAAATCACAGTGACTGTAAAAAATTATGATATTTTACTTAAAAACAGTGTTGATGTACTCGTATCGATAGGTCCCACAGCTGATTTTTCAAAAGGAAAAATTGTTAGGCAGGTATTTAATTATTCATTGACAAGTTTTTTTTGTTTACGAATATAAATTTTACATTTACAATAGAATATTTTTAAAAATATCAGCACATTGTCTCCAAAATATCAGCACATTGTCTCAAAAATATCAGCCCATTGTCTCAAAAATATCAGCCCATTGTCTTCAAAATATCAGCACATTGTCTCCAAAATATCAGAACATTGTCTCCAAAATATCAGCACATTGTCTCCAAAATATCAGCACATTGTCTCCAAAATATCAACACATTGTCTCCAAAATATCAGCACATTGTCTCCAAAATATCAACACATTGTCTCCAAAATATCAGCACATTGTCTCCAAAATATCAACACATTGTCTCCAAAATATCAGCACATTGTCTCCAAAATATCAACACATTGTCTCTAAAATATCAGCACATTGTCTCCAAAATAGTGAGAGTATTTTGTTTTATTTTTGGATAAAGTTAAATAAACCATGTTCGATGCATTGACGATTTTTTTTTATATTTGGAAGTTTATAAAAAAGTTATTAAAAAAAAGCACAATTTAATGTTCGTATATTTTTATTCATAATTAACTAGTTGCAGCCCGTGAAATATTCACGGAAGTAAAAAAAATTCTGCATTTATGAAAATATGTATTCATAAATGTAAAATTTATTTACATATATCATTTATACATCATCCCCTTTTACACCGGTTCAAAAATTGTTAGCTAGGTATTTAAAATTCGTTCAATTATCACGGACCCACCGAGATTCAAATTTCGAATTACTTTCGGAGAGAATCCAAGTAGTCCTCTCTCGCTCTCCTGTATTCAAAATTCAATTCTCGTATTGTTTCTTTAGCGACAGCCGTATGGGTGTTGGCCTATTTATACTATGATTTGGGATTTTATTTAATTATTTACATAAAATACTTAAGGTTCATCTCAATGCGCACTTAATTGTGGATTTTTTTTTAACATCACCGATGATTTTTTTCCAAAGATATTTTCCAAATGGTAGTATTTAAAATAACTATCATTAAAGTTGGTACAAAACTGAATTTCTTAAAGTCATCTAATTCAATGAAGTAATACGTTTTTTTTTAATTTAAAACACTCAAAAATTTTAATTAGGTTAGGTTAGGTTAACATACAACTTTTGTTGCCAATTAAAAGGCTGCAGGGCCTTGAATAATAAAAACACGAATAAACTGAAATAGAGATTTATCGGAATTTCTTGGAATCATTTTACCTAAAACACTAAGATACTATGCTGAGTAGAGATAACACCATAATAAATATGGACAGAATGCCTATCTGGGTCAAATATTGAGACGAGAAAACATGATTTTTTTTTATATTTATATTAATGGGCATAATCGTAAAAAGATTTGACGCTGAATCAGTAAAAAGTCTTTATAATATATATATTAACAGGCTAGAATAAATCCAACGTAGATTTGTCAAGTATCTTCAATTTAAATGCAAAGAATACGACAACGATTACGAGGCCAGATGCAGGCGACAACACCTCCTACCACTTCGCGAAAGACGGAAATTAGCCTTTATTATATTATTAACCTGTTCCCCGCGGGGAGCACAAACGCCTGTGATCTGACGACAATCCAAGTTTCAAATCACAAATACTTAAAAAAAATTACACAAAACCGGAATAAAAATTGAACTAAAATTTAAAATAATCTTAATTCTAGCGACATCTCTGAAAACCTTGTCAAATAATATATTAGTTTATGAGATATTGTTGAATAAACAGAGCGCCGAATGTTTTTGGTTTCTCAATATTTCCAGCATTAACGACCTGTCGCGCGGATCGAGTCCTGCGATGAGTCTCTCTTACGTAAATAAACATTACTAAGTCTCTCTTACGTAAATAAACATTACTAGTGCTATATGCATTTGATCGGGTGAGTGTCATGAAGCATTGATTTGATCGTAGCATTCCTTTGTTTATTTTACGTAATGTTAAGTTTATCTCCTTTATTTAATGAGTCTCCTTAAGAGTAATGACTATTATTTATTATCAGAAAATTACTTAAGTGTCATGTTCACTTGGTGTTGTAATCAAATATCAGTGGTTCTAAACAAAATATGTGTTTAAACTTAGAAATTAAAAAACGCTGAAATTGTGCCGCGCACAGGATTCGTGGAATTTGATTTTTAACGCGGTAAACAGGTAAACGAAAATAGCACAATATCACATTGATGCCCCAGAATTACTCTCAAGCATAAACCTTAACGTCCCCAGAATCTCCGCAAGACATACTAAATGGCTGAACATCCCCTTTAATGCGACCAAATACAGACAAAATTCATTCTTTGTAAGAGCATCTAACTTCGTAAACAACCTGGAAGACTTCCCGGAATTCGATTTATTTAACTCTTCTACGAACTCGATTAGATTGCGCATATACGGGAACTGGTTTGGTGTGGATCTCAGACTGTCTCATCCCTGACTGTCTCCTAGTTAACAATTTTCAACATTACTTAAAGCCTACCCACTACCTTCTTACCAATCTCCTAACATAATCAAGTGTACATATTGAAACCATATGCGAAAACTGTTAAATGGTGTTTCGAAACCCATAGATATCAGTAATAATACCGACATAAACACTGTATGTTTTCCTAATAAAATAAAATAAAATAAAATAAATAAATAAATAAATAATGGACCATTCAATAATATAACAGTTAAGGAGCTGTTTAATGCCGCCAAACGCAGATATTTTCTCAGAAGTGATCGACAAAGTCACGGAAACTGAACACAGCGCAATTATTTTAAATATTATGAATTTAAGATAAAGTGTTTATTTATTTATTTATTTAATTAACGACACAACAGTGTCTTTATATACAAATGAACATGTGACAGGTTATACATTACTTAAAATTATTGACAAATAATACAACTTTATCTTAAACTAACATGAAGATACAAAAAGCAGTAGAATAAATTACAGTCATCGTTTTAAAATTATTTAATAATCTTTGAAAATTTTGTGGGAATTTTTGGATATATATTGAGATATAGAAAACACATGGCCTCATTAGTGGACTGAGATGCAAGTTGCTTTGCAGAATTAAAAGCTTCACACGTGCTGATGCAGGGTTACTCAACTCCAGAGGCAAAATATTGTCCTTAATATTTGGTTTGTATTACGTTATTTATATTAATAAAGGAGAGCACAAAGTTAGTATCTATTTCTAAATATTGTTGTAATATTCTGGCGAATACTATATATACTTATATTAAAAATATCTAAATTGTTCAGTTATAAGTCAAATTTTTAACTCGAGTCAAAAAAAGCGTAATGCTACAATATTGCAAAAAATATTCCGTAGTAAACTTATCATTACCATGTTAACCTCTCCCTTCCTGTGCTAAAAAGATCCGCTCGTTCCGAAGCTGTGTATTCAATACACATGTAAAAATGAACGATTTAAAATCGGAAAAATAAGAGTAATCATAGCCAATCCCTTAAATTAATTAAATTTGAAGTCAAAAATGATAATAATTGAAATTTAATTGGTGAAAACATGAAAAAAACATTGGCCGACGTTCACAAAATGGGCGAAGAGACCACATCAGATGAATGCCCTAGAGCAACTGAGACCTGAGACGGACTAACACTGTGTATGTTATACCTCGAAGGAAGAAACACAACTGTGAACTGAGATTCTATTTCTTGCGTTCCCATATACCGAAGTAGAGTGAAAGTGAGACGTGAATAGCGTCGCTTCCTCACCTATAGCGGTTTTTCAGAATGAATATCATATACCTACGTCACACACTGGCACACGTTTGATTGTATTGGTGAATTTATTCCCGTTTTTCACTTAATATCTCTGATGTGGCCGATAAGTGCTAATTATTTTAAATATTATTTTATCATTCAATGCGTAAATGTGTTACGAAGGAATACCTAAAATCTGAACCCAGTATTTACTATGTGTATAGAGATATTATAGTTTTTAGAAGCAATGTGTACTAGTTACACATCACAGGGAAGAAACGGTTAATTAAATAGAATGACAAAAAGAATATCCTTAAAGCAATTCATAATTTTATTTAAATTCAATTGTTTGATTATATGATTTATAAAAGGTCAACTATCCACAAAATTCTATGCAAATTCTTTATACCATATTTCCCAATAAAAATAATGGACTTCATATAGAAATATCTCAAATTTGTACTGTCAAAAACAACCCTTATGAATTTAAACTAAAAATATTGATTTTCCCTTGCAAGAAGAGTTTCTCGAAACTAAGTTTTTTTTGTACAGGGAGAAAACTCCTTTCCTATGCCCCAAGGCTTTACCTTTTTCCGTTTCAAGTTTAAAATTGACACTAGGTAGCCTTCCTAGGAAAAATATACTATCTTAAGAATAACAATTCATTTCATTACTTTAAAAAAAAATTTCATTATGGTTTTTTTGCAAACATACATTTGTTTATTTATTTTTTTCAGAACAGACTTTAAAAAGACATTAAAAAAGAAGAAAAATTACATAGAAAAAAAATTATATAAAATAAAAAATAATGCATATGCATACAAACGAGTATATACACACAAACATATGATACACATATATTCAGTCCCTTAAGTATGTTGATGAGTGCTTTCTAACGCGCTCAATCTGAGAAGAAAATTTACTTTTGCTTTTGGTAATGTGATATGAAATATGTCAATATCCGAAGCAGTCCCGTTCAGAAGAGTTAAGGCCCTTCTAACGGGCACAGTGGCTGGAAGACCCGTTCTTGCGTATGTTATTGAGAACAGTTCTTGCCGGTGCAGTCTAGTGTAATTGTTAGGAACATTTAACGCTAATCTTTGTAGTAATGCTGGACAGCTCACAACTCCTCGAACGAGTTTGACAACGTATACCAGGAGACGCAGATCTCTTCTTACACTCAAGGAGTTATACCCGAGCATGCCCAGCAGAAACTGAGTAGGATAAAGCCATGGATCGACACTGAACTCTCTCATATAGAGATATAGTAGATATATTTTTTGTACTTACTCCACCATGAGTGAGTTCTGCGCCCCCACCGGACTCCAAATGCATACGTTACCCATTTAGTTGAATTTTATTGTGTTATATTGTACAGTACCCAGCAGTAAGTAACACAGATCGGCCTTAAGAAAGAGACTGTCGGCCATAATCGGCTTACTTTGGCTTTGTAGAGCATCGTCTCTGTCCTTAGAACGTTTGACAACGACTGACAAATCGCGACGGAACACATGTATGAATGACAAAGACGACGCTCTACAAAGCCGAAGTTAACCGATTAGGGCCGACAGTCTCTTTCTTAATTCCGATGTGTATTACCTCACCTCAGGTTAACTGTCAGCAAGAACGAGAAAAAAAAAAAGAAAAGCCTCAAAAGAGTCCAAATTTTACATAATGACAAATGGGAAGTAAGATAGTTGAGACAACATTAAAATAGTTAGGCAGTAATATATTGAAATAGATAAGCAGTTTTAAAAGAATTAATGAGGAAATAACGCACAAACACGTATGCGCAATCATCGATTCATTACCAGCGAAAAGAAAGAAAATAAGAAAAGAAAAGCAAACAAGAGACCCATTAACCACTGAAAAACCCATTAACCACCCAGAGGACAACACTTTAGAGCATTTCTGAAGGTATAACTATTCACCCGCTCCTTCAAGGCCTGGGGCAACTCATTCCAGCATTTGCTGGCCGAGTATGAGAAGGATCCCCTGTTATTCCTCTCTCGCTCTCTTGTATTCAAAATTAAATTCTCGTATTCTTTCTTTGGCAACAACCATCGTACGGGTGTTGGCCTATTTATACTATGATTTAGAAAATAAGGTCATCATTATCATTGATTCATGCAAAAATAAGCCTAGGACAATATTCCAAATATTATCGGTTTGTCACCAAAGTGATCTACGGGTATTATGTTAAATGTGAAATATGTTATGTGAAATGTGACATCTAACGTTGTATGTGAAATCTTTTATGTGAAATACATTTCAAGGTACACATATAGAAAAATGGTATTGAAACACTTGTTGGTATAAATATTTTTCAAAAAATTACATTAAACTTTCCTGATTAAGTTAACGAATTTAAAAAATCTGATTTCAAAGTATTTTTTTCTCACTGAAAAAAAAACACTTTTTAAACTTGGTTTAACCCTTTAACGGGCATAAGCGGAAATCGGTCGAATATGCGACCACCCTTATGATTATACTTATAAGGATTCATTTTCTTAATGAAACCTTTTTAAGTAACACAAATGTCAAATTGGCCAATGTAGTGGACGGGCAGAGGTCTTATTAAAGACGGATCATCGTGAAGCTAGCTGCATGTTCAGTAGTAACGATCTAAACATCCAGTCAATTTATTGTAAGATATGTAAATAGGTATTATAAGTAAATCACCATTCATTATATCTCATATAAGAATTTTATTTCCTAATACAACCTAAATATTCATTGGTCACTTTTGCTCCCACTGACATGACCCATGAAATGGGCACAGGTTTCATATGCGACCGCCTCATTTCAAAAAAAAAAATATTTTAAAACATATTTTCTATGAAATAAAGTTGATTTGATACACATAATAATGATTTATTCAACAACAAACTCAATATCTCAAAAATAAAAACTTGCCCTATAAAGGGTTAGTAGCATTTCTCCGTGGTTGCAGTCCTAAGACTGGTTTGCAGCAATTTCAACTCTTCTCCTCCATTCCTCCCTGTCCTGTGCGGCTCTTTTTAAATCTGTATATGTTGAGCAGCGCACGTCCACCGACAGGTCCTCCAGGTACTCTCGGTCATACCCTCCATTATGGCATGCAAGAGGCCCTCTTGTCGTATTATATGACCGATCCATCTCGCACGCCTTTCGGACAGGATCCTGAGCAGGTGCCTTCCTCCTTCGATTCGTTGGAGAACCTCTTCATTCGTGATGCGGTCTCTCCAGGAAATTCCTAATAGTCTTCTATAGGACCACATCTCAAAAGCCTCTAGTCTTCGTCTATCTCTTTCGGATAGGCACCATGTCTCGCAGCCGTACATCAAGATACTCCATACATAGGTCTTGATGAGGAGTATTCTCAGTTTTAGGTCTATATTATTTGATTCTATTGTTTTCGACCTTTTATTAAATGCAAGTCTAGCCTGATGTATACGGCTGTCGACCTCGCTCTCGGACCGACCGTCCCATGTTATTTTGCTCCCGAGGTAGACAAACTCCTCGGTGTTCTTTAGTGGTTTATCCGACATCACTATTCTCATCTGGTGTTGCGCTCGGCCTACAGTCAGCAGCTTTGTTTTGTCTTTATTTATCTTCATACTGTAGTTATTTTGAAGAATGCTTTCCATAGTTGTTAAGGCCTCTTGTAGTTCCTCTTCACTTTCAGCAACAATAGCAATATCGTCAGCGAAATATACACTAACACAAATACAAAATAACGAAAATTTAAATAACGTGAAGAATTAATAGCATATACAATACATTTTCTTTTCTTTTTTTTTTAGTTTAAATATATAACTTTTTAATATGTTTTTTTTTTATTTAAACTTAATTGTACACTTTGTTATCCGAAATAGTCAAAAACATAAGAATGGTTTAAAAAGAAGAGAAAAAAATAAACACGGCCTTTAGTTCATTAAAACTCGTATCTTTCAGAAAGAATTGATTTTCTTAAAAGACGTATCTTTATACAAATGTTTTGGGACGGAAGAAAATGTTCACAGCCCTTGATGAACGGGACCAAGTAGCTCGAGATGAAAAGCTCTAATCCAACAAAGCTTGTGTTTATAATCCATTTGGTTAGGATTATTTAGGAGAATTACCTGGAATTGAAACAAATTTGTATTTCAATGTGAATTTCAAATTCTTCGTCGTTGTAAACTTCCCTTCGTCAACTTTTTTATCTTTGTAATTACGAATATTAATACGAAAGCAACGGTAGAGAGATATTTTCATTTCTTTTGAATTATTTGTTTATTTTTATTTTATTTTTTTAAATTAAAAGATAAGCTTTAATATTTTGTAACAGTTGAATTAAATTCAACATAATTTTTATATTTTACTTGACTAAAGATGTTCAAATTTCAGCTCATTTTTATCTAGTTTGGCAAAAGCCAAACCGGCTCCGGCTCGAAGGACCAAATGGTTTGGCGATGTGCCAAATCCTAGATGGAGATAAAGGAACAAATGGAATGGTACTCACGGGTGTTGAAGACGGGAGTCGGAGGTATCGGCTAATCTTCCAGGACTCTTGGAGCGTCACGGCGGTTGATGATTTATTCGTCTGGTTCTTCGGGCGATGAAGCGTATTGGTTGTTACTAGTCCTCCTGAGGTGTCACCCGGGTGATGGTCTGTGCACAAGTGACCGAGGCGACGGAATCTGTTCGTCGTGTTAAAATCGTTATACTGCGACAATACTATAATTTAGGATAGGTGAGAACAATATTAAACGAATTTGCGAGAATAATACCACATCGCGCGACTGGGCCGTCCGCGACGACAGGGCGGCCCAACATGACGGGGCCGGCAGCGACAACAGGGGCGGCCCAACATCGGGACGATATTTCACGTCACGCTTCGGCGTGAACATCATCTATGCATATTTCTATTTTATTTATTTATTTACAGAACACATCTAACATACGAGTATATCTACAATATTTATATATCATACATGAAAAACTAAACATGCAAAAACACGTTATTTTATGTGAGCATTCTCAAATTGTATAGATCTGGGATTTTTACTATCATTGGTAGTGACCCGGGTAAACAAGGTGTTTGCCTGTATCATACTTTAGTTCAATTCAATTCACCCTTATTTTAAAGCTCCACAAGGGAGCATACGGAGGCCACCAGTCTTCTCCATTCAGAGCGGTTTTGGGTGGTGTTCGTAATCTCCCTCCACGACATTCCTAACGCTCTGACTTCCTTGTCATAGGAACGGTACACCGTGAGAGAGGGTCTTCCAGGCCGTCGGGACCCCAATGGACAGAACAATAGCGCTCTCTTTGGCCAATTATCATCGGGCATTCTCAGAACATGTCCCATATCATAACATACTTAGGGGACATCAATATCAAACAATTAATTGACACTTTTTTTTAACGATTGTTGATTTTCATTTGATTTCTTGGTTATAAATTCTCATTTATTTATATTTATTTATTTATTATTACACGTGACAAGAAATATACATAATTGGCGAAAAACAACAGGTAATTTAATATGGGCATACATTATTTTAATGGATCTGGGTTTGTCGCCTTTCATTTGTCGTATCCCCAGTAAACTAGGCTTTTGCCTGTATCTCACTGAGGATATTTAGCATGAAAAAATAAATGAATACTTCTTTCCGATTTTTGATTACACAAAAACAAAACCCCATTGCACGTTGTCATCAACCTGACAAACAGTGACACTCAATTACAACTGGAAACATCATTCGGAATCAAACTCTTCACACATCATCACTCCAGAAAGTCCAAAAATGTTCATCCCATAATATACCGCACACAATCATAAGAATAAAAATATACAGAAACACAAATACAAAACAACAAAAATTAAAACTATAAGAAGAAACCTACACTCAAGAGCCCACACAAATCTTTTCCACACGTCATTCATCCTGAAAGCCCAAGTACTCAAAAACCTGTCGCAATAACAACCACGCTCCGATCGACTGTCTAAATGGTTTTCCTCCCTTTATCTTTATTGAATTCGGCACGCCATTGTATGTCATTGGAGCCAAATAAACATGTTGCCTTTGGGCAAAAGAAGTTTTAACTCTAGGGATGGTAAACATTTCATTAACTTGATAAGTTGTGAAACCTTATTACAAGTATGTACGAAGTGACTCAACCCTTAGCGTGTTGCATCAGTTTGAAGAAAATAACATATCTTAGTTTATTCGCACACTTAATTTCAATAATTTGCTGCATTGCTAAAATGCGTACGAATTTCAGAAACTATTTTAAACCAGTCTTAAAATGATCGATTAGAAAGATAGATTCATAACTGTGTTTTGGTCAAGATAAATTTAATTCTTTACGATCAGCAAATGTTCTCCAGCAAAAATATTTTCAATATGCTTTTAAGTCTGTGGGGTTCCAATGGGTAGTAGGGCTACGATGGAGTATGCTTAGCAGGAAAGTATACTTCTACAAAATTTTGTAATGCACCACGTTGCATTGTCACCAGTAACACTACTACCAATTCCAACTCTATAGCATCCACGAGTGGTCTCTCAAGCCCCGCAAACCCCGGACAATGTGACCACTGACATTTCCATCAGTGTCATAGCAGATAGAGAGTGGACGAAAGTAGAGTTTCCAGCGCCATAAAACTGTATTCACCCAGCTAAGGGAAGGTAACCCCAACAGAAAATCCTTCAGATAAGGCAAGGGGAAACCACTCTGGATATACCTCCCCAGGAAATCACTATGGAGAGAAATCAAGCCACGGCCCCGAGTCCCGGGAGATCCTTAAATGAGTCAGGGCTGCTAAGAACCTCCCGGCTCGACATAGTGTAGAAAAATATACGTATAGGGACCTGGAATGTGAGACAAGTCTCCTGACTCCGCAATATGTGTGATTGGACTGGTATGGGGAGCGTTGAGAATCTTTTTCGAGCTACCGGGGACAAAGATGTCTACTCTCAAGTGATATTCAACGATGGGAGGAACTCACATGACACTGGGAAGGTAAACCCAACAGAAAATCCTTCAGATAAGGCAAGGGGAAACCATTCTGGATATCCATCCCCAGGAAATCACTATGAAGAGAAATCAAGCTACGGCCCCGAGTCCCGGGCGACCCTTAAATGGGTCAGGGGGGCTAAGAATTTCCCGATTCGACATAGTGAAGAAAAATATATGTCCAGGAACCTGAAATGTGAGGCAAATCTCCTGACTCCGCAATATATGTGATTGGTCTGGTATGGGGAGCGTTGAGGATCTTTTTCGGTCTGCCGGGGACAAAGATGTCTACTCTCAAGTAATATTCAACGATGAGGGGGAACTTACATGACACTGGAAAGAATAAGAAGCCTGTGTTGTATTGTATTATTTTAATTTTCTTTGTCTTCAGTACAATCTGACAGATTTATTAATTTATAATGACAATCTTTTCTTATCAACCAAAAATTGGTGAAATATGTCTTACGTGAGCCAGATATTTTTTTTTTAAAAATGTACCAACGGGAATCAACCCCTTTAACTAGAGAGAAGAGAAAAATGACCCAGAATGTAATATTATATAAAAAAAATATGGCTTCCAACAGGAATCGAAACTGCAACTGCCGAGCTGGAAGACAGACGTCGTACCAACTAGGCTACGAAAATCGTCAAGTTTCACTATTTTAAAGAGATCTTACGTCAGGAAAAAAAACAGATACGTGAGACTCTCGCACGGTAGAAGTGAAACTTCTTAGCTTCCAGGAAAAGTTGATTTTATGCATTGCTTTTTTCCATTTGTTAACGATTTTTATTATTTTTTTTAGGATAAGGAAATGGTTATGTCGAATTTAATTCAAGAAAATCTCTCTTAATTATTTAAAAAAATGTTATGTCGTATTTAATTCAAGAAAATCTCTCTAAATTAAATAAAAATTTGTTATGTGGAATTTAATTCAAGAAAATCTCTCTTAATTAAATTTAAAAAATATATTTTATTTTCAATAATAAATAAAAATAATTTTGAAAATAAGTATTAATTTTAATAATAATATAATACAATTAATAATATTAAATTCATATTTTTTAATATTAAACATATTAATATTTTTTTGTTATTATTAATTAATTTTAAATAATTATTTATATATTTTTATATTATTAATATATATTATTAATAAAATTATATTATATTTTTAATTAATTATAATATAATAATAATATAATTCTTAATATTATAATAACATACTTATATAATTGTAATTATATATTAAATATAAATTAGGTATATATTGAATAAATATTTAAATACATATTGAAGAAAATAAAATATAATAATTTAATATAAAATAAAATTAATAAATAATATATAACGAAAAATATATTATTGTATTTTTAATAATAATAATTTTGATAATAAATAATAATTTTAATAATAATATAATATACTTAATAATATAAAATAATATTAATTATTATTAATAAATAATTATCAATATTAAAATAATTAATAATAATTTACGAATAAATAATATATTTAATAATAATTTAATAATAATAAAATAATAATATCAAACACCGTTTCACTTTTCGTGACGTTCAGGCCAATTTGCACTACCGTGCCTATAGAAGTTTCACTTTAAAATTGCGTTTGAAATAATACTTTACAATGTCGTTGGAAGTGATGAATCGTACAACCTTGAAGACAGATGAGAAATATTTGACCTCACAATATTATATAAGATTGTCAGCTCATAATTTAACAGACCGAAACTAACTCAGCTCTTCATGGTGCCTGATGCTTCGAATATTAAACAGCCCTCCTTTATATTTCCTTTGGGCACCTTTTCGATTTTCTTTTTAACGATGAGTTAGAGAAGGCCATATTTCTTACCGCGCTAGACATGCCACGGAACATCCTACATCAAATTCTTAATTGAGAAATAGAGATTATTTTTTAACTTTCTTATGGGGACCGAGAAAATATTGAGTTAAAGGATTGGACCCTGGAAAAAAATCACAGTGACTGTAAAAAATTATGATATTTTACTTAAAAACAGTGTTGATGTACTCGTATCGATAGGTCCCACAGCTGATTTTTCAAAAGGAAAAATTGTTAGGCAGGTATTTAATTATTCATTGACAAGTTTTTTTTGTTTACGAATATAAATTTTACATTTACAATAGAATATTTTTAAAAATATCAGCACATTGTCTCCAAAATATCAGCACATTGTCTCAAAAATATCAGCCCATTGTCTCAAAAATATCAGCCCATTGTCTTCAAAATATCAGCACATTGTCTCCAAAATATCAGAACATTGTCTCCAAAATATCAGCACATTGTCTCCAAAATATCAGCACATTGTCTCCAAAATATCAACACATTGTCTCCAAAATATCAGCACATTGTCTCCAAAATATCAACACATTGTCTCCAAAATATCAGCACATTGTCTCCAAAATATCAACACATTGTCTCCAAAATATCAGCACATTGTCTCCAAAATATCAACACATTGTCTCTAAAATATCAGCACATTGTCTCCAAAATAGTGAGAGTATTTTGTTTTATTTTTGGATAAAGTTAAATAAACCATGTTCGATGCATTGACGATTTTTTTTTATATTTGGAAGTTTATAAAAAAGTTATTAAAAAAAAGCACAATTTAATGTTCGTATATTTTTATTCATAATTAACTAGTTGCAGCCCGTGAAATATTCACGGAAGTAAAAAAAATTCTGCATTTATGAAAATATGTATTCATAAATGTAAAATTTATTTACATATATCATTTATACATCATCCCCTTTTACACCGGTTCAAAAATTGTTAGCTAGGTATTTAAAATTCGTTCAATTATCACGGACCCACCGAGATTCAAATTTCGAATTACTTTCGGAGAGAATCCAAGTAGTCCTCTCTCGCTCTCCTGTATTCAAAATTCAATTCTCGTATTGTTTCTTTAGCGACAGCCGTATGGGTGTTGGCCTATTTATACTATGATTTGGGATTTTATTTAATTATTTACATAAAATACTTAAGGTTCATCTCAATGCGCACTTAATTGTGGATTTTTTTTTAACATCACCGATGATTTTTTTCCAAAGATATTTTCCAAATGGTAGTATTTAAAATAACTATCATTAAAGTTGGTACAAAACTGAATTTCTTAAAGTCATCTAATTCAATGAAGTAATACGTTTTTTTTTAATTTAAAACACTCAAAAATTTTAATTAGGTTAGGTTAGGTTAACATACAACTTTTGTTGCCAATTAAAAGGCTGCAGGGCCTTGAATAATAAAAACACGAATAAACTGAAATAGAGATTTATCGGAATTTCTTGGAATCATTTTACCTAAAACACTAAGATACTATGCTGAGTAGAGATAACACCATAATAAATATGGACAGAATGCCTATCTGGGTCAAATATTGAGACGAGAAAACATGATTTTTTTTTATATTTATATTAATGGGCATAATCGTAAAAAGATTTGACGCTGAATCAGTAAAAAGTCTTTATAATATATATATTAACAGGCTAGAATAAATCCAACGTAGATTTGTCAAGTATCTTCAATTTAAATGCAAAGAATACGACAACGATTACGAGGCCAGATGCAGGCGACAACACCTCCTACCACTTCGCGAAAGACGGAAATTAGCCTTTATTATATTATTAACCTGTTCCCCGCGGGGAGCACAAACGCCTGTGATCTGACGACAATCCAAGTTTCAAATCACAAATACTTAAAAAAAATTACACAAAACCGGAATAAAAATTGAACTAAAATTTAAAATAATCTTAATTCTAGCGACATCTCTGAAAACCTTGTCAAATAATATATTAGTTTATGAGATATTGTTGAATAAACAGAGCGCCGAATGTTTTTGGTTTCTCAATATTTCCAGCATTAACGACCTGTCGCGCGGATCGAGTCCTGCGATGAGTCTCTCTTACGTAAATAAACATTACTAAGTCTCTCTTACGTAAATAAACATTACTAGTGCTATATGCATTTGATCGGGTGAGTGTCATGAAGCATTGATTTGATCGTAGCATTCCTTTGTTTATTTTACGTAATGTTAAGTTTATCTCCTTTATTTAATGAGTCTCCTTAAGAGTAATGACTATTATTTATTATCAGAAAATTACTTAAGTGTCATGTTCACTTGGTGTTGTAATCAAATATCAGTGGTTCTAAACAAAATATGTGTTTAAACTTAGAAATTAAAAAACGCTGAAATTGTGCCGCGCACAGGATTCGTGGAATTTGATTTTTAACGCGGTAAACAGGTAAACGAAAATAGCACAATATCACATTGATGCCCCAGAATTACTCTCAAGCATAAACCTTAACGTCCCCAGAATCTCCGCAAGACATACTAAATGGCTGAACATCCCCTTTAATGCGACCAAATACAGACAAAATTCATTCTTTGTAAGAGCATCTAACTTCGTAAACAACCTGGAAGACTTCCCGGAATTCGATTTATTTAACTCTTCTACGAACTCGATTAGATTGCGCATATACGGGAACTGGTTTGGTGTGGATCTCAGACTGTCTCATCCCTGACTGTCTCCTAGTTAACAATTTTCAACATTACTTAAAGCCTACCCACTACCTTCTTACCAATCTCCTAACATAATCAAGTGTACATATTGAAACCATATGCGAAAACTGTTAAATGGTGTTTCGAAACCCATAGATATCAGTAATAATACCGACATAAACACTGTATGTTTTCCTAATAAAATAAAATAAAATAAAATAAATAAATAAATAAATAATGGACCATTCAATAATATAACAGTTAAGGAGCTGTTTAATGCCGCCAAACGCAGATATTTTCTCAGAAGTGATCGACAAAGTCACGGAAACTGAACACAGCGCAATTATTTTAAATATTATGAATTTAAGATAAAGTGTTTATTTATTTATTTATTTAATTAACGACACAACAGTGTCTTTATATACAAATGAACATGTGACAGGTTATACATTACTTAAAATTATTGACAAATAATACAACTTTATCTTAAACTAACATGAAGATACAAAAAGCAGTAGAATAAATTACAGTCATCGTTTTAAAATTATTTAATAATCTTTGAAAATTTTGTGGGAATTTTTGGATATATATTGAGATATAGAAAACACATGGCCTCATTAGTGGACTGAGATGCAAGTTGCTTTGCAGAATTAAAAGCTTCACACGTGCTGATGCAGGGTTACTCAACTCCAGAGGCAAAATATTGTCCTTAATATTTGGTTTGTATTACGTTATTTATATTAATAAAGGAGAGCACAAAGTTAGTATCTATTTCTAAATATTGTTGTAATATTCTGGCGAATACTATATATACTTATATTAAAAATATCTAAATTGTTCAGTTATAAGTCAAATTTTTAACTCGAGTCAAAAAAAGCGTAATGCTACAATATTGCAAAAAATATTCCGTAGTAAACTTATCATTACCATGTTAACCTCTCCCTTCCTGTGCTAAAAAGATCCGCTCGTTCCGAAGCTGTGTATTCAATACACATGTAAAAATGAACGATTTAAAATCGGAAAAATAAGAGTAATCATAGCCAATCCCTTAAATTAATTAAATTTGAAGTCAAAAATGATAATAATTGAAATTTAATTGGTGAAAACATGAAAAAAACATTGGCCGACGTTCACAAAATGGGCGAAGAGACCACATCAGATGAATGCCCTAGAGCAACTGAGACCTGAGACGGACTAACACTGTGTATGTTATACCTCGAAGGAAGAAACACAACTGTGAACTGAGATTCTATTTCTTGCGTTCCCATATACCGAAGTAGAGTGAAAGTGAGACGTGAATAGCGTCGCTTCCTCACCTATAGCGGTTTTTCAGAATGAATATCATATACCTACGTCACACACTGGCACACGTTTGATTGTATTGGTGAATTTATTCCCGTTTTTCACTTAATATCTCTGATGTGGCCGATAAGTGCTAATTATTTTAAATATTATTTTATCATTCAATGCGTAAATGTGTTACGAAGGAATACCTAAAATCTGAACCCAGTATTTACTATGTGTATAGAGATATTATAGTTTTTAGAAGCAATGTGTACTAGTTACACATCACAGGGAAGAAACGGTTAATTAAATAGAATGACAAAAAGAATATCCTTAAAGCAATTCATAATTTTATTTAAATTCAATTGTTTGATTATATGATTTATAAAAGGTCAACTATCCACAAAATTCTATGCAAATTCTTTATACCATATTTCCCAATAAAAATAATGGACTTCATATAGAAATATCTCAAATTTGTACTGTCAAAAACAACCCTTATGAATTTAAACTAAAAATATTGATTTTCCCTTGCAAGAAGAGTTTCTCGAAACTAAGTTTTTTTTGTACAGGGAGAAAACTCCTTTCCTATGCCCCAAGGCTTTAACCTTTTTCCGTTTCAAGTTTAAAATTGACACTAGGTAGCCTTCCTAGGAAAAATATACTATCTTAAGAATAACAATTCATTTCATTACTTTAAAAAAAAATTTCATTATGGTTTTTTTGCAAACATACATTTGTTTATTTATTTTTTTCAGAACAGACTTTAAAAAGACATTAAAAAAGAAGAAAAATTACATAGAAAAAAAATTATATAAAATAAAAAATAATGCATATGCATACAAACGAGTATATACACACAAACATATGATACACATATATTCAGTCCCTTAAGTATGTTGATGAGTGCTTTCTAACGCGCTCAATCTGAGAAGAAAATTTACTTTTGCTTTTGGTAATGTGATATGAAATATGTCAATATCCGAAGCAGTCCCGTTCAGAAGAGTTAAGGCCCTTCTAACGGGCACAGTGGCTGGAAGACCCGTTCTTGCGTATGTTATTGAGAACAGTTCTTGCCGGTGCAGTCTAGTGTAATTGTTAGGAACATTTAACGCTAATCTTTGTAGTAATGCTGGACAGCTCACAACTCCTCGAACGAGTTTGACAACGTATACCAGGAGACGCAGATCTCTTCTTACACTCAAGGAGTTATACCCGAGCATGCCCAGCAGAAACTGAGTAGGATAAAGCCATGGATCGACACTGAACTCTCTCATATAGAGATATAGTAGATATATTTTTTGTACTTACTCCACCATGAGTGAGTTCTGCGCCCCCACCGGACTCCAAATGCATACGTTACCCATTTAGTTGAATTTTATTGTGTTATATTGTACAGTACCCAGCAGTAAGTAACACAGATCGGCCTTAAGAAAGAGACTGTCGGCCATAATCGGCTTACTTTGGCTTTGTAGAGCATCGTCTCTGTCCTTAGAACGTTTGACAACGACTGACAAATCGCGACGGAACACATGTATGAATGACAAAGACGACGCTCTACAAAGCCGAAGTTAACCGATTAGGGCCGACAGTCTCTTTCTTAATTCCGATGTGTATTACCTCACCTCAGGTTAACTGTCAGCAAGAACGAGAAAAAAAAAAAGAAAAGCCTCAAAAGAGTCCAAATTTTACATAATGACAAATGGGAAGTAAGATAGTTGAGACAACATTAAAATAGTTAGGCAGTAATATATTGAAATAGATAAGCAGTTTTAAAAGAATTAATGAGGAAATAACGCACAAACACGTATGCGCAATCATCGATTCATTACCAGCGAAAAGAAAGAAAATAAGAAAAGAAAAGCAAACAAGAGACCCATTAACCACTGAAAAACCCATTAACCACCCAGAGGACAACACTTTAGAGCATTTCTGAAGGTATAACTATTCACCCGCTCCTTCAAGGCCTGGGGCAACTCATTCCAGCATTTGCTGGCCGAGTATGAGAAGGATCCCCTGTTATTCCTCTCTCGCTCTCTTGTATTCAAAATTAAATTCTCGTATTCTTTCTTTGGCAACAACCATCGTACGGGTGTTGGCCTATTTATACTATGATTTAGAAAATAAGGTCATCATTATCATTGATTCATGCAAAAATAAGCCTAGGACAATATTCCAAATATTATCGGTTTGTCACCAAAGTGATCTACGGGTATTATGTTAAATGTGAAATATGTTATGTGAAATGTGACATCTAACGTTGTATGTGAAATCTTTTATGTGAAATACATTTCAAGGTACACATATAGAAAAATGGTATTGAAACACTTGTTGGTATAAATATTTTTCAAAAAATTACATTAAACTTTCCTGATTAAGTTAACGAATTTAAAAAATCTGATTTCAAAGTATTTTTTTCTCACTGAAAAAAAAACACTTTTTAAACTTGGTTTAACCCTTTAACGGGCATAAGCGGAAATCGGTCGAATATGCGACCACCCTTATGATTATACTTATAAGGATTCATTTTCTTAATGAAACCTTTTTAAGTAACACAAATGTCAAATTGGCCAATGTAGTGGACGGGCAGAGGTCTTATTAAAGACGGATCATCGTGAAGCTAGCTGCATGTTCAGTAGTAACGATCTAAACATCCAGTCAATTTATTGTAAGATATGTAAATAGGTATTATAAGTAAATCACCATTCATTATATCTCATATAAGAATTTTATTTCCTAATACAACCTAAATATTCATTGGTCACTTTTGCTCCCACTGACATGACCCATGAAATGGGCACAGGTTTCATATGCGACCGCCTCATTTCAAAAAAAAAAATATTTTAAAACATATTTTCTATGAAATAAAGTTGATTTGATACACATAATAATGATTTATTCAACAACAAACTCAATATCTCAAAAATAAAAACTTGCCCTATAAAGGGTTAGTAGCATTTCTCCGTGGTTGCAGTCCTAAGACTGGTTTGCAGCAATTTCAACTCTTCTCCTCCATTCCTCCCTGTCCTGTGCGGCTCTTTTTAAATCTGTATATGTTGAGCAGCGCACGTCCACCGACAGGTCCTCCAGGTACTCTCGGTCATACCCTCCATTATGGCATGCAAGAGGCCCTCTTGTCGTATTATATGACCGATCCATCTCGCACGCCTTTCGGACAGGATCCTGAGCAGGTGCCTTCCTCCTTCGATTCGTTGGAGAACCTCTTCATTCGTGATGCGGTCTCTCCAGGAAATTCCTAATAGTCTTCTATAGGACCACATCTCAAAAGCCTCTAGTCTTCGTCTATCTCTTTCGGATAGGCACCATGTCTCGCAGCCGTACATCAAGATACTCCATACATAGGTCTTGATGAGGAGTATTCTCAGTTTTAGGTCTATATTATTTGATTCTATTGTTTTCGACCTTTTATTAAATGCAAGTCTAGCCTGATGTATACGGCTGTCGACCTCGCTCTCGGACCGACCGTCCCATGTTATTTTGCTCCCGAGGTAGACAAACTCCTCGGTGTTCTTTAGTGGTTTATCCGACATCACTATTCTCATCTGGTGTTGCGCTCGGCCTACAGTCAGCAGCTTTGTTTTGTCTTTATTTATCTTCATACTGTAGTTATTTTGAAGAATGCTTTCCATAGTTGTTAAGGCCTCTTGTAGTTCCTCTTCACTTTCAGCAACAATAGCAATATCGTCAGCGAAATATACACTAACACAAATACAAAATAACGAAAATTTAAATAACGTGAAGAATTAATAGCATATACAATACATTTTCTTTTCTTTTTTTTTTAGTTTAAATATATAACTTTTTAATATGTTTTTTTTTTATTTAAACTTAATTGTACACTTTGTTATCCGAAATAGTCAAAAACATAAGAATGGTTTAAAAAGAAGAGAAAAAAATAAACACGGCCTTTAGTTCATTAAAACTCGTATCTTTCAGAAAGAATTGATTTTCTTAAAAGACGTATCTTTATACAAATGTTTTGGGACGGAAGAAAATGTTCACAGCCCTTGATGAACGGGACCAAGTAGCTCGAGATGAAAAGCTCTAATCCAACAAAGCTTGTGTTTATAATCCATTTGGTTAGGATTATTTAGGAGAATTACCTGGAATTGAAACAAATTTGTATTTCAATGTGAATTTCAAATTCTTCGTCGTTGTAAACTTCCCTTCGTCAACTTTTTTATCTTTGTAATTACGAATATTAATACGAAAGCAACGGTAGAGAGATATTTTCATTTCTTTTGAATTATTTGTTTATTTTTATTTTATTTTTTTAAATTAAAAGATAAGCTTTAATATTTTGTAACAGTTGAATTAAATTCAACATAATTTTTATATTTTACTTGACTAAAGATGTTCAAATTTCAGCTCATTTTTATCTAGTTTGGCAAAAGCCAAACCGGCTCCGGCTCGAAGGACCAAATGGTTTGGCGATGTGCCAAATCCTAGATGGAGATAAAGGAACAAATGGAATGGTACTCACGGGTGTTGAAGACGGGAGTCGGAGGTATCGGCTAATCTTCCAGGACTCTTGGAGCGTCACGGCGGTTGATGATTTATTCGTCTGGTTCTTCGGGCGATGAAGCGTATTGGTTGTTACTAGTCCTCCTGAGGTGTCACCCGGGTGATGGTCTGTGCACAAGTGACCGAGGCGACGGAATCTGTTCGTCGTGTTAAAATCGTTATACTGCGACAATACTATAATTTAGGATAGGTGAGAACAATATTAAACGAATTTGCGAGAATAATACCACATCGCGCGACTGGGCCGTCCGCGACGACAGGGCGGCCCAACATGACGGGGCCGGCAGCGACAACAGGGGCGGCCCAACATCGGGACGATATTTCACGTCACGCTTCGGCGTGAACATCATCTATGCATATTTCTATTTTATTTATTTATTTACAGAACACATCTAACATACGAGTATATCTACAATATTTATATATCATACATGAAAAACTAAACATGCAAAAACACGTTATTTTATGTGAGCATTCTCAAATTGTATAGATCTGGGATTTTTACTATCATTGGTAGTGACCCGGGTAAACAAGGTGTTTGCCTGTATCATACTTTAGTTCAATTCAATTCACCCTTATTTTAAAGCTCCACAAGGGAGCATACGGAGGCCACCAGTCTTCTCCATTCAGAGCGGTTTTGGGTGGTGTTCGTAATCTCCCTCCACGACATTCCTAACGCTCTGACTTCCTTGTCATAGGAACGGTACACCGTGAGAGAGGGTCTTCCAGGCCGTCGGGACCCCAATGGACAGAACAATAGCGCTCTCTTTGGCCAATTATCATCGGGCATTCTCAGAACATGTCCCATATCATAACATACTTAGGGGACATCAATATCAAACAATTAATTGACACTTTTTTTTAACGATTGTTGATTTTCATTTGATTTCTTGGTTATAAATTCTCATTTATTTATATTTATTTATTTATTATTACACGTGACAAGAAATATACATAATTGGCGAAAAACAACAGGTAATTTAATATGGGCATACATTATTTTAATGGATCTGGGTTTGTCGCCTTTCATTTGTCGTATCCCCAGTAAACTAGGCTTTTGCCTGTATCTCACTGAGGATATTTAGCATGAAAAAATAAATGAATACTTCTTTCCGATTTTTGATTACACAAAAACAAAACCCCATTGCACGTTGTCATCAACCTGACAAACAGTGACACTCAATTACAACTGGAAACATCATTCGGAATCAAACTCTTCACACATCATCACTCCAGAAAGTCCAAAAATGTTCATCCCATAATATACCGCACACAATCATAAGAATAAAAATATACAGAAACACAAATACAAAACAACAAAAATTAAAACTATAAGAAGAAACCTACACTCAAGAGCCCACACAAATCTTTTCCACACGTCATTCATCCTGAAAGCCCAAGTACTCAAAAACCTGTCGCAATAACAACCACGCTCCGATCGACTGTCTAAATGGTTTTCCTCCCTTTATCTTTATTGAATTCGGCACGCCATTGTATGTCATTGGAGCCAAATAAACATGTTGCCTTTGGGCAAAAGAAGTTTTAACTCTAGGGATGGTAAACATTTCATTAACTTGATAAGTTGTGAAACCTTATTACAAGTATGTACGAAGTGACTCAACCCTTAGCGTGTTGCATCAGTTTGAAGAAAATAACATATCTTAGTTTATTCGCACACTTAATTTCAATAATTTGCTGCATTGCTAAAATGCGTACGAATTTCAGAAACTATTTTAAACCAGTCTTAAAATGATCGATTAGAAAGATAGATTCATAACTGTGTTTTGGTCAAGATAAATTTAATTCTTTACGATCAGCAAATGTTCTCCAGCAAAAATATTTTCAATATGCTTTTAAGTCTGTGGGGTTCCAATGGGTAGTAGGGCTACGATGGAGTATGCTTAGCAGGAAAGTATACTTCTACAAAATTTTGTAATGCACCACGTTGCATTGTCACCAGTAACACTACTACCAATTCCAACTCTATAGCATCCACGAGTGGTCTCTCAAGCCCCGCAAACCCCGGACAATGTGACCACTGACATTTCCATCAGTGTCATAGCAGATAGAGAGTGGACGAAAGTAGAGTTTCCAGCGCCATAAAACTGTATTCACCCAGCTAAGGGAAGGTAACCCCAACAGAAAATCCTTCAGATAAGGCAAGGGGAAACCACTCTGGATATACCTCCCCAGGAAATCACTATGGAGAGAAATCAAGCCACGGCCCCGAGTCCCGGGAGATCCTTAAATGAGTCAGGGCTGCTAAGAACCTCCCGGCTCGACATAGTGTAGAAAAATATACGTATAGGGACCTGGAATGTGAGACAAGTCTCCTGACTCCGCAATATGTGTGATTGGACTGGTATGGGGAGCGTTGAGAATCTTTTTCGAGCTACCGGGGACAAAGATGTCTACTCTCAAGTGATATTCAACGATGGGAGGAACTCACATGACACTGGGAAGGTAAACCCAACAGAAAATCCTTCAGATAAGGCAAGGGGAAACCATTCTGGATATCCATCCCCAGGAAATCACTATGAAGAGAAATCAAGCTACGGCCCCGAGTCCCGGGCGACCCTTAAATGGGTCAGGGGGGCTAAGAATTTCCCGATTCGACATAGTGAAGAAAAATATATGTCCAGGAACCTGAAATGTGAGGCAAATCTCCTGACTCCGCAATATATGTGATTGGTCTGGTATGGGGAGCGTTGAGGATCTTTTTCGGTCTGCCGGGGACAAAGATGTCTACTCTCAAGTAATATTCAACGATGAGGGGGAACTTACATGACACTGGAAAGAATAAGAAGCCTGTGTTGTATTGTATTATTTTAATTTTCTTTGTCTTCAGTACAATCTGACAGATTTATTAATTTATAATGACAATCTTTTCTTATCAACCAAAAATTGGTGAAATATGTCTTACGTGAGCCAGATATTTTTTTTTTAAAAATGTACCAACGGGAATCAACCCCTTTAACTAGAGAGAAGAGAAAAATGACCCAGAATGTAATATTATATAAAAAAAATATGGCTTCCAACAGGAATCGAAACTGCAACTGCCGAGCTGGAAGACAGACGTCGTACCAACTAGGCTACGAAAATCGTCAAGTTTCACTATTTTAAAGAGATCTTACGTCAGGAAAAAAAACAGATACGTGAGACTCTCGCACGGTAGAAGTGAAACTTCTTAGCTTCCAGGAAAAGTTGATTTTATGCATTGCTTTTTTCCATTTGTTAACGATTTTTATTATTTTTTTTAGGATAAGGAAATGGTTATGTCGAATTTAATTCAAGAAAATCTCTCTTAATTATTTAAAAAAATGTTATGTCGTATTTAATTCAAGAAAATCTCTCTAAATTAAATAAAAATTTGTTATGTGGAATTTAATTCAAGAAAATCTCTCTTAATTAAATTTAAAAAATATATTTTATTTTCAATAATAAATAAAAATAATTTTGAAAATAAGTATTAATTTTAATAATAATATAATACAATTAATAATATTAAATTCATATTTTTTAATATTAAACATATTAATATTTTTTTGTTATTATTAATTAATTTTAAATAATTATTTATATATTTTTATATTATTAATATATATTATTAATAAAATTATATTATATTTTTAATTAATTATAATATAATAATAATATAATTCTTAATATTATAATAACATACTTATATAATTGTAATTATATATTAAATATAAATTAGGTATATATTGAATAAATATTTAAATACATATTGAAGAAAATAAAATATAATAATTTAATATAAAATAAAATTAATAAATAATATATAACGAAAAATATATTATTGTATTTTTAATAATAATAATTTTGATAATAAATAATAATTGTAATAATAATATAATATACTTAATAATATAAAATAATATTAATTATTATTAATAAATAATTATCAATATTAAAATAATTAATAATAATTTACGAATAAATAATATATTTAATAATAATTTAATAATAATAAAATAATAATATCAAACACCGTTTCACTTTTCGTGACGTTCAGGCCAATTTGCACTACCGTGCCTATAGAAGTTTCACTTTAAAATTGCGTTTGAAATAATACTTTACAATGTCGTTGGAAGTGATGAATCGTACAACCTTGAAGACAGATGAGAAATATTTGACCTCACAATATTATATAAGATTGTCAGCTCATAATTTAACAGACCGAAACTAACTCAGCTCTTCATGGTGCCTGATGCTTCGAATATTAAACAGCCCTCCTTTATATTTCCTTTGGGCACCTTTTCGATTTTCTTTTTAACGATGAGTTAGAGAAGGCCATATTTCTTACCGCGCTAGACATGCCACGGAACATCCTACATCAAATTCTTAATTGAGAAATAGAGATTATTTTTTAACTTTCTTATGGGGACCGAGAAAATATTGAGTTAAAGGATTGGACCCTGGAAAAAAATCACAGTGACTGTAAAAAATTATGATATTTTACTTAAAAACAGTGTTGATGTACTCGTATCGATAGGTCCCACAGCTGATTTTTCAAAAGGAAAAATTGTTAGGCAGGTATTTAATTATTCATTGACAAGTTTTTTTTGTTTACGAATATAAATTTTACATTTACAATAGAATATTTTTAAAAATATCAGCACATTGTCTCCAAAATATCAGCACATTGTCTCAAAAATATCAGCCCATTGTCTCAAAAATATCAGCCCATTGTCTTCAAAATATCAGCACATTGTCTCCAAAATATCAGAACATTGTCTCCAAAATATCAGCACATTGTCTCCAAAATATCAGCACATTGTCTCCAAAATATCAACACATTGTCTCCAAAATATCAGCACATTGTCTCCAAAATATCAACACATTGTCTCCAAAATATCAGCACATTGTCTCCAAAATATCAACACATTGTCTCCAAAATATCAGCACATTGTCTCCAAAATATCAACACATTGTCTCTAAAATATCAGCACATTGTCTCCAAAATAGTGAGAGTATTTTGTTTTATTTTTGGATAAAGTTAAATAAACCATGTTCGATGCATTGACGATTTTTTTTTATATTTGGAAGTTTATAAAAAAGTTATTAAAAAAAAGCACAATTTAATGTTCGTATATTTTTATTCATAATTAACTAGTTGCAGCCCGTGAAATATTCACGGAAGTAAAAAAAATTCTGCATTTATGAAAATATGTATTCATAAATGTAAAATTTATTTACATATATCATTTATACATCATCCCCTTTTACACCGGTTCAAAAATTGTTAGCTAGGTATTTAAAATTCGTTCAATTATCACGGACCCACCGAGATTCAAATTTCGAATTACTTTCGGAGAGAATCCAAGTAGTCCTCTCTCGCTCTCCTGTATTCAAAATTCAATTCTCGTATTGTTTCTTTAGCGACAGCCGTATGGGTGTTGGCCTATTTATACTATGATTTGGGATTTTATTTAATTATTTACATAAAATACTTAAGGTTCATCTCAATGCGCACTTAATTGTGGATTTTTTTTTAACATCACCGATGATTTTTTTCCAAAGATATTTTCCAAATGGTAGTATTTAAAATAACTATCATTAAAGTTGGTACAAAACTGAATTTCTTAAAGTCATCTAATTCAATGAAGTAATACGTTTTTTTTTAATTTAAAACACTCAAAAATTTTAATTAGGTTAGGTTAGGTTAACATACAACTTTTGTTGCCAATTAAAAGGCTGCAGGGCCTTGAATAATAAAAACACGAATAAACTGAAATAGAGATTTATCGGAATTTCTTGGAATCATTTTACCTAAAACACTAAGATACTATGCTGAGTAGAGATAACACCATAATAAATATGGACAGAATGCCTATCTGGGTCAAATATTGAGACGAGAAAACATGATTTTTTTTTATATTTATATTAATGGGCATAATCGTAAAAAGATTTGACGCTGAATCAGTAAAAAGTCTTTATAATATATATATTAACAGGCTAGAATAAATCCAACGTAGATTTGTCAAGTATCTTCAATTTAAATGCAAAGAATACGACAACGATTACGAGGCCAGATGCAGGCGACAACACCTCCTACCACTTCGCGAAAGACGGAAATTAGCCTTTATTATATTATTAACCTGTTCCCCGCGGGGAGCACAAACGCCTGTGATCTGACGACAATCCAAGTTTCAAATCACAAATACTTAAAAAAAATTACACAAAACCGGAATAAAAATTGAACTAAAATTTAAAATAATCTTAATTCTAGCGACATCTCTGAAAACCTTGTCAAATAATATATTAGTTTATGAGATATTGTTGAATAAACAGAGCGCCGAATGTTTTTGGTTTCTCAATATTTCCAGCATTAACGACCTGTCGCGCGGATCGAGTCCTGCGATGAGTCTCTCTTACGTAAATAAACATTACTAAGTCTCTCTTACGTAAATAAACATTACTAGTGCTATATGCATTTGATCGGGTGAGTGTCATGAAGCATTGATTTGATCGTAGCATTCCTTTGTTTATTTTACGTAATGTTAAGTTTATCTCCTTTATTTAATGAGTCTCCTTAAGAGTAATGACTATTATTTATTATCAGAAAATTACTTAAGTGTCATGTTCACTTGGTGTTGTAATCAAATATCAGTGGTTCTAAACAAAATATGTGTTTAAACTTAGAAATTAAAAAACGCTGAAATTGTGCCGCGCACAGGATTCGTGGAATTTGATTTTTAACGCGGTAAACAGGTAAACGAAAATAGCACAATATCACATTGATGCCCCAGAATTACTCTCAAGCATAAACCTTAACGTCCCCAGAATCTCCGCAAGACATACTAAATGGCTGAACATCCCCTTTAATGCGACCAAATACAGACAAAATTCATTCTTTGTAAGAGCATCTAACTTCGTAAACAACCTGGAAGACTTCCCGGAATTCGATTTATTTAACTCTTCTACGAACTCGATTAGATTGCGCATATACGGGAACTGGTTTGGTGTGGATCTCAGACTGTCTCATCCCTGACTGTCTCCTAGTTAACAATTTTCAACATTACTTAAAGCCTACCCACTACCTTCTTACCAATCTCCTAACATAATCAAGTGTACATATTGAAACCATATGCGAAAACTGTTAAATGGTGTTTCGAAACCCATAGATATCAGTAATAATACCGACATAAACACTGTATGTTTTCCTAATAAAATAAAATAAAATAAAATAAATAAATAAATAAATAATGGACCATTCAATAATATAACAGTTAAGGAGCTGTTTAATGCCGCCAAACGCAGATATTTTCTCAGAAGTGATCGACAAAGTCACGGAAACTGAACACAGCGCAATTATTTTAAATATTATGAATTTAAGATAAAGTGTTTATTTATTTATTTATTTAATTAACGACACAACAGTGTCTTTATATACAAATGAACATGTGACAGGTTATACATTACTTAAAATTATTGACAAATAATACAACTTTATCTTAAACTAACATGAAGATACAAAAAGCAGTAGAATAAATTACAGTCATCGTTTTAAAATTATTTAATAATCTTTGAAAATTTTGTGGGAATTTTTGGATATATATTGAGATATAGAAAACACATGGCCTCATTAGTGGACTGAGATGCAAGTTGCTTTGCAGAATTAAAAGCTTCACACGTGCTGATGCAGGGTTACTCAACTCCAGAGGCAAAATATTGTCCTTAATATTTGGTTTGTATTACGTTATTTATATTAATAAAGGAGAGCACAAAGTTAGTATCTATTTCTAAATATTGTTGTAATATTCTGGCGAATACTATATATACTTATATTAAAAATATCTAAATTGTTCAGTTATAAGTCAAATTTTTAACTCGAGTCAAAAAAAGCGTAATGCTACAATATTGCAAAAAATATTCCGTAGTAAACTTATCATTACCATGTTAACCTCTCCCTTCCTGTGCTAAAAAGATCCGCTCGTTCCGAAGCTGTGTATTCAATACACATGTAAAAATGAACGATTTAAAATCGGAAAAATAAGAGTAATCATAGCCAATCCCTTAAATTAATTAAATTTGAAGTCAAAAATGATAATAATTGAAATTTAATTGGTGAAAACATGAAAAAAACATTGGCCGACGTTCACAAAATGGGCGAAGAGACCACATCAGATGAATGCCCTAGAGCAACTGAGACCTGAGACGGACTAACACTGTGTATGTTATACCTCGAAGGAAGAAACACAACTGTGAACTGAGATTCTATTTCTTGCGTTCCCATATACCGAAGTAGAGTGAAAGTGAGACGTGAATAGCGTCGCTTCCTCACCTATAGCGGTTTTTCAGAATGAATATCATATACCTACGTCACACACTGGCACACGTTTGATTGTATTGGTGAATTTATTCCCGTTTTTCACTTAATATCTCTGATGTGGCCGATAAGTGCTAATTATTTTAAATATTATTTTATCATTCAATGCGTAAATGTGTTACGAAGGAATACCTAAAATCTGAACCCAGTATTTACTATGTGTATAGAGATATTATAGTTTTTAGAAGCAATGTGTACTAGTTACACATCACAGGGAAGAAACGGTTAATTAAATAGAATGACAAAAAGAATATCCTTAAAGCAATTCATAATTTTATTTAAATTCAATTGTTTGATTATATGATTTATAAAAGGTCAACTATCCACAAAATTCTATGCAAATTCTTTATACCATATTTCCCAATAAAAATAATGGACTTCATATAGAAATATCTCAAATTTGTACTGTCAAAAACAACCCTTATGAATTTAAACTAAAAATATTGATTTTCCCTTGCAAGAAGAGTTTCTCGAAACTAAGTTTTTTTTGTACAGGGAGAAAACTCCTTTCCTATGCCCCAAGGCTTTAACCTTTTTCCGTTTCAAGTTTAAAATTGACACTAGGTAGCCTTCCTAGGAAAAATATACTATCTTAAGAATAACAATTCATTTCATTACTTTAAAAAAAAATTTCATTATGGTTTTTTTGCAAACATACATTTGTTTATTTATTTTTTTCAGAACAGACTTTAAAAAGACATTAAAAAAGAAGAAAAATTACATAGAAAAAAAATTATATAAAATAAAAAATAATGCATATGCATACAAACGAGTATATACACACAAACATATGATACACATATATTCAGTCCCTTAAGTATGTTGATGAGTGCTTTCTAACGCGCTCAATCTGAGAAGAAAATTTACTTTTGCTTTTGGTAATGTGATATGAAATATGTCAATATCCGAAGCAGTCCCGTTCAGAAGAGTTAAGGCCCTTCTAACGGGCACAGTGGCTGGAAGACCCGTTCTTGCGTATGTTATTGAGAACAGTTCTTGCCGGTGCAGTCTAGTGTAATTGTTAGGAACATTTAACGCTAATCTTTGTAGTAATGCTGGACAGCTCACAACTCCTCGAACGAGTTTGACAACGTATACCAGGAGACGCAGATCTCTTCTTACACTCAAGGAGTTATACCCGAGCATGCCCAGCAGAAACTGAGTAGGATAAAGCCATGGATCGACACTGAACTCTCTCATATAGAGATATAGTAGATATATTTTTTGTACTTACTCCACCATGAGTGAGTTCTGCGCCCCCACCGGACTCCAAATGCATACGTTACCCATTTAGTTGAATTTTATTGTGTTATATTGTACAGTACCCAGCAGTAAGTAACACAGATCGGCCTTAAGAAAGAGACTGTCGGCCATAATCGGCTTACTTTGGCTTTGTAGAGCATCGTCTCTGTCCTTAGAACGTTTGACAACGACTGACAAATCGCGACGGAACACATGTATGAATGACAAAGACGACGCTCTACAAAGCCGAAGTTAACCGATTAGGGCCGACAGTCTCTTTCTTAATTCCGATGTGTATTACTTACCGCCGGGTACTGTACTTTCGTTGTAAAGAGTATAATCTGGTACGCTTATTGAAAAGCGGAATCGAACAAATTAGGCCAAGATTGGAAGACGTGTGCCGTTCTAACTAAACCTCGGAAGTAAAAACAAAGTATAGGGTGTTAACATAAGTTGTGTCCGTTTTTTTTTTTTCAATTTAAAAATGAGCACCAAAAATAAAACAAAATGGTAGATGTTGTACATCATTCGAAAGAAAATGTTCTGTTCTACAAGATATTGCGTTTACGTTACATATATTATTTTATTTGATTACAAGCCTTCAAAATGGAATGTCAAGTAGACGAAAGTGAGCATTTTCGACACCTCCTTCTGTTCGCGTTTGATCGAGGGAATAAAGCTGCCAAAGCTGCTTGCAATATTTGCGAAGTGTACGGTGAAGATGCTATGAATGAAAGGACAGCTCGTCGATCCATCGACGAGCTGTCCTTTCATTCACAGCATCTTCACCGTACACTTCGCAAATATCGCGAGCAACTTTATTCCCTCGATTAAACGCGAACAAAAGGAGGTGTGGAAAATGCTCACTTTTGTCTACTTGACATTTCATTTTGAAGGCTTGTAATCAAATAAAATAATATATGTAACGTAAAAGCAAACGTAATATCTTATAGAGCAGAAATTTTCTTTCGAATGATGTATAACATTTACCATTTTGTTTTACTTTTGGTGCTCATTTTTAAATTGGAAAAAAACGGACACAACTTATGTTAACACCTTATATAACGTATGTAATTTGTTTAGTAAAACACTGTTTATTCCACTTTATATGACGGTATAACCCTGCTGGATTCAAGGTTGTCACCTCATCATCAGGGGAGCACAAACAGGCAGAGAGGACTGAGTTCTAGATTTTCCCATCACGACAAACATCCTCAGCCTCCTCCACATCTACACACTTTTTCATTCACTTAATTTACCCATACTTTTCTTGACCATTTAATACTAATAGAACGTTTGTAGTTTCTGGTCATGTGGCATGAAATAGTCTCCTTCTAACTGTTAGCGACATTTCATCAAAATGTGTTTCTATCACAAAACGGAAGAACTACAAAAGTAATTAATTAAACGCTGTATAAATTACACTTTAATTATAATTATTGTTTATTTATTTAAAAGGTGTTAAAAAAACTATAACCCCTTTTTTTTAAATCTTGGCACCAACGGATTCAAATTCGGGACCCTCCAGTAGGAAGACAGACGTCTTATCAACTGGGCTACAAAGATTGTCAATAAGATTTGTACAAGTACCTTTTGAAAGACGTGCTACACAGACGTCGCCCGGGTTTCGGAGTGTTGACTGTCTTGTTGAGGGGGCAATAGGTCAGGATACTTAGATGGTTTCTTTTTGTTTTGGAAGGGCAGGCCCTATAGCATGAATTTGACTTTATCTGAAGAGTAGACGTATTGATGGCATGGAAGCACTTCAGAGAATTATTTAGTCATATTTTTGTAATTTGTTTTAACAAACACTGTTTATTCCACTTTTTGTAACGGTGTAACCCTACCGGTTGCAAGGTTTTCACTTCAATATCAGGGGACCACAAACAATATTTATTATTTCGTTTCTACTATTTGATGGAACATTGAAACGTATTGTATAACGCTTTTATTGAATACAGTATAACCTGTCGGGTTTATTGATATGTGGCAATCTCTTTCAGCCAACATGAAAAGTGTTGTATAAACTTTTTATGGAATTAACTGAAACTCTATATAAAAAAAAGGCACCAACGGGAATCAAACCGGTCACCTCCCGGATTTAAAGACAAGGCGAATCACCAACAAGGCCACGGATATCCTGTATGTTTTTGTATTTCTTTAGAAATGTAGAGGCTGTTTCAAGTATTAAATCTTATCAAAACAAATCCAATAATATTTTTTTAGAATTTTCAAATCATATTATAGAGACGAATCATATTTACAATAAAAGTGAAGTTAAATTACGTACATACACAAAACTTATTATATATTTATTTCATTTTATTTTATTTTATTTTATTTTATTTTATTTTATTTTATTTTATTTTATTTTATTTTATTTTATTTTATTTTATTTTATTTTATTTTATTTTATTTCATTTCATTTCATTTAATTTAATTTTATTTTATTTTATTTTATTTTATTTTAATTATTTTATTTTATTTTATTTTATTTTATTTTATTTTATTTTATTTTATTTTATTTTATTTTATTTTATTTTATTTTATTTTATTTTATTTTATTTTATTTTATTTTATTTTATTTTATTTTATTTTATTTTATTTTATTTTATTTTATTTTATTTTATTTTATTTTATTTTATTTTATTTTATTTTATTTTATTTTATTTTATTTTATTTTATTTTATTTTATTTTATTTTATTTTATTTTATTTTATTTTATTTTATTTTATTTTATTTTATTTTATTTTATTTTATTTTATTTTATTTTATTTTATTTTATTTTATTTTATTTTATTTTATTTTATTCTATTTTATTTTATTTTATTTTATTTTATTTTATTTTATTTTATTTTATTTTATTTTATTTTATTTTATTTTATTTTATTTTATTTTATTTTATTTTATTTTATTTTATTTTATTTTATTTTATTTTATTTTATTTTATTTTATTTTATTTTATTTTATTTTATTTTATTTTATTTCATTTCATTTCATTTTGTTTGTATTTATAAAAATTTAAATTCACACCATTCGAGTTTATCAAAACGTTTCTATCGCTTTATTTCAACGTAATTATAATAACATAAATTATTGTTAACATAACATATCATACATAAAGTTCAAACTGACGATATTTTCAAATAACACACACTTTAGTATATAATTTGTTAACGAAGCATTAAGTTCAATCAACTGTTACATTCATTTCACATTCAACAAAATTGAATTAAGTATTGTGCAAAAACGCACAGTATATATAGTATGTTAATTCTAGTGAGACATTCATAATATGAGAAACATACTCATTTATGTGAGCTTATGTGAGCTCGTGAGTGTGGGTCTCTTCTTGTTGTTTTAATTTTGGTTGTTTTTGTATTTGTGTTTCTGTGTGTTTTTCTTTTTTTCTTCTTTTTATTTGTTTTGGATTTGTTTTGATTTTTATTCTTATGATTGTGTGCGGTATATTGTGGGATGAATATTTTTGGTCTTTCTGGAGTGATAATGTGTGAGGAGTTGAGTTTCGCAAGATGTTTCCAGTTGTAATTGAGTGTCACTGTTTGTCAGGTTGATGAGAGCGTGCAACGGGGTTTTTTGTGTTATCAAAAATCGGAAAGAAGTATCGATTTATTTTTTCATGCTAAATATCCTCAGTGAGATACAGGCAAAAGCCTAGTTTACTGGGGATACGACAAATGAAAGGCAACAAACCCAGATCCATTAAAATTATATGTCCAAATCAAATTACCTGTTGTTTTTTCTCAAATTGTGTATATTTCTTGTCATTTCTTGTCATGTGTCACAATCATAATTATTTAAATCATATAAATTTATTATTTGTATAAATATTATATAAATTAAATATAAATTTAATATATTGTAATATATATTATAATATATATCATATTATATAATATGTGTTACATAATAGAATATTGTATATTATATTAAATTATATTAAAATATATAAATAATATAAATTTATTTAATATATATAATTTATTTAAATAAAAAAGTATGAAATTAATAATAAATAAATAGAATATTTAATAAATAATAAATTGAAATAATTTAATATTTAAACAATTTCCTACTACCAAAAAAAATCGTTAACAAATGGAAAAAAAGCAATGCATAAAATCAACTTTTCCTAGGAGCTAAGAAGTTTCACTTCTACCGCGTGAGAGTCTCACGCATCTGTTTTTTTTTATTAAATTTTTCTTGTCCTTATTTTAACGGCTTTCACATTATTCGTTCAAAACAAGCAGGTGCCAGATTAAATTCCTGGCGGATTAACTTTTCGGACAGATTTTACTCACAAATCTTTTTACACCAGTGTTTACTTGTAGCTTATAAGCTATAGTACTAGCCCTTTTTAATCTTTATAGGGTTATTAAGGAACTGAAAGAAGCAAAATAAATGTTACATAAATGCGTTCACTGAGAAAAATACTGATGTGTTGAGTTAGATAAAGTAGGCCACTCACTCTGAGATGGTTTGGGGATGCAGAATGAATGTATGAATTAATACTAAGAAGTAAATACACAGTCCAAATGTGAGTGAAATTTGGGGTACTGGAAGATGATGGAAAGTAAGGTTAGATCAAGTGAATGATATTTTAAAAGAAGGGAAATAAAAAGATAGAAAAATGACAAGGTGTTTTGATGTAGAAACGGCAATATACCCTGACAAGAATAGGTAATATGTGAAAATGTATATTATCTTGTGAAAAATATTTAAAATGACAAAAAAATTATGGTATCCAAATATTTATTATGAAACAACGCAAAAGCAGCAATATGTAAAAAAAACTTAAAACAAATTTAACCTGCAGATTTTCTTGGATTTTTATCTCATTGCCATTAGAACTTTGTGTTGGATCTATCAAGTATATATGTTTACCGAAGAACAGCAGCTTACACACTGTAAATCAATACACATTTAGGAGCTAGTCCTTAAGGGAAGAGATGATGATGATTTGTTGATAAATAAAACTCGTTAGATCGCAATGCGGAAAGAGAGGAATTTTATTAGTAACGTAGGTATTTATATCATTTAAGAATGTGCGCGGGAATGCGCTCGCGATATGCCTACGTCTCGTTTCTGCGAATGCAAAAACGATTAATGTTGTATGTAGGTATCATTCAAATACGGAACTGGCGAGACAAGTGTGGTGCGTTCTCGCTCTAGTATGGAATGCGGTCCGCTCCCGGCTACGGGTTGAATGGCCGGCACGTGGACTTTGCAATTGTTTGTTTTGCATTGCTAAGGAATGCAAAGGTCACTTCATCGGTCATTGACCGTGTGTATGGACGCCCACAGTGTTCCGAGTGTGCGACCGCCACACACATAATGCGTCTTCCATCCATAAAATATCTCACGTTCATACTCAATGACGAGGGAAAGTCTATCATCGATTTGTCGTATTTGACTTCACAAATAATACATTATAATTGTTATTTATGTTTATCAAACACTGTTTATTCCACTTTATGTAACGGTATAACCCTACCGGTTTCAAGGTGCACACCTAATCTTCAGGGGAGCACAAACAAGACTAGTTTATGTAAAACTTTGGTCTTATAAACCAAAAAAATTGTTTTATTGTTTAAAACTTCAAAGAAAAATAAGCATTATTTTTTAGTAATCTCCAAAATTACTATTTTCATTAAGCTATTCTTTGAAATTTCTTAGTCTTGTTTGTGTTCCCCTGAAAATGAGGTGTGCACCTTGAAACCGGTAGGGTTATACCGTTACATAAAGTGGAATAAACAGTGTTTGATAAACATAAATAACAATTATAATGTATTATTTGTGAAGTCAAATACGACAAATCGATGATAGACTTTCCCTCGTCATTGAGTATGAACGTGAAATATTTTATGGATGGAAGACGCATTATGTGTGTGGCGGTCGCACACTCGGAACACTGTGAGCGTCCATACACACGGTCAATGACCGATGAAGTGACCTTTGCATTCCTTAGCAATGCAAAACAAACAATTACAAAGTCCACGTGCCAGCCATTCAACCCGTAGCCGGGAGCGGACCACATTCCATACTAGAGCGAGAACGCACCACACTTGTCTTGCCAGTTCCGTATTTGAATGATACCTACATACAACATTAATCGTTTTTGCATTCACAGAAACGATACGTAATCATATCGCGAGCGCATTCCCGCGCACATTCTAAAATGATATAAATACCTACGTTACTAATAAAATTCCTCTCTTTCCGCAAAAAAAAGTGGAATAAACAGTGTTTGATAAAAATAAATTACAATGTCTTTAAACCTCCACAACGTTAAACCTCCACAACGTCTTCCCTTCCTCTCGATGATATTGTTTAATAATAATAAAAATAATGTGAAACGCGGGTTGGTTTATTGAAATACTCGTAGATCACTTGAAAAAACTTTATGCATGAATTTTTAATTACTAAATCATTAGTGGTTGAATAAATTCAGTTTAAATTAAATCTTGATGTGAAAATTAATACGGAATATATTCTTGCAGGAGATTTAAATTCATGGATCCGTAGCACCACGTTTACTTGACAGGTTTCCACCCTTTACTTCTCAAATGCTGAAACTTCAGCTAATTTATGCACTCATAACTAAATCCAGTATGTCAACGAAGCCTCAACTCGGCTGTCTCCATCAGCAAAGGCGCTGGTTTACCTAGAACCGTTTTCTTTGTGGTCTTGATGGCTGCGCTTGACTCGTGTGTTTGTGGAATCTCTCATTTGTAAATGCGAGATCCTGCAGACGTTAACCCTTCATGTCCTGTGCATACATTTTTCAAAATAGTTCATAAATATATTTTAAGAGACAACATCTTTAAGTTTGAACTTTTTATATATATTTTCGCCTTTTTTGCCGTAGTGGCATTTAATATGTTGTTTATAGTTAAGGCATTAACGTTGTAGAGGTTAAGAAAAATGTATTTTTAGGAGTAAGTTTAAGTTAACTAAAAATGTTTTGTCCTGGTTAAGGTATGCAGATGACATTCTTTGTGTTTGGACGGGTACCCATAGACAATTACACAATTTTTTTAAATATTTAAGCGTGTATATCGGTACCAGTTCGAACAACATTTAGTCTTGTTTGTGCTCCCCTGAAGATAAGGTGTGCACCTTGAAACCGGTAGGGTTATACCGTCACAAAAAGTGGAATAAACAGTGTTTGATAAAAATAAATTACAATGTCTTTAAAGCTTCACAACGTTAATGCCTTAACTATAAACAACATACATTATAATTCATAATTAACTATTTTTTGTCATATAATCTACTATTTTTACTAGTTTTTTTTGTCTTCTAACTATTGAATACGTAACAATAAGAGTTTAAAAAGTCGGTTAATTTTATATTGTACGTAAATTATTTGATATTAAATGAGAAAAAATCTACACAATAAATTAAATTAAAGTGATACTCGTAAATCTCATTTGTTTTACAAAAACATTATCAAACAGTTTGATAACGTTTTTATAAAGTAAAATAGATCTTTCACTCTATCATAATTTGTTATTGTGTAGAATTGTTTCAGATTTAAATGTCAAATCATTATGTTATAAAAGGCAGTTCTACTCGTGCAATATAAATACTAACAAATTTTATACATTTTCGAGAGCTTTTGCAATTTGTATGCGACACCACTTAAATATTGAAATTGAGGTATAAACTTTATGCTAGAGAAAATTTGTATTATACGGAATCACGAGAAATTGTTGAAGAAATCTTGACGTATTTTCTTAATCCATTTATTTATGTATTAACATTTAGAGAACATGTTTGTTTTCATTGAATTTTTCTAAGGACCTTATTATATTTGATTAAATTTAATTGAAATAGTTCCTGGTTAAGGGATACACAATAGGGCAATTAACCCAAGAGTTAACTCTCATTGAAACATATTCATTAATAGTTCTTCAAAGCAATTCAACCCCTCAGGATATCCATCAGAAGCTGACATCTTAGAGAATTACCAAATAGAACAGGTCACGACCCTTTCCGGTTCCTATTTATTTGACCTTATTTCCGCTCCTTAAATAATTTTTCAATTTTTTTTTTTGTAAATACTAAATAATAATTAATATAAAATTAAACTTAATAATACATACTTCTATCTTTATTTATTTGATACATCATTTTAAAAATAATTTGTATTGTTTTTTTACTAAGCGACCTTTTTTTTAAACCAACAACAAAAAAACTAGATCGTAAAAATATTCAAATAATTATTCACCTGTACAAAATTCATGAACAATATGTAACGATGGTCGCTATCAGTGTAGCACGTGTCCTATTGGGACGTGCTGATGATCTTGATCTCGACATCGTTATCTTCGTTTTCGCTGATTCTGCGTTACTTCTCGTACAGAATCATCAATATAGCGGATTGCTTATTTCTATAAGTCATGATGATCTTGATTTGTTTTCAATAAATATAGACTCAGGAATGCGGATATAAATCGATAAGTGGACAGCAGGTAAATAAATAACAAAGTCTTGACAGTTGAATGGACGACAATAAAAGTATGTTTATTTCGCATAGTGCAGACAATTTATACCAGTGAGTGAATACATGGGATATATATATATCTGCCTTGCTCTATCACATGGACGGGAGGTAGGTTAATTATTTATATTTGGAGATCGCTAGCCAATTTGCGCGCTGTAAATATTAAATATTGTCGTTGTTTGAAGTGTGTAACAATCATTGAATTCTTGATCGGTCAATGACCCTGTATGTTTAAATCAACAATAATTAATTTAATTTATTTGTGTTTTAACAATTCACTCGTTATTTTTGACAATTCATTTAGGTAGGTATACAGTACAGGTACAATATATCACATTATACATTTAAAAAAAATAAAGTGAGATATCATCAATCATAGAGGAAAAAGGAAGGGATGGTAGATAGGAAAGAAAAATTAAGAGTTTTTTCAGTCGCTTCTTAAAGCATGCCAAGGACGGAGCGAGTATTATATTAGTTTGTAACTGATTCCAGAGTCTCACTGTATAGACAGTTAACCCTTCATTCTCTGTGATGTGTAACTAGTACACATTGCTTCTAAAAACTTGAATATCTCTATAAATGTAATAAATACTTCAGATTTTAGGTATTCCTCCTTAATACATTTACGCATCGAATGAAAAAATATCATTATATTAATAATTACGATAATCGGCCACATTAGAGATATTTTGTGAAAATCGGGATTAAATTCACCAATACAATCAAACGTGTGCCAGTGTGTGACGTAGGTATATTCATTCTAAAAACCGCTATGGGTGAGGATTGACGCTGTTCACATCTCACTCTATTTCGGTATATGGGAACGCAAAAAATAGAATCTCAGTTCGCTCGCTTCTCTCGCTTCAGTAGCTCTCGGACATCCATTTGAGGTGGCCTCTTCATCCGTTTAGTGAACTTTTGACTTCAAATTTAATTAATTTAAATGATTGGCTATGAATATTCTTATTTTTTCCGATTTTAAATCGCTCATTTTCACATGTGTATTGAATACACAGCATCGGAACGCGCGAATTTTTTTAGCACAGAAAGGGAAAGGTTAAGGACGATGCTGAAAAAAGCGGTGAACTGAGAAAGTCAATAAATAATCTCTTTTTGAGCACAGCGCAATTCCATGATCGGAGAGACGCTGAATATTCTTGGCGAGATAAAAGGGGGCAACGGGACGGTGAAGGATATAATACAGAAGAACTTTCACATAATAATTTGATAACGTTTTTTCAAATAATATTTTATTAAAATGAACTTTGTCTCCCACAAAGTGTTTGAGTTATGGGTGGATTTTTTTAAGTGAAACTTCTATTGACGCGGTAGGGCAAATTGGTCTGGACGTCACGAAAAGTGAAACGCTTAGTTTAAAAAAATTAAATAATATTGAATAGTATTATTTTATATTTAACATAAATAAATAATAAATGATTTATGTAAATCATAATTATTTAAATCAAATAAATTTATTATTTGTATAAATATTATATAAATTAAATATAAATTTAATATAATATATATTATTTAATATTATATATATTATAATATATATTATTTGTTATATAATATAATATATTATATTAAAATATATAAATTTATTAAATATATATAATTTATTTAAATAAAAAAGTATGAAATTAATAATAAATAAATAGAATATTTAATAAATAATAAATTGAAATCATTTAACATTTAAACCATTTCCAACTACCAAAAAAAATCGTTAACAAATGGAAAAAAAGCAATGCATAAAATCAACTTTTCCTAGGAGCTAAGAAGTTTCACTTCTACCGCGCGAGAGTCTCACGTATCTGTTTTTTTAAACATAAAGTGATACAAGTAAACGTGCAAAAACACTAAGACCATTGATATCTTAAATATAAATTTATTTTTAAATAAAGATGTCAAAATATTAATGAAATTGAGACAACTTAACAATTTTATTTTATTTTACCTGAATAAATTATTTTCTTCCATATTTCTGAACAAACAACAGTCTCACAATTAAACTCTGGAAACTTGTTTGCGATACGAGCACTATATTTGCTATAATCCGTCGTTATCCACAGGGAACGGTCATCAAAACCGTTCTGAACAATGTACTCGTATGACCTGATTTAACCATACCAGATCCGGATCTTAAAACAAACAGAAAGAATCGACAGGGCTGCTTTTAATCAAAACATAATAAATGGATTCACTTTCGCTATTTGAAAGCATTTTTGCTACAGTCTCATCAAATATTTTTTTTAGCTACATATAAAGCTAAGATGTCACAAAAAATATATTCGCACTTTTACACATTGTTGTTTACACGTGTTTAACCTTTCCTTCCGGGTGTTGGGTATCTTCTACCCGTTGCTTCTAATAACCATCAATATATCTATAAATATAATAAATACAAGGTTAAGATTTTAGGTATTCCTCCATAATATATTTACGCATTGATTTAAAAAATAATATTAATAATAATCAGAATTTATCGACTAAATCGTAAGTATTTTCTGAATATCGGAAACAAATTCACATTTAAACGCTGTGAGTGCCTCGATCTTGGGTCTTGACGATAGGTGAAAAGTATGCGGGAAGCGCGACACTATATTCGCATCTCACTTTTGAATACGTCACTGAATAGCGAGGAGCGCAATTGTCTCCACCTCGCAAGTGTAAGCCACGCCCGAGTTAGCCACCAACCCTGCCGCACCGCAGTAGCTGTTGAGCTGGCAACGAGACTAGATCTACGTCCGTTCCGTGAGCGTTACCAGATGGTTTTTTAATGTTTTCAGCAAATAAATCTCAATTATTATAATTTTTAACTTCAATTATAACTAATTAAGGGGATTATCTATGAATGTTCTTATTTTTCCGATATAAAATCGCTAATTTTTGATCGCGTACTCACTACCCAACACCGGAACACGCGTTTCATTTTTATCACCGTAAGGGAAGGGTTAAATACCTCGGCCTGTACCTCGACCGGCAGCTGACGTGGAAAACCCATCTGAATACCATCAGACAGAAGGGTCATAAAGGCATAGGGGCTTTCAGTTTGATATTTCACCAACGCAGCTTTCTTTCACCCAAAAATAAGCTCATCCTCTATAAAACCCTTATTCGTCCTATCTTGACCTATGCTGCACCCGTTTGGGATAGTGTGAGCAACACGGATCACCTGAAACTCCAGAGAGTGCAGAACAAGGCATTCAAGATTTCTTTTAACACCAATCCCAGAACAAACCTTACCCGACTTCACGCCGAACAGTGAGAAGAAACTCTACATCACCACATCCTCGCTTGGACCGTGAAGTTCTATAAAAGTCAACAAAATCACAGCAATCCTTTAGTCGCTGCCCTGGGGGCTTAAGGGAGTAAATCCGATCTACCCTTCCGTTATAAGCTCAGGCTCCTGAAGCATTATCTGTTGCCTGACTGGTCCACCTACAATATTAGCTGGGACGACCAATGTATGAGTGAATGTGACGGTATACAAGTAGCCTGAAGAAGTGAACTTCTGTCCCGGACTACGTCACCTCAGGCCATGCCTCTGCATTAGGTTATCTTTTTGCACCACCCATGAATTCTTTGGTCTTCCTTTGGTTGTTATTCGAGGAAGATCCACGGAGATTGACTGGTTCACAATGTGATCGGGTGCTCTGCGTCCAACGTGCCCATACCATCTCAATCCATCCGCCTTTCCTCCATCTTGCTGTTGATGTATGTAACACCTAGGCTTCCACGAATGCGTGAGCTTTTTATTTTGTATCTTAGGGACACACCAGCTGACCATCTTAGCACGCGCATTTCAGCAGTTTCTAGTTGCCTAGAGTAATAGTTATCCAACACTTTTTGTATAACTTATTAAAATTCGTATATTTAAAAATCATCCAGTCAGGGAGCGATGGGTTTTGGCCTTTGTATGTACTCCAGGAAAAATTCATCCCCCGTGTATTTTATTTATTGTTAAAAAAAATCTACAATGATAATTTCAGTACTAAACCTTTCCTTTGGGATTTACGATATGTATTCCTCGTATTACTCAAACAGCTGTTTTACCAAAAAAAATATTAAAATAATTTGTCTTCCTATTTTTTTTTAACTTAGATTGGCTCTCAGCAATCCGTTTCATATACTTTTATTATATTATATTTAGGATATTTTTTAAAATACGAATACACCAGTAAAAATCGTTACAGTATGAAATATATACAAATATATCATCACGTGATTTTCCCGTTGAAGTAGGCAGAGATGATAGTTTCATAAATTCCTATCTTGACACATCCTTTGCCTTTTTTATTCGTGCACTTTCTCACATACCCTTACGATTTTCTGACTTTTTACGTTTCTTTCGTTTTCACATTTGCACTATACATTATATTATTTTATTAGTATTTTTAAACCACCTAGAAGAGGTCTACTTTATCTTACGAAATATACAAGTCTTTAGTTTAACCTTAGGTAAAAGTATACCAAACGATTTTCAGACCCGCACTCCTCTATCGCTCCGAATGCTGGACGATGTATAACTCTTACTCTAGGCAACTAGAAACTGCTGAAATGCGCATGCTAAGATGGTCAGCTGGTGTGTCCCTAATAGACAAAATAAAAAGCTCACGCATTCGTGGAAGCCTAGGTGTTACAGACATCAACAGCAAGATGGAGGAGAGGCGATTGAGATGGTGCGGGCACGTTGAACGCAGAGCACCCTATCACACTGTCAACAAGGAAATCTCCATGGATCTTCCTCAAATAACAACCAGAGGAAGACCAAAGAATTTGTGGGTGGTGCAAAAAGATAACCTGATGCAGAGGCACGACCTGGGGGACGTAGTTCGGGACAGAAGAGCATACAACCTTTGGACGAGGAGAGCTGAGAACCGTCTTCGCAGACAGTGAGTTGGGATGGAGCCAGGGAGAAGAAATTTAACCTAATCGCGTCTTTGTGTTTTTTGTCATACATTATCACTAATTTTTTTCTTCTAATTGTACGCTTTTCTACAGTATTTATTCGGCTTTTTTCAGGCTTGCTTCACGTCTACGTTTCATTGCCATAAAACGAAGTTGGTATTAAAATACATTTGAAGACCATCGTCCTAGCAGATTTTGATTCTGACTGGTAAGAATATTTATATTTTAGCTCCTCATTGACTTTGTTTTCTATCGCTAAAAGCCGTTCGATATCCCTCTTAACTCATCCATCATTTAATAGAATACTTTGTAAGAAGCAGATTTCTCCCCTCATTGTAAACACTATAATACTAATAATTCTTCATTGTAAATACTAAATTATAAAAAATATATTCAGCATTTTTAAATGCAAGTCTTTTTGAGACTTGGAATACATTATAATGTCCGTACCTTTAATATACTCGTTAGTTGTTATTTCATTTTGATACATTAATTGTTAAATAGTTTTAGTACATAAGCTTGGAAAATGAAGTTTTGAGCTCAGTACAAATTACCGATCTACATCAGGGGTCTCCAAACTACGGCCCGCGGGCCAACACCGGCTCGTGAGCACCACCAAAACGACCCACGGTAGCAGGCCGGATATTCCCGGTGTCCAGTATGAAATGTCCTTGACATTTGCCCGTGTAGCGACTATACGTGCGGTCACTGAACTCACGAGACGACCTTTGCCCACCTTAACAATGCGAGACAAACAATGGACAAAGTCCACGCGGTCGGTCATTCAACTCGCTCCTAGCGGAGACCGCATTCCATGAGGAAAGGAGAGAGCAACACATCTTCCGCACTGTATCTTAAAACAAAGGATTACCTACGCATCGACAATAAACATATTGTAAGCGCAAAGATGAGATAGCGATATATCTCGTGCGCATTCCCGCACACGTCCAAAAACATTATAAATACCAACTTTTGTCAATAAAATTCCTCTTTGCATATTCCGATTTCGACAAGTTTTTATTTATCAACAATCATCCTCATCATCTCTCCTTTAAGGAACAACCGTTCCTAAACCCGTAAGTACCAACCGAAATTGCGAACGGAGCAGAGTCAACCCCCGCCCCCTGCGCCATAGATATCTTACTCGACGGCTAGTCCCAATCCGAAAATTTGCGCGTAATTCAAAACTACAGTATGTTGGTATGATGAGCTAGCCAGGTCTTGGCCCTTGGGGCTTAGTGGAGGAGTCAGTGTGGCCCTTTGGCTAAAAAAATTGGAGACCCCTGCTCTACATGATCATAAAAAGACTGGCAATGGTAATTTCATGTTTTTTCTCATTTAATTGTATTGAAAATAAATGACTACAACATTTATTACGATTCTTCTTCTTCGTATGGTGGTAGGATAAGAGTGGTACCGGTAGACTCTTCAGCCAGGTCGACGTAATTAGAGCAGCTTGATATACTTTAGACATGACCTCTTAAAAGGTGTAAAAGGGTGCATGTCTCTGTCTCCACACCCATAAAGCAGTGACTCATATTAACCTAACTTGTACATATTATATGTACAATGGAACATAGACTATCATACTCAAATGAGGTAGTTCCATAGAAAAGAAATTCAAATCTAGAATACACGAAGTGTAGATCAAAGATAATTTGTTTATTTGTCCCGCCCTTGTTTAACAATTGTCATCCAAGGGAATTAAAGTTGAACATAATGCTATCTCACACAATTTAAGGGGGTCGTAAAAATTGAGACGAGTTTAGGGATGCTCTTTGATATACCGGTGCAGAGGTAGTGGTTGTAGATAAGTAAATTGTATGAAAAATGTAAAGACTAAAAACTGCGAAATTCAAAGTCATAGTATTTCAAACATTACAACTCCACAAATTTTCCTTAGGTCAAGGCCACACCAAAATGCTTCGTTAGGTGCTAAGCTAGATTTAATGTGACTCATATACAAGGTGACTTCATGCCTGGCCACACCAAAGTGCTACGCACAAATTCATTTGACAGTTGGGAGCGATTGAGTCAACACACGATGTCACTCTCAAAACTAACCAATTTCATTATAACATACCATCTTTATTTACTTTCTGTGCAACTTCATTCCAAAGTGATTTTATTACAGGTACATTTTTCTATAATTCGCTCGATGTGTCCCCACAAAGGCCCCCTTTTATACACAACTGTTATTAAAACTTCCACCATCTTGTAAATCTACCAACACATCTGTTCGGTAGGAGATTCACTCGATGACTAATCGTCATGCAACGTGGCGCGAAGTGTGCAGTGTGGCCACTGCGATAGTATGCGGTACGTTGGTTTGCTATGATATGTCGCCTAGCTCGCAAAATAGCTCTAAGCATCAAGCGAGGCTCCTTCCTGTGTGACCGAGGCCTTAGTGTACGCATCTCCACAGCATCAATCTTACTACGAGTATTATCCTTTATCTGCCACGGTCACTTCTTGAATTTGTTTTACTTCGGTCATGTCAATTGAAATTAATGTTATATGGAGAGACTCGATATATATGAAAAAAATATATCGTGTGTGTTCGAGGTCGGATTATAACCCATCGACTGACCTGGCTGGCTAATGCGGTGACTTATCAATTACTATAGAAGTGCTCCAGAAACGCTGAAGACTGAAATGGGAAAGAGTTGTGAAAACGTTTTGATGCAAGGTGAACCAATTGTAAAAAGTTTTGATGCAAGGTGAACCAATTGTAAAAAGTTTTGATGCAAGGTGAACCAATTGTAAAAAGTTTTGATGCAAGGTGAACCAATTGTAAAAAATACTCTTTGCGATAAACAAAAAAAAAACCAACAGCAGTTTTATGAAATAATTTAAAAAATGCTTTCAAAGTACACATACATACATATAAATACGTCTTCTCTCTATTCGGGTATTTGGGTAGGCAAAGAGGAGTGAAGGCCAGAATTTTCCATAATAATAATGCATCTCCGACGATTACGCCGATTTTTAACATTTCCTTCTTTCATAATATCGTACACTTGATCAAACCATTCTTTATTTGGTATTCCTCTATCACACCTTGATCAAACCATTCTTTATTTGGTATTCCTCTATCACACCTTGATCATACCATTCTTTATTTGGTATTCCTTCTATCAAACCTTGATCAAACCATTCTTTATTTGGTATTCCTCTATCACACCTTGATCAAACCATTCTTTATTTGGTATTCCTCTATCACACCTTGATCAAACCATTCTTTATTTGGTATTCCTCTATCAAACCTTGATCAAACCATTCTTTATTTGGTATTCCTCTATCACACCTTGATCAAACCATTATTTATTTGGTATTCCTCAATCACACCTTGATCAAACCATTCTTTATTTAGTATTCCTCTCTCCTTTCACTCATATTTGCATTGTACTTTTAATTAATCAGTATTTCTTCATTCATTCATTCTACATTTTATGTTACCTAATTACGAGTATTTATTGTATCAATATTTTTTTTTCAATAATTTTAGCCAAATTTAATTTTTTTTTCAATTTTTTTGTTAGGTTATCACATCTATCATTGACACTTCCCTCTAAATTTCAGCATCATAGCTTGACATTTGTAAAAGTTACGCTGTACTGAGTACATCTACCTTTGTGCGTGTTTTTGATTTTTTACAAGTTTGAACATGGCATCAACTGTGCATCGACGAGTTTGCATTAAATTTTGTGTGAAAAACTGATTTAACGGTCCGCAGACCTTGGAAATGTCGGAGAAGTGTTTTTTGGTGGCACGAACGCTTCAGAAGGGGTCGTGAGTCGGTGGAGGATGAAGAACGCAGTGGCAGTCGAAAACATCGATAAAATCAAAGAAATGTTCCATCAAAGAGCAAATTGACCATCGGAGAGCTGGCAGAGGACTTGAACATCGCCTATGGATCCGCTTTGTGGAACACGTTTCAGCACCCGAGAGGATGTCATGAAAAAATCGAAGACGGCTCCGATGGACATACCGAAAATTGAGTACCAGCGGTATTTCGAGGATTGGATCAAGCACTGGCGTAAGTGCGTTGCAGTCGATGGGGAGTACTTTGAAGGGTACCATATCGATTTTGATGAATACACTTGTATTTTCGATTTTATGAATAAAGTCCTAAAACTTTTTGATCAAGGTAGTATTGCCTTTGTACAAAAGATGTTCTAACTCAAGGGATGATGAACATTTGATCAGTTACCATGGGTGTCATGTTTCTCAGCTGGGTTTGGAGTTTCTTTTTTTTTATACATAAAGATAGTGACAGAGAATGAACTTGAAGTGCTATAGATGCCAGAGAATGGAATTGAATGTACGAGTACATTCAATTCCATTCTCTGTCAGTTTACTTTTACTTGAGACCTCTTGAACATATTTCTATTTTTTTAGAAGAACAATAAAATTATATATTTGATAAAAAAATAAACAGATTGGGTTATATACGAGTACAAAAAAATTGTAATGCTATATACTATATAATATAGCCACATTTTTCATTGATAATTCAATTTGTTCCGAAAATATTCGACTGCTTGAAATTCGAGACAATGTCGTGCAAGGCGATTATTTTATCTGACAACCCTTGTAAAGAGGGTTTTGCATAACAGAGGTTTCGATAGCTCTGTTATATTCCGCCCCAGTACAGTACTCGCTTCATTGTTTATTGACATATATCCCCTAGGAATCCAGAGAGTGGGTTTATTCCCAGTGGATTCAGAAATAATGCTAACACCGGAATATCCCACAGTTAAAATCAACATTGCTTCGGTTAATTTTATTTTTAACAAATTTCTTTTTTTTTTTCATGCATCCAGTATATTCACTTATATATTTTAAGCTACAAGCAGAATTGTAAAATTGCAGAATTGCTTGTAAAAACGTAACTGTGTTTCCGATAATAGTTTGTTTCTAGATCACGAATGCCCAAGTGATTACTTCTCGTAGAATTTGTCATCTCCGTTTACCTTGACAGGAAGGTGGTGGGATTATATTTATGTTTGTATATACAATTTGAAGACATAGTTTTTGTAATTTATTTTTAACAAACACTGTTTATTCCACTTTTTTATTACGGTATAACCCTACCGGTTTCAAGGTGCACACCTCATCTTCAGGGGAGTACAAGTGTTTGTTAAAAATAAATTACAATGTCTTTAAACCTCCACAACGTTAATGCCTTAACTATAAAGAACAGACATAGTTTTAACAACAAGGTGGGGTCGGTCACTTGTACAACATGGTGGGGTCAGTTGTTACAACGAATCAATGTTTTATTATATTTTTTAACTTTAATTTGGGGCATCCTGTAGAAAATCATGCCTTCGGGATATTTTAAGTATTCAGTGCCTTTAGTTAAATGTTAATTTTCATATTTATGTCTTAATAATATTGTTTAATCATATATAAAGTTAAGTTTCAAAGCGTTAAAACTCTTCAAAACTTACATAGCACATATTCGTAACACACATCACTCCAAAATATATCCAAGAATATATGAAAGGCAGTTTAAAAGCACCAGAAGTTAAATTTTAACTTGTTATAAAAGTAAATGAACGCAAAAGAGATTGTCTATCTTGGAAGCAAACTCACGCAGGATGGCCGAGCAAAAAGAGAGGTTGACAGTCGCATCCACCGAGCAAAACTCGCCTTTAATAAGAAATCAAAGATTTTCGAATCCAACAACATGGACCTAAAGCTTCGCAAACAATTGGTCAAAACATATGTGTGGAGTATTTTTATGTATGGACTTTCGGTAACATGCAGAAGAAGAATTTTTACTGACTTGGAGCGTGTCACCAGAAAAAAAAATGAAAATCTAGAGAAGTTGATGATCGCAGGGACAGTTGAGGGAAGGCGAACAAAATGAATGTACCCTTTGAGATAAACGCATCAAAAATAGGATATTACAAGATCCTCTTTAAGCGCTGCATTCAACATGGCCCAATACTAGCCCAAGAAGAGATGGGGACAGGTGGTACGCCGAGTTTGAGATATAGCAGAGGACCACGGCGTTCAGCATTAAGCACACAATAAAGAACATGGGATGGCCATACAAAAAGAAAGGTTGACAGCCGCATACACCAAGAAAAACTCGCCTTTAATAAGAAATCAAAGATTTTCGAATCCAAAAACATGGACCTAAATCTTCGCAAGCAATTGGTCAAAACATATGTGTGGAGTATTTTGATTTATGGTTGCGAGACATGGTTCATAGGCGAAAGAGATCGAAAAAGATTGGAGGCCTTCGAGTTGTGGACCTATAGACGAATCCTAAGGATTTCCTGGAGACACCACATTACAAAAGACGAGGTTCTCAGCAGGATCGAAGAAACCAGGCACCTGTCAAACATCATAACGGAAAAGCGTGCAGAATGGATGGGGCATATGCTGCGACATAAAAATCTCCTGCACGATATATTGGAGGGAATGATTGAGGGATCGATAGGCAGAGGGCATCCTCGTCGGGAATATCTAGAACAAATACGCCACGATATGGACTGCAACTCCTATACAGAGCTCAAGAGGATCGCTGAAGACCGAGTGGAGTGGAGAAAGAGATGCAGAGCTTTTCTGCTAACCAATTCCCAGGAATGAAACTGAAGACGAAGAAAATTAAACCAGGCTCAACGTTTTCTGGGTAAACGTAAAAAAAAAATATTTTTAATTTAAGATGTCAATTACTCTAGCGCTTTAGCTACTTACAAGAAACTTATTTCTTAGCCACTACCGTTGTTTTATTTTAGTTTCGTTTGGTTGATTTTATCATACAATATTATTATTTGGGTATTTTCCAAACATCCGACTCAATATTACTCGTTTTATTACCGACAGTATAATTCTTATATTGATTTAGAGTTTTTATTGTAGAAGTCCATTTTGAAACCGAATGATTTACCATATACACGTGAAAAAAATCTACACATTAAACTTAAATTAACATACGAGGCATATCCACAAAGAAAGTGTACTGAATTTTTGTAGGTTACAATTTTTTTTTATTTAAACAAAAAAATTACGTGGTTACCGTAGTACATATGTTAGCTATTTTTCGACATAGTCGCCATTCCTCTCAATGCCTTCCTCGAAGTAGTTTCCCGCCAACCCCTCCGTCCACTTCTCCACCTCCTCCTTTACCTCCTCGTCGGTTGAAAACCTTTTTCCACCCATGTACAGCTTTAAGGAGGTAAAGAGATAGTAATCTGAAGGTGCTAGGTCAGCAGAATGCGCGGGATGGTTCAGGACATCCCATTTAAACGAGGCGAGCTGTTCCTTCGTGGCGTTGGCCGTGTGTGGTCTGGCATTGTCATGCAGCAGGCAGACTCCCTTTGTCAGCATGCCTCTCCTCTTGTTCTGAATCGCCCTCCGCATTTTTTTTAGGGTCTCACAGTATCTTGCAGAGTTGATGGTCTCCCCTTGAGGCATATATTCAATTAAAATTATGCCTTGACAGTCCTAAAACACGGATGCCATGATTTTCTCGGCTGAAATTGTGATTTTGAACTTTTTGGCGGAGGGTGAAGAGGTGTGACGCCACGGTTGAGACTGCCTTTTGGTTTCAGGCGTGTAGTGTGCAACCCAAGTTTCATCTCCAGTAACGATGGAGCGGAGACATTCATCTCCATGGAGTTTGCAGCGCCTCAAAAACTCTTGCCTTTTTACAAAATTTCGCACTTGGCGGGAGATTGGGTTGACATTTTTCACAAAAAGTGTTGTCGCGTCGACACTTCTCAATGTACTGACCTCGAACCGGTCTCGTTGCGAAGGGGAAGGGTCAGGCTACATGGAAGTGTAGCCAACATGTCGAAAATAAAATCCATCCGGTCGTGAGAGCCTCAGTACACTTACTTTCTGGATACGCCTCATAGTTGTGGAAATCTGGCGTCAATTTGTGGAAATTTATAATTTATATAAAATGAAAACACGATTACTTTATTTGTTACAAATCACAATGTATTTCAACTCTCGCTATATCATCAAAAGAGTTGTCAACAATTTAAATATAGATTAATCACAGCATTATGTGTGTTGTTTATGGTCAAATACAGTAAAAGTGTCCCCTTAGTACCATAAACAACAATTAGTATAGACACTTTTACTCTATTTTATCATAAACAACACACATAATTATGTAATTAATACATGCTTTAGTCCTTGACAACTCACCTGATGATGACACAGCGAGTATTGGAATACATTGTGATTTATGTACAATAAATAGAGTGGAATTAAACAAAGTAGCCATCTTTTAATTGTTTATTAAATTAAAATTCCTATTTTGTTGTACAAAAGCGGTAACACACAGTTAAATAATGTTTTTATTGAGCAAAACTGGCCTGTCACTTTAATTCAAGTTATTGTTTTGTAATTTGTTTTATCAGACACTGTTTATTCCACTTTTCGTAACGGTATAACACTACCGGTATCAAGGCTTTAACCTCATCATCAGGGGAGTAAGTAATTAAGTAGTATGAATCGACTGGAAGCATTCGAAATGTAAATGCACCGGAGAATGCTACGGATACCCTGGACGGATATGGTCAGCAACTCGAGGGTTCTTCAAAGAGCCAACGTTGATAGAGAGTTGCTGACTAATATTAAAATCCGAAAGGTGTCCTACTTGGGTCATGTACTTAGAGGAGTAAAGTACAAACTACTGCACCTGATTATCCAAGGAAAAATAGAGAGACGAAGAGGTGTTGGAAGGAGGAAAATCTCCTGACTCCGCAATATGCGTGATTGGATTGGTATGAGGAGCTTTGAGGATCTTTTTCGGGCTACCGAGGACAAAGATGCCTACTCTCAAGTGATATTCAACTTTGGGGGGGCCTGACATGACACTGAGAAAATAGAAGGCCGAAGAGGTGTTGGCAGGAGGCAAATATCCTGGCTCCGCAATATATTGAACGTTATTGGACTGGCAAGGGGCGTACACTTAATAAAACTAAAATAATATTAATTATTATTAATAATAAATAATTATGAAAATTAAATTAATTAATAATAATTTATTAATAAATATAATATTTAATAATAATAAATAATAATAAAATAATACACCGTTTCATTTTTCGTGACGTTCAGGCCAATTTGTACTACCGCGCCTATAGATGTTTCACTTCAAAAACTAAATTTGTAACTAATCGAATTTCAAGATTTTGTAGTATTAGAGTAGGCACGATTCGTAGATCATCATCGTACGTGTTAGCAATACTACCCTACACGTAAAGAGGTAGTTACACTAGCACAAGTGTCGAGTCTAGCTCGTGTAAGTATTATTATCAAACTCTTTTAACTGACTGGGACCCTTTGTTTAATGGTGGTGTTATGTTTTATTACAAAATAGAGCTTTACAAGTATTCTATATAATAAAAAAGTAACGGATCTGCGCTAAATTAATTTAACTCTTTATGACAAAGCTTTACAATAAATTATTTACAGTACACGGGGGTAGTTCTATCTCCATAAAATGGAAACAGGGTGTGATTCCCAAGTGACTCATTTTTCTTTAGGCTCCTATGTTAAATATGTTCAACATAACATACGTATGTTATAATTTTATATTTAAGCTACTTTGACTTAATACCATTTCCCTTAACGCACAAACCGCCAGGTCAAAACTTGAGATTATGGCTGAATTCTATTATAAGTTTTTATTTTTTTAAATATTCTTCTTCTCAGTGTCATGTCAGGTCCCCCCAACGTTGACTATCACCAGAGAGTAAGCATCTTTGTCCCCGGCAGCCCGAAAAAGATCCCAAACGCTCCTTATACCAGTGCAATCACGTATATTGCGGAGCCAGGAGATTTGCCTCCTGTCAACACCTCTTCGACCCTCTATTTTGCCTTGGATGATCAGGTGCAATAATTTGTACTTTGCTCCTCTAAGTGCATGACCCAAATAGGGCACCTTTCGGATTTTAATATTAGTCAGCGACTCTCTATCAACGTTATCTCTTTGAAGAACCCTCGAGTTGCTGACCATATACGTCCAGGGTATCCGTAGCATTCTCCGGTGCATCCACATTTCGATTGCTCTCAGTCGGTTCATTCTACCAACTTTGAGGGTCCATGATTCCACTCCATGCAATACGAGTAACACTGACCAAACGTAGCATTTGACTAACCATCGTCGAAGTTTCAAGTTTAGATTATCATCACAGGATACGCTTCTCATTTTATAAAAAGCCGCACGAGATGATTCAATTCTGCACTTGACTTCGGTTTCTGGGTCGAGGTCTTCCACTTGGATACTTCAGAGGTATTTAAATTTGTTCACTCTCTCTATACTAAAAATATAAGTTACAATTGTAAAATGAACTTCAAAGGATTAAGATCAGGCAGCGAAGTAACTTTCACATTCTGTTTACATTATTTTGCATGCTAGACAATCCCTTTCCTACTTCATGTATATACATGTATCACATATGTATATACATGTATATAATATTGGGTGTTAACATAAGTTGTGTCCATTTTTTTTTTCAATTTAAAAATGAGCACCAAAAGTAAAACAAAATAGTAAATGTTATACGCCATTCGAAAGAAAATTTTCTGCTCTACAAGACATTGCTCTTACGTTATATATATATTATTTTATTTGATTACAAGCCTTCAAAATGGAATGTCAAGTAGACGAACGTGAACATTTTCGACACCTCCTTCTGTTCGCGTTCAATCGAGGGAATAAAGCTGTTAAAGCTGCTCGCGATATTCGCGAAGTGTACGGTGAAGATGTTATGAATTAAAGGACAACTTGTTGATGGTTTTTGCGTTTCAAAGACGGCAATTTTGACCTGAAAGACATGGAGTGTTCCGGACGACCAGTGGACTTCGATGAAGACCGCTTAAACCATATTATTCATGAAGATCCCCTTCGTGCTCTTCAATCAGATGATGAGAGACTCCTTTGCATACTAACAAATCACACCATATTTTCATTGGCGGAATGTACTTCCAAAATTTATCAGATGTGCATCTTATTATTTACATTTAAGAGAGAATTGGAAAAAATTTACATTACTCAAATATCATTTCATCTTAATTTTCCTTTGCTTCCCTTTCTTATCATTGAAGAGGGGTATCAAACAGCGAGCAGTGACAGAAAACAAATAAATGGGGCACTAAAACACAATGAAACTCCAACCGGACGCTATCAACATCTGTTAAGATGATAGTAAACAGCGATTTTTCTCACTATAGTTCAGAAATTCTAGGATGAGTCCTGTGACAGCTCACAAATTTTCCCCAATACAACCTTGTAACGATGTTCAGTAATTTTAATTATTTTATCAACTTTAATGTATGCCTCGATTCTAATAAATATCAAGTTATTTAGGTAAATACATTACATAAGGTTGTATTGGGGCCAATTTGTGAGCTGTCACAGGACTCATCCTAGAATTTCCGATCTATAACGTAAAATATTGAAGAGGAAAAGACAAAGGTGCCAAATAAATAACTGTAGAAATGATAGAAAAACCTTTAATTACAAAACATGACAGAATACGGAATGAATTATGAAGGTTAATATAAGGGATAAGGTATCTACAAAACATTTAATTACAAAACATGACAGAATACGGATGAATTTTGAAGGTTAATATGAGGGATAAGTTATCTACAAAACATTTAATTACAAAACATGAAAGAATACGCAATGAATTTTGAAAGTTAATATAAGGGATAAGGTATCTACGAAACATTTAATTACAAAACATGAAAGAATACGGAGTGAATTTTGAAGGATAATATAAGGGATAAGGTATCTACAAAAAATGACAGAATATGGAATGAATTATGAAGGTTAATATAAGGGATAAGATATCTACAAAACATTTAATTACAAAACATGACAGAATACGGAATGAATTTTGAAGGTTAATATAAGGGATAAGGTATCTACAAAACATGACAGAATATGGAATGAATTATGAAGGTTAATATAAGGGATAAGATATCTACAAAACATTTAATTACAAAACATGACAGAATACGGAATGAATTTTGAAGATTAATATAAAGGATAAGGTACCTACATGAACTTAAGAGTGATATGTTGAGGGAAATGAATATAAGCGTTTTAATAAGGTTTGGACGTGTATAACGAATTAATTAAAAAAATACTAACGAATCAAATATTTAGTGAAACTATGAGTGGAAGACCAAGGCAAAAAATGATAGAGGAAGGCCAAGGCAAAACAAATAGTTTAGACATGTGGCTGAGATGGTTTAAACATGTGGAACTTATGAATGAAGAAAGTTTAATAAAACAAGAGACGACGCTCTACAAAGCCGAAGTTAGCTGATTATGGCCGACAGTCTCTTTCTTAAGCCCGATGTGTATTACTTACCGCCGGGTACTGTGGAAAAGGTTTGTGTGAGCTCTTGAGTGTGGTGTTTTGTAATGTTTTATGTTTTTATTTTTATGATTATGTGCGGTACATTGTGGGATGAATGTTTTTGGCCTATCTGGAGTGATGAAGTGTGAGGAGTTTGATTTTGCGTGATGTATACATGTGTAATTGACTATTACTGTTTGTCAGGTTGATGAGAATGTGCAACGGGGTTTTATATAATCAAAAATTGGAAAGAAGTATCGATTTATTTTTCATGCTATATGTCCTCAGTGAGATACAGGCAAACGCCTAGTTTACCAGTTTTTTTACATAATATTTTTTTAGAGGTTGCTTTTTAACATTATGCTATTTTAGGGTTGTTTTATTTTAGGCTACAAAAAACATGAAGTCAGATATAAACGACCTAAGAATAAAACAAGTCTGGATGTGAATCCACCCGTAATGGAACCTGGGACGCCCACTTCCATAACACAAATGCTTACCGTTAGAACACAATATCTGACACTATTTGATAACCATTGTAAGTGTCCTCTTAAAAGTATTTTAAAGTGTTCATCCGCCTAATGGGAAGGAAAACAGTTTCAATGCCACAAAATTTGCGGAAAATGGCCTTTGCAAAAATTTAAACCATATAGAGATATTTTTTACAGTCACATATTCTAAACCACTTATCCCTTATTTAGATATTTCAATGATATACCTCTAACGCACACTTTACACACGACCCTAAGATTAAATAGGTTACCTACTAGAATTAATATTTAGTTAGTTTGACAAAAACCTCGGCAAGGTAAGTCGAAACTCAAATCGCGATAATAACATCGTGTTAGTGAAATTAATAAAGTGAAATAATTTTTTTATAAGTTTAAAAACAATGTGTATTTCAAATGACGTAGTGATCAAAGATTTTTTTTTAATAATGGGCGTCTTTTGTGAGGGAAAACTGCGTTATGTTATTTATTCTTTATTTAATTGAGAATAGTATAATAAGAAAACAAACAAAAACAGAAAAGTAAAATATTGAAAAACCAAATGAAATAAAACGGATCTAAATCCTTTCAATTTGGCTGTTTTTTTTTTTCGATAATATTTCACTTTAAGGATATTCGTTATTTTTCATTTTGCATATATAAGTATTCTTGGCAAACAAAACATTTTTTTTTCTATTGTAATATGGTGTGTATTGTTATAACGAGCATTTAGATGTGAAGAAAAAGGTCTGAGAATGAACGCTTTTAAATTCAAAGTAAATGAAGTATATGGGTGAAAATTAAAAGATTGGAACAAGTATTTTCACTGATGATGGAGGAGTTATGAGAAATATTGAACGGTGTGTAGCGATGGGAAAGAAAATAAATGGGCAACTTAAAATATTTATTCGTAATATACGAGACGTATCCAGAAAGTATGTGTACTGAGGCTCTCACGACCGGATGGATTTTATTTTCGACATGTTGGCTACACTTCCGTGTAGCCTGACCTTTCCCCTCCACAACGAAACCGGTTCGAGGTCAGTACGTTGAGAAGTGTCGACGCGACAACACGTTTCGTGAAAAATGTCAACCCCATCTCCCGCCAAGTTGAATCGAGTGGAGGCCAGGCAAGAGTTTTTGAGGCACTGCAAACTCCATGGAGATGAATTTCTCCACTCCATCGTTACTGGAGATAAAACTCGGACTGCACACTACACGCCTGAAACCAAAAGGCAGCCTCAACAGTGGCGTCACACCTCTTCACCCTCCGACAAAAAGTTCAAAACCACAATTTCAGCCAAGAAAATCATGGCATCCGTGTTTTGGGACTGTCAAAGCATAATTTTAATTGAATATATGCCTCAAGGGGATACCATCAACTCTGCAAGGTACTGTTAGACCCTAAAAAAATTGCGGAGGGCAATTCAGAACAAGAGGAGAGGCATGCTGACAAAGGGAGTCTGCCTGTTGCACGACAATGCCAGACGGAACTGCTCGCCTCGTTCAAATGAGATGTCCTGAACCATCCCGCGCATTTCCCTGACCTAGCACCTTCAGATTATTATCTCTTTACTTCCCTGAAGCTGCACATGGGTGGAAAAAGGTTTCCAAACGACTAGGAGATAAAGGAAGAGGTGGAGAAGTAGACGGAGGGGTTGGCGGGAAACTACTTAGAGGAAGGCATCAAAAAGTTGATACCCCGCTTCACCACCTGCATTGAGAGGAATGGCGACTATGTTGAAAAATAGCTTACATACTATACGTACTATACTACGGTAACCATGTAATTTTTTTGTTTAAATAAAAAAAATTGTAACCTACAAAAATTCAGAACACTTACTTTCTGGATATGCCTCGTATATACTTGAAAAGAACAGTATCAAAATGTGTTAAGATAATAGTCGAGAACAGTATTTTATGAGTAACTTTTATGTATGAGAGGTAAACGTGGACATGGAAAAAAATTAAAGAATTCGAAGAAATGCCGTAGAAATGGATGCACTGAGATGTATATATGATGACAGAGTACGAATGAAGTGATAAGGTATGAATGTGAACCTAATTTGAATGAATTATTAATTGGTTGTTATACTGTTGTTTATCATTATTACATGGGATAACAATATTATATATAACGGAATACACGTAAAATTACGTGTGTGTTAAATAAAGGCTGACGTGTTGAGTAAGATTAAATAAAGCACTCTGAGATGGTTTACACATGTGAAACTTATGGATGAACCAATAATAATCAAACAAATATATTGTCAAAGTTAACGTGTGGCATGGTAGAGAAAGATCAAGGAAAGTATGATTGGATCAACTTAATGATATTTTGAAAGAAGGGAAAATAAAAGTTAAAGAAATCGAAAGATTTGTATGAAGTGTATGGGTGTAAAAGAAGTGAAGGGTTTGTTTCAATAAAAGGAAAGTCTTTTACTCTTTTTGTCTTTGCCTACCCCGACAGGATTAACGTGATGGGGAGGATGTATGTATGTACATCTCCAAATGCCATAGATATACACTAGAATCTATACCTATACCCCGCACAGATAATATTAAAGATCTGGGTGTCTTGTTCCACAGCAATCTCGCATTTGGTCCTCACATAGAAGTTAATGTGCAACTCAGCTTATAAAACTCTAGGATTTGTTATGAGAATCTCTAAGTCGTTTGAAAACCAATTGGTGCTCAAAACGTTGTTAAATTCATTGATCCGTAGCAAACTAGAAAGCGATGCTAGCATTTGGAGCCCGGTGGGGGCGCAGAACTCACTCATGCTGGAGAAAATACAAAAAAAATATCTATGATATCTCTATATGAGAGAGTTCGGTGTATATCCATGGCTTTATCCTACTCAGTTTCTTCACACCACCAACATCACCGGGAGGGCGTACGGCACTCTGAAAGCCCTCACACCACTCTTGGGCAGACACAGTAAGATGTCCCCTCGTATCAAGTTAAACTTGTACAAGGCCATCATACGTCCTCAGATGACGTACGCCATCCCGGTCTGGGGCCATGCGGCCGAAACCCATATGCGCAAACTCCAGGTGTTGCAAAACAAGGCAATGCGCACCATTATGGATGCGCCCTACTTTGTCAGCAACAAACGGCTTCACGAAGACCTAGATCTCCCCACCATCCGAGAATACGCGATCTCTCTGGCCGAGAGGTTCTACAGCTCTCTCCCGAGTCACCCGAACCCCCTAATCAGCTCACTCACGGACCCTTACGTGAATGCTAATCTCATTCACCCCAGGCCCAAACAAATGCTTCGAACGACCCCCCGACCCCCTATTCGGAACGGTAGGCGCCGAATAGTGTCCAGTGCACATAACCGCACTTCATAAGGCATCTATCTTACCTCCTTATTTATATATGTACAACTATTTTAAAGTCACAGCGTTCTCCCCCACCCCCGTCTTCGTAATATATTTATAATTATTGAAATATCTATGTCTATGGATACATCACTATCCTTTCTTTCTCTGTATTCATATTTATCAACGCTCGTGACATATAAAAATATAAGTATATTATTATGTAACCTATATGTATCTATAACCTTAATGTATGTACCAAACTCTATCCCTCCTCTCTATACAAAATTTTTTCTAACACCACCACCAAACAATCCAAAATTAATTTCCCAAAGTCCGTTTTTACACTACCGATGAAGGAGTAAGGTGTCCGACAATCGGACCGACACTCCGAGCAAATCATTAACTTGGCTACTCAGTTTCTGCATGACATGCTCGGGTATAACTCCTTGAGCGTAAGAAGAGATCTGCGTCTCCTGGTATACGTTGTCAAACTCGTTCGAGGAGTTGTGAGCTGTCCAGCATTACTACAAAGATTAGAGTTAAATGTTCCTAACAATTACACTAGACTGCGCCGGCAAGAACTGTTCTCAATAACATACGCAAGAACGGGTCTTTCAGCCACTATGCCTGTTGGAAGGGCTTTAACTCTTTTGAAATAATAGGGCTAAGCCTGTTTTGAGAAAATAAGTATATGTGTATTCAGGCATTGCATGATATAAACCGAATAATTATAACCAATGGAAACTTATAGAAAAAGAGTACTAAATATTCAAGGAGTTTTAGACAATTACGTTAGACATGTGACAGAAAGTTAGTGGAGAATTATGTGCGAGCAGACGGAACATGTTAAACGGGTGGAAGTCGTTAAAACTTGTATTAGGTTGTTACGAAAACAATGGCCGATTTTCATATTGAATAATTTCGAGCATTCTTTGCTGTGAAATATTTTAATTTTTTTTTCGTTAAATAGTTAGCAATCAGTTGTATTTATTTGTGAAACCATGTATTTAATATGCATAACTTAAATTATTTGGAAATGAAATTAAAAAAAAGAATTAAGTATATTTTCTTAGCATGCTATGCATTTTAACATGGGCACTATACATTTTAAACAGCACGCAATGTTAAAAAATGGGGTGAAGAAATCACTTCTGAACGAATAGTGCGACGTTGATTTTGTTGTTTATATTTTGTTGACCAATCAAGTTACTAATTGCGTTTTCCAATCTTTAACTCTCTCACGGTTAGTTAAATAAGTGTCCACAATGTGGACATTTCAATTTAATCCCATCCCTAGGTCATTCAAAGTGTAAGAAAAGAAATTTTTCTATCTAAAAGTCTATATATTGTAGTATATATTTCCGATTCTGGACTATGCGGACGTACGTTACTTAGATGTTACAGAGGAAGAGCGGGACAAATTACACAGTCTTCAAAATGTGTGCCTAAGATTAATTTTCAACCTACGTAAGTACGATCATATAACTTCATACCAGAAGGCATTGAACTGATTGAATGTTAGAAATAGACGCCAAATTCCCATACTGTCTCTATTGTATAATATTCTTCACTATCCCGCCGCCCCCTCTTATCTCGCCGAGAATTTTCAGCGTCTTTCCAATCATGGATTAGCGCTACGCTCAAACAGAGATTGTCTATTGGCCTTTCCAGTTCACCGCTCCTCTTTATTTACGTCGTCCTTTACTGTCCATGCAGTGAGACTTTGAAATCAGTTACAAACTAATATAAGACTCGCTCCGTCCTTGGCATGCTTTAAGAAACGACTGATAAACCTCTTAATTTCTAGTCAGTAAAATAACGTGTTTCATTCCTGATTTTTCTTTTCCTTTCCTCTCCACCATCCCTTCCTTTCCTTTTGATTGATGACATCTCACTTTATATGAAAAAGACTGTTCGGTTGACTGTCCGTCTTTGTGGGGTTCGTGGGCATGTGCTCACGTACATGTTTATGGATTTCGTGGGGATGGATAGTCATTTGAATGATTTATGCAACCACTTAACTTGCCTAATTTACTTTTGTCTTGTTGGTTTGAAGAGATTGCCGCCTGGCAATGAGCCCACCAGATTGTATTTGCGATAAAAGTGTTAAATAAATAAATATATATGAATCTACGAAAAAAAAGTATTTACCGAAGTAAAAGATAACATATATTTACAACTGTTTAAATTAAACAAAAAAAATATACCTTAGTAAATACTTTAAAATTTACCTTAGTAAATTATTACCTTTACAACTCTATATACTAGGCAGAAACAAAAGTTTTCACCAAAACAAAATATATCTTTCTTACTCTATATAGGTAGAAAAAAAGTGTTCACCGATATAAAAGATATTTTTACAACTTTATTTACTAAGCATATTTTTTACAATAGAAAATGATATCTTTATAACACTGATAGTAGGTGGAATTTTTTTCCCGAAGTAAAGATATCTTGACAACTATATACATTTATACATATGTGTATATTATTTACAGTTAAGGCATTAACATTGTGGAGGTTTAAAGACATTGTAATTTGTTTTGTCAAACACTGTTTATTCCATTTTTTTGTAACGGTATAACTCTGCCGGTTTCAAGGTGCACACCTCATCATTTGTGCTCCCCTAATGATGAGGTGAAAGTCTTGAAACCGGTAGGGTTATATCGTTACAAAAAATGGAATAAACAGTGTTTGATAAAACAAATTACAATAACATTTGTTTTCTATTATATATTTTTTTTTTTTTTACAATAATTAACATTTTTTTAGTTTCCTTGTTGGGGTAGGCAGAGCGAGGATAAGGTGCAATACTTTCCTATCTCGAAACACATCCTAAGCCTCTTCTACGTCTATACACCTTATCATACAACGTCTATGATTTTTTTGACTTTCTACGTTTTCTTCTTTCAAAATACCATTCACCCGATTCAACCATTCTTTCCTTAGTTTTTTCCTCACACGCTTTTCACACGCATTCACACAATCGCACGCCTTCCACACGCATTAAAAAATGCAATTTTTTTTCAAATGTTTAAATAAAATACATTTTTTTAATTGTAATTTGTTTTTTCAAACACTGTTTATTCCAATTTTTGTAACGGTATAATTCTACCGGTTTCAAGGTGCACACCTCATCATCAGGGGAGCACAAACAAGACTCCTTGTTTGTGCTCCCCGGAAGATGAGGTGTGCACCTTGAAACCGGTAGGGTTATACCGTTACAAAAAGTGGAATAAACAGGGATTGATATAACAATTTATATTGTTTTTAAACCTCCACAATGTTAACGCCTTAACTATAAATAAAAAAATGTTAATTAATCGTTATTTAACTATTTTGAAAAATTTTGTATTTCTTAGTTGTTTCGACATAATAGTAAAACAAGTGTTTTGTTCATTATTACTCTCTCTGTATTCGAGTTTTGATGAAATGTCTCAACGTTTTCTGCTGATAACACATATCAGGAATCGCACTTTCGTATTCTCGCGCGAAATAATTCTAAATATGTATTTACCAATCATTTCAATGATAATGGTTATTAAATTCAATTTCGATCAAAATATAACTTTATGGTAAATAAATATTAAATATTCGTTCAACCCTACTCCGTTCACTTGGTGCAATATTTACTAAACAATAATTTAGAATCCTTAAAAAATATTTCCCCCTGTGTACAAAATCTCTTCACAAGAAATGCCGACATTGTATTCAAATGTTAATCAGGAAACAAAACAACATAAGTATCACACAATAGTTGCCTGGAAACATGAACAAGTAAACATTGTGAGGAAAAGTTACGTAAATTCCTCCCAAGTAAACATAAAGTTCGCCCTAGGGAATGTTCTATAAGCACTTGAATTGTTGATGTATTGACACAACATAAACTTTAGTCGATTCGTAACCTTCATGGGACACGTTCATATTCAATTAAATCGTACGTGTAATCATGTCAAGCAGAAATAACTTACTCTAAAGGTAATAAATATGATAAGACGTTTGGATGTGGGAGAAACTAATGATGTGTGTATTTAAAGAGAGGTTATGGGAATTAATGCCATATGGGGGATGATATGCATACATGTATACCTTGATCAAAAAGTTATAGGACTTTATTCATAAAATGGAAAATACAAGTTTATTCATCAAAATCGATATGGTCCCCTTCAAAGTACTCCCCATCGACTGCAACGCACTTACGCCAGCGCTTGATCCAATCCTCGAAACACCGCTGGTACTCAATTTTCAGTATGTCCATCAGAGCCGTCTTCAATTTTTTTATGACATCCTCTCGGGTGCTGTAACGCGTTCCGCGAAACGGTTTTTTAAGTCGGTTGAACAGGAAAAAGTCGCAGGGAGCCAGATCAGGTGAATTCAAAGGCTCATGTCAAAAACTCATGGACGTGATGTTTGTGGTCAAAAACGCGGTCCTTTTTTTTGCATGAAATTGAGGTTTTTCGGCACCAGTTTTGCAGCGACACGTCTGAGGCCCAAATCACTAACCAAAATGTCTCGAGCACATCCATAAGCGATGATCAAGTCTTCTTCCAGCTCTCTGATGATCAATGTGCGGTTTTCGGCCAACATTTCTTTGGTTTTATCGATGTTTTCATCAGTTTTCGACTGCCACTGCGTTCGTCATCCTCGACCGACTCACGACTACTTCTGAAGCGTTCGTGCCACCGGAAAACACTTCTCCGACATTTCCAAGGTCTGCGGACCGTTAAATCCGTTTTTGACACAAAATTTAATGCAAACTCGTTGATGCACAGTTGATGCCATTTTCAAACTTATAAAAAATCGAAAACACACACAAAGGTAGATGTACTCAGTACAGCTTAACTTTTACAAATATCAAGCTATGACGCTAAAATTTTAAGAAAAGGGTCAATGATAGATGTGGTAACCAAACAAAAAAAAAAAGAATTCCAATCGGGTGACTGACAGCGCCACACGGTGGCCGGTCCTAAAACTTGTTGATCAAGGTAGTAAATACATACCACAGAGCACCAGTCTTTTCTATGTCAACACACCCTTCACTTACTCTAGATCCTCATATAACTTCTACGGTTTCTTTAAAATGTGGAGGTATGTATATGTTACTACGTGAGTGCAGTTTCTAACCGTTGCTTTATCCACGAAATTTCTCCTCGTGTTGGGAGCGTGAGGACGGATAGAAGGGTATTTTCTTATATCATTGAGTTGTCGACTAGGGCAACCTCTAATGCAACTATGTTGAAAAATATATTGGTTTATATTCCTGACTATTCGTACTATTCGAGGTTAAAAAATATTCATATATTTAGACTGACAATAAGTAGAACTAACTTTCTTAGTACTCTTTCTTTGTTACGCTGACTGTCTATGTGGAAAAGCGTCTCAGATATTGAAATCTTCGAAATTTAAAAAAAAACGTTTTGGAATAAAGCATTTTGAACTTTTCTTGATAAAATAACAAGGGTGTATCGATTTAACAAATGTTTTTTACTAGTTGCAGCCTGTGAAATATTCACGGAAGTAAAACAAATTATACATTTATGAAATACCGAATGGAGCAAGATCAGCTTAAAGTTTTTTGGGTTCATTAATGTTTAAAGTTTAACATAAAAAAGGTACATCTTGATTGATTAATTATTTAACTCTCATAAATCTCTTTATACACGATGTTTTGTGTATAAACATTACTTATAAAGTTTTCCTTGAAGACTTGTTTCAGATATATTGACTGTAATGTTTTCGCGTTTCCGACATCTTGAAAAAGCCACATAAAATTGTCTGCATTCAAAAAAAGAGCATAAGATAAATAAACACAAGTAATTATAAGGTTCAATATAATAGGAAATAAATGAATGATTTAATGAATTACAATTCAAAATAAATTGGCATCGTCCCCTTTTACACCGGTTTGTTCATTATAATTTCAATCTGTTTCGAAGTAGTAACACGAATAATTATAAGGTTCAATATAAAAGGAAATAAATTAATTATTTAATGAATTACAATTCAAAATAAATTGGCATCGTCCCCTTTTACACCGGTTTGTTCAGTATAATTTCAATCTGTTTCGAAGTGGTAAATACGAATAATTATAAGGTTCAATATAATAGGAAATAAATTAATTATTTAATGAATTACAGTTCAAAATAAATTGGCATCATCCCCTTTTACACCGGTTCGTTCAGTTAAATTTCAATCTGTTTCGAAGTAGTAAACACGAATAATTATAAGGTTCAATATAATAGGAAATAAATTAATTATTAAATGAATTACAATTCAAAATAAATTGGCATCGTCCCCTTTTACACCGGTTCGTTCAGTATAATTTCAATCTGTTTCGAAGTAGAAAACACAAGTAATTATAAGGTTCAATATAATAGGAAATAAATGAATTATTTAATGAATTAGAAGTCAAAATAAATTGGCATCGTCCCCTTTTACACCGGTTCGTTCAGTATAATTTCAATCTGTTACGAAGTATTCCTCTCTCGTTCTCTTGTATTCAAAATTCAATTCTCGTATTCTTTCTTTGGCGACAATCGTACGGGTTTTGGCATATTTATATTATGATTTGTAAATTTTATTACTGTATGCGTACATTTTTCTTTAAGATGGTATTCTATTATAGAAATTTAAAGAAAATGTTTTTTTTTTGTTTTTTTGCATATTCTTTAAGTTTAAACCTTTAAAAATATGTTCTCAAAAGGATTTTTTTTAATTTTCAATATTTATGAAGCTATAGCTATAAATGATGCAGCAATTACGCTATCAAATTTGGTATAAAACTTTGATACATGTTTTTATATCGTCCCTACCTTGGAAAATGCAAAACTATTTTTTTTACTATTTAAAAAAAAATTGAAAAGTTTTTTCAGACCGCCGCCATTTTACGTTTTTTTTTCTCTTTGGTACCTACTTTAACTGTGTATGATTTTTATTTCAGATTTACGAAAGGGTTTCAATCATGTCGACCAGCTTACCGTCTTTTTTCCGACGAGATACACCAGCTGATTTTTTTTTTTCAATTTTTTTGGTACATTCTCAAATAATCAATAAACAAACTGTAAAAAAATGTATACGAAAATAATTTTTTGTTTTAATTTTATTCAGTCCTGAAAAACGCCCGAAATTCACGCCTCCAAAGTATAATACCCTCTTAAGCATTGTTTGTAATTGGGTTTATATCTAAGCTTTATAAATAAATACTGTAAGTATTATATATTACGGATAAGAACAAACAAGTTATAACATATATTCTCAGTTAGATATTTCTAGACATACGAGTATATTAGAATCGTAACATTGTTTGTAATTGGGTTTATATATCTAAGCTTTATAAATAAATATTGTAAGTATATTACGGATAAGAACAATCAAGCTATAACATATATTCTCAGTTAGATATTTCGGGACATACGATTATATTAGAATCGTAACATTGTTTGTAATTGGGTTTATATATATAAGCTTTATAAATAAATATTGTAAGTATATTACGGATAAGAACAATCAAGCTATAACATATATTCTCAGTTAGATATTTCGGGACATACGATTATATTAGAATCGTAACATTGTTTGTAATTGGGTTTATATATCTAAGCTTTATAAATAATATTGTAAGTATATTACGGATAAGAACAATCAAGCTATAACATATATTCTCAGTTAGATATTTCGGTACATACGATTATATTAGAATCGTAACATTGTTTGTAATTGGGTTTATATATCTAAGCTTTATAAATAAATATTGTAAGTACATTACGGATAAGAACAATCAAGTTATAACATAAGTATATTCTCAGTTAGATATTCCGGGACATACGATTATATTAGAATCGTAACATTGTTTGTAATTGGGTTTATATATCTAAGCTTTATAAATAAATATTGTAAGTATATTACGGATAAGAACAATCAAGTTATAACATATATTCTCAGTTAGATATTTCGGGACATACGAGTATATTAGAATCGTAACATTGTTTGTAATTGGGTTTATATATCTAAGCTTTATAAATAAATATTGTAAGTATATTACGGATAAGAACAATCAAGCTATAACATATATTCTCAGTTAGATATTTCGGGACATACGATTATATTAGAATCGTAACATTGTTTGTAATTGGGTTTATATATCTAAGCTTTATAAATAAATATTGTAAGTATATTACGGATAAGAACAATCAAGCTATAACATATATTCTCAGTTAGATATTTCGGGACATACGATTATATTAGAATCGTAACATTGTTTGTAATTGGGTTTATATATCTAAGCTTTATAAATAAATATTGTAAGTATATTACGGATAAGAACAATCAAGCTATAACATATATTCTCAGTTAGATATTTCGGGACATACGATTATATTAGAATCGTAACATTGTTTGTAATTGGGTTTATATATCTAAGCTTTATAAATAAATATTGTAAATATATTACGGATAAGAACAATCAAGTTATAACGTAAGTATATTCTCAGTTAGATATTCCGGGACATACGAGTATATTAGAATCGTAACAAGTCCCTTTGGATTGATCATCGTACGTCATAATAATGTTCTTTATAATTCAAATATAATAATATGTGACCAAACAATAATATTCTTTCAGACATTAGACCTGAATTTATTTAGTGGCGCTATTTTTATTAATGAGCTATTTAAAAAAAAATTAAAACAAAATTCTATAATATTTGTTTTACATTTTTCTTTTGGAGTTCTAACTCGGTTTTCATTATTTCCCAATAAGCTAAATAATCTTTCATGTATCATTACTATAGTTCGGAAATTCTAGGATAAGTCCTGTGACAGCTCACAAATTTGTCCCAATACAACCTTTTAACCTTTCCTTCCCTGTGTTGGGTATCTTCTACACGTTGCTTCTAATAACCATCAATATCTCTATAAATATAATAAATACAAGGTTAAGATTTTAGGTATTCCTCCATAATATATTTACGCATTGATTTAAAAAATAATATTAATAATAATCAGAATTTATCGACTACATCGAGGTGTTTTGTAAAGATCGAAAACAAATTTGCATTTAAACGCGGCGAGTGCCTCGTCTTGACGATAGGTGAATAGTATGCGGGAAGCGCGACACTATATTCGCATCTCACTCTTGCATACTAGACTGAATTGCGAGGAGCTGAATTTTCTCAACGTCGCAAGCAAAAGCGTATGCGCCGGGGTATGCGACTGACGTTCCGCGCCACTAGTTGCCTCTAGGCTTGCAAATAGGTTAGACGTACGCCCGTTCCGTGAGCGTTTTTTAATGTTTTCAGATGGTTTTTTAATGTTTTCAGCAAATAAATCTCAATTTTTATAATTTTTAACTTCAATTATAATTAATTAAGGGGATTATCTATGAATGTATTGGGGCAAATTTGTGAGCTGTCACAGGACTCATCCTAGAATTACCGAACTATAACATACTTTGATAAATCTATTTTGTTCAATGCCCTGTTTCATGTTTATTTCAAATGAAAGTTTTATTCCTTTGATTTATCGTCAATACGAATATTTGACTCCATTCCCAAATGATTTGAGTTTTATTTATTCCGAGTACCGTTGAGTTAAGTTTCCTCACTTGACATCATAACCTTTTTTATTTTTGGATTTTAGAAAAAAATAAATTAAATTAATCTTTTTTGTTTTATCAAAGGATTCTGCTTTAACGTCGTACAACTTCATATTTCAAAATTTAACAATAAAATGTTGTTATTCAACTATAATACTTATATTAACTAGACTGCGCCGGCAAGAACTGTTCTCAATAACATACGCAAGAACGGGTCTTCCAGCCGCTATGCCTGTTGGAAGGGCCTTAACTCTTCTTAACGGGACTGCTTCGGATATTGACATATTTCATATCACATTACCAAAAGCAAAAGTAAATTTTCTTCTTAGATTGAGCGCGTTAGAAAGCACTCATCAACATACTTAAGTGACTGTGAATATATGTGTATGTTTGTGTATATATAACATACTATATGTATGCATATAAATTATTATTTATTTTATATAAAAAAAATTTATCCCATGTACTTTTTCTTTAATTTCAATGTTAACATTTCTTGTATTTTTCAAAGTAATTGGGCTAACCTTGTTTAGTCTCAGAATAGGAAGTCAAAACACGCCACACGTGTTTTGACTTCCTATTCCGAGGTCTTCTTCAAGTGTAATGATCTCGGTCTGTTACTATAGTTCGGAAATTCTAATATGAGTCCTGTGATAGCTCACAAATTTGCCCCAATACAACCTTATGTAATGTATTTACCTAAATAACATAACATAGAATTGAGGCTTATATTAAAGTTGATAAAATAATAAAAATTATTGAACATCGTTACAAGGTTGTATTGAGGCAAATTTGTGAGCTGTCACAGGACTCATTCTAGAATTTCCAAACTATAGAGCTATGCTTAAGTCAAACTAGGATCATGTTACATTGGAAGTTTTTGTGGCCTTTTAACCTTTAAGAAGGTTGAAACTGTTTGCATTATTTGGTTATTTATAACGTTTTTATTTATGATTGTGTATTTCTAATGTATTTTTATTAATTGTTTTATGTAATTTTTGTGATGAATGTAAAATTTTACCTTTAATAATTTAGGCGGAATGATCCAGGTTTGTTACCAGAGTAGTGCTCAGATCAGACATATATCACAATACTATAGACTACCCACAGGGGAATTGTATGGTCCATTGGCCCAAAGGTTATATCCTCAGTGAGATACAGGCAAAAGCCTAGTTTACTGAGGACATGACAAATGAAAGGCAACAAACCCAGATCCATTAAAAATGTGTGTCCAAATTAAATTACCTGTTGTTTTTTCGCAAATTATGCAAATTTCTTGTCACAACGTTATGTATATTTCTTGATGCAACTCTTGAAATATAACATACTATGTTTGAAATTATGATTTGTCTCTTTTATCTTCTTCTCCCTGCCTCCATCCCAACTCACTGTCTGCGAAGACTGATGGGGTCAGCTCTCCTAGTACTCAGGTTGTGTGCTCTTCTGTCCTGGACTACGTCCCCCAGGCTGTGCCTCCGCATCAGGTTATCTATTTGCACCCCTCACGAATTCTTCGGTCTTCTTGTGGTTGTTATTCGAGGAAGGCCCTTGGAGATTGCCTGGTTCACAATGTGATAGGGTGCTCTGCGTCCAACGTGCCCACACTCTCCTCCATCTTACTGTTGATGTCTGTAACACCTAGGCTTCCTGTCTCTTAGGAACATACCAGCTGACCATCTTAGCATGCGCATTTCAGCAGTTTCTAGTTGCCTAGAGTAAGAGTTATACATCGTCCAGCATTCGGAGCCATAGAGAAGTGCACGTCTGACAATCGTTTGGCATACTTTTCCTTTTAACTTTACTGACATTTTCGGATCACATGATTTGTCTCTTTTATATTTGTTTTATTTTTTTTATTTTACACACGACAATAAATATACATAATGCGCGAAAAAACAACAGGTTATTTAATTCGGACACATTATTTTAATGGATCCGGGTTTGTTGCCTTTCATTTGTCGTGTTCCCAGTAAACTATGATTTTGCCTGTATCTCACTAAAAACATAAAGCATGAAAATATAAATCGATAGTTCTTTCCGATTTTGGATTACGAAAAACCCCGTTGCACATCCTCATCAACCTAACAAACAGTGACACTCAATTACATATGTATACATCACGCGAAATTAAACTCCTCACACTTCATCACTCCAGACAGACCAAAACATTCATCCCATAATACGCCGCACACAATCATAAAGCGAAAAAAAAACAAAACATTTATACCAAAATATAAATATAAAACAACAAAAAACACCACACTCAAGAGCTCACACAAACCTCTTCCACAAGTCATTCCTCTTGCAAGCCCAATAATTCATGTCGCAATAACAACCACGCTCCGATCGACTGCGTAAACTGTTTTCCTCCCTTTGCCTTTATTAAATTTGGCAACACATTGTATGTCATAGGATCTATATAGGCATATTGCCTTTGGGGAAAATATGTTTTAACCCTTGGGATGGGGAACATTTGATCAGTTGCCATGCGTGTCATGTGTCTCTGCTGAGTCTGCATCTTCCTCTTCTCTCGATGATAGTGCCAGAGAATGGATTTGAGATGTAAATTAACTTTTGTAATTTATTTTTAACAAACACTGTTTATTCCACTTTTGTAGGACGGTATAACCCTACCGGTTTCAAGGTGCACACCTCATCTTCAGGGGAGCGCAAACAAGACAAAATGCTGTTCGAACTGGCACCGATATAGACACTTCAACGGCTGGAGGCGGGAGGGGTGAGGGGAAGGCTAGGTATAATTTCAGCCAAGAGCGGGGAGATTTTGGGGAAATAACTATTCAACAGATGCTCCGATCGGTGATACTGACTTAGAAATTTCTAGGGCCTCTAATCTGTCCAATTTATTTCCGTTGCCGCTAATATGTAAGAATTTGGCATCATCGATAGAAAAAGTATGATTCTCACGGTGACAATGATTAGCCATTTCAGAATAAATTTGAAATTTCTAAGTCAGTATACCGATCGGAGCATTTGTTGAATAGTTATTTCCCCAAAATCTCCCCGCTCTTGGCCGAAATTATACCTAGCCTTCCCCTCACCCCTCCAGCCGTTGAAGTGTCTATATCGGTGCCAGTTCGAACAGCATTTTGTCTTGTTTGCGCTCCCCTGAAGATGAGGTGAAAGCCTTGAAACCGGTAGGGTTATACCGTCATAAAAAAGTGGAATAAACAGTGTTTGTTAAAAATAAATTACAATGTCTTTAAACCTCCACAACGTTAATGCCTTAACTATAAACAACATAAATTAACTATGTTTAGGACTCGTGAAATATGGTTAGCAAGTTCTTAATACAATGTTATCAGATATATAGTACAGCCCTTATTTTCTTGTGTTCTAGTGCCTATGTTTCTACAATATAATATTTTACATGACTAAATTAACTAACTAGAAAAAGTATCTAAATTTAAATTACCGCCGTAAAAATTGGAAAATTTATTTAAATACCGTGAAGAAACCGCAATAACGAAGTTTTATCAAGAAAAACATATATGTGCAAAACAGGGAAAAAATATTTATAAGTGAAAGAACACAATTTCCAAAAATATAGCAATTAACCCTTCCCTTACGGTGATAAAAATAATACGCGTGTTACGGTGTTGGGTAGTGAGTACGCAATCAAAAATTAGCGATTTTAAATCGAAAAAATAAGAACATTCATAGACAATCCCCTTAATTAATTATAATTGAATTTAAAAATTATAATAATTGAGATTTATTTGCTGAAAACATTAAAAAAAACCATCTGGCACCGCTCACGGAACGGGCGTACGTCCAACCTATTTGCAAGCTTAGAAGCTACTAGCGGCGCGGAATACAGTCGCATACCCCGGCGCTTACGCATATGCTTGCGGCGTTGAGGCAATTCAGGTTCTCGCAATTCAGTCTAGTATGCAAGAATGAGATGCGAATATAGTGTCGCGCTTCCCGCATACTATTCACCTATCGTCAAGACAAGGCAGCGCCGCGTTTAAATGCGAATTTGTTTTCGATCTTTACAAAACACCTCGATGTAGTCGATAAATTCTGATTATTAATAATATTATTTTTTAAATCAATGTGTAAATATATTATGGAGGAATACCTAAAATCTTAACCTTGTATTTATAATGTTTATAGAGATATTGATGGTTATTTGAAGCAATGTGTAGAAGATACCCAACACAGGGAAGGAAAGGTTAAAATAAAATTATTAAAAAACATAAGAAAAATTATAGAAAGTAAAAATTTGACAGTTACTAGAGCAGACAAGAATAATGGTATTGTTATGTTGGGCACATTCATTTACATACTTAGGCTCAACAGTTACCAGTGATAATAACACCCGAGAAGAAATTGACAGAAGGATAATGGCAGCAAACCGATGTTACTACGCTCTCCAAAAACAGTTAAGATCCAAATTACTGCGAAGAACCACAAAAACACTATTGTACAGGACCCTGATCAAACCAGTCCTCACATATGCCTCTGAAACCTGGGTGATGACAAAACACACTGAAGGGTCCATCGCAGCATTTGAAAGAAGGGTTCTTAGGACAATATACGGCCCAGTGAGAGACCACAATGGTTGGCGTCGTCGATATAACCGAGAGCTATATGATATCTATAAAGAGCCCGATGTGATCAGATCCGTCAGAGTAGGGCGCTTGAGATGGGCTGGTCACATAATCAGAATGGACGACGACAACCCTACAAAACGCCTCACGCTCTCAGTAACACAGGGACGTAGAAGACCAGGAAGGCCCAAAATGCGATGGATGGACAGTGTCAACACGGATGCATCGGTGTTGTCAGTGAGAAATTGGAGAATAAGGGCATCAAACAGACAAGAATGGAGGAAGCTCCTGGACTCAGCCAAGGCCCACCCAGGGCTGTCGAGCTTAGGATAATAATAATATGTTGGGCACACAGAAGTATGAGAAAAAATTCATGTATGTTCTCCACAACGACTTCACTAAGTTCTTAAAAACTTGATGTACAACAGTCCATTTGTTCCAAGTATTCCACAGCCAAACATGCAATTGGGCCTGCATTGCGAACGATAAGTTATCCCTCAAGCCAAACCTGTTTGCATCGAGCTTGGCCTCAGATATCAACTTAAATCCATGTATCTTAGATATATATTAACAAATTTATGAAATAAAAATTCAAATTTATGAAATAAAAATACTATGCGTATCCAGAAACTAAGGGTACTGAAACTCTCACGACCGGATGGATTTTATTTTCGACATGTTCGCTACACTTCCCTGTAGTCTGACCCTTACCCTCCGCAACGAAACCGGTTCGAGGTCAGTACGTTGAGAAGTGTCGACGCGACAACACCTTTCGTGAAAAATGTCAATCCAATCTCCCGCCAAGTGCGAAATACGCGGCGTCCTCCGTTATCTCGTTTGGAAGGGAAAACCTCCGGTTGAGGTTTATAATGAGGTGAAAACTGCATATGGTGATATAGCTATGAATCGTACGAGTGTGTACAAGTGGTGTCGTTAGTTAAAAAACGGTCATGTCACACCTCTTCACCCTCCGCCAAAAAGTTCAAAACCACAATTTCAGCCGAGAAAATCATGGCATCCATGTTTTGGGACTGTCAAGGCATAATTTTAATTGAATATATGCCTCAAGGGGAGACCATCAACTCTGCAAGATACTGTGAGACCCTACAAAAATTGCGGAGGGCGATTCAGAACAAGAGGAGAGGTATGCTGATAAAGGGAGTCTGCCTGCTGCACGACAATGCCAGACCACACACGGCCAACGCCACGAATGAATTGCTCGCCTCGTATAAATGGGATGTCCTGAACCATCCCGCGCATTCCCCTGACCTAGCACCTTCAGATTACTATCTCTTTACCTCCCTGAAATGCACATGGGTGGGAAAAGGTTTTCAACCGACGAGGAGGTAAAGGAGGAGGTGGAGAAGTGGACGGAGGGGTTGGCGGGAAACTACTTCGAGGAAGGCATCAAAAAGTTGATACCCCGCTTCACCACCTGCATTGAGAGGAATGGCGACTTTGTCGAAAAATAGCTTATATATGTACTACGGTAACCACGTAATTATTTTGTTTAAATAAAAAAAATTGTAACCTACAAAAATTCAGTACACTTACTTTCTGGATATGCCTCGTATTCTAAGATCACAATGCTTAGACAAACATGTTACTTGTCCTTTTCACTGCATCCTTCCTTTCCTACACTATTTAGTTTTATTTAAAGTATTTTAACGAAATAATGTTATTGGCTTTTATTTTACATTTATATTCGTGTTATCATAAAAAATACAGATACGTGAGACTCTCGCGTGGTAGAAGTGAAACTTCTTAGCTCCTAAGAAAAGTTGATTTTAGGCATTGGTTTTTTCCATTTGTTACCGATTTTTATTTCATTTAGGATTAGGAAATGGTTATGTGGAATTTAATTCAAGAAAATCTCTAACTCAAATTAAAAAAAAAATTTAATAATAATTTTAATAATAATATAAAACACTTAATAAAATTAAATTTATATTTTTTTGCATTAAATATGTTAATATTTTTGTGTTATTATCAATTATTAAATTGATTATTTTTAAATACTTATTTATTTATTATTTTATTATTTTTATTATATTATTAATAATATATTTTTAATAATATTAATATATTATATTATTGATTAATTATATAATGATTTATTATATTATAATTAATTATCAATGTAGCGTGTGTCCTATTAGGACGTGCTGATGATTTTGATATCGACATCGCTCTTCGTTTTAGTTGATCTTGCGTTACTTCTTGTTCAGAGTCATCAATATAGCGGATTGCTTATCTTGATAAGTCATGATGATCTTGATTTGTATTCAATAAATATAGACTCAGGAATGCGGATATAAATCGATAAGTGGACAGCAGGTAAATAAATAACAAGTCTTGACAGTTGACTGAATGACAATACTAATATATTTATTTCTCGAACCGCAGGTGTTTTATACAAATGAGTGAACCAGTTCGCGCTACATGCTCCGTCTCACTCTGGCACGTGAATTGGCGGTAGCTTATTTATTTGTATTTGGAGATGGCTAGACAAATCGCGGGTACTACAAAAATAGTAAACATTGTCGCCGTTCTTGACGTGTAGCAATCTATGAATACTTCATCGGTCATTGACCCTGTATGTTTATTATTAACAATAATTAATTTAATTTATTTGTGTTTTAACAATTTACTTATTATTTTGACAATTATTTATTTACTAGGTAGGTATCCTACAATTAGTATTCTAATAAAATATTTATATTATTATTATAATAATGAATTTGAATAAATTATATATTAAATAAATATTAAATAAAATAATTTAATATATATTTTTTTAAGAATGTTAAATATATTAATATAAAAATAATATATGGTATAACGAAAATTATTATTTTTTTAATTTTTATAATAAATAATAATAATTTTAATAATAAATAATCATTTTTATAATAATATAATACACTTAATAAAATTAAAATAATATTAATAATACATAATTATTAATATTAAAATAATTTATTTATAAATAAAATATTTTATAATAATAAATAATTATTTAATAATAATATAATACACCGTTTCACTTTTCGTGACGTTCAGGCCAATTTGCTTTACCACGCCAATGGAAATTTCACTTCAAAAAAACTATTAACATATTTCACAAATAAGCTGCTCCCAAATGAACCTAAAGCAAGGTACTCGTTACATATACTTTAATTAGGGGCAGGAAGAATCTCCTCATGGAGGGTTGCCGCAGATGACCTACTATTATGTAATGCATGCATGGCAACATTGAATCAATATCACACTTGATGATTCGCCCACTGCGTCTCGATAGCTACTCAGAAGAAAATCTGCAAAGTGGTGGCTCCAATGCCATCAGTATTGCCTCTTTATAAACTGAAAGGGTATACTCGTAGATCTGATGTTGTTGACACGATTAGAATGGATTATTTTTATACAAATTATAAACAGAGGTTGCGACTTTAAGTTATTTCTAAAAACTACTTTAAAACATTGAGTTTTACTCAGGGTAAGTATATAAATATAAATTGAGGTCTTCTTGAATATAAATTAGAATTAATTTCGTTTCTTTGGAGACAGACAAAAAATACCGTAGCGGAATTTTCTTTAACTAGTTCTATTTTCAACGACCGTATCTCACTCTCTCGTTAATCTTTCTTAATTTCTTTTGTTACTCTTTCCGAATTCGGAACGTGTTTCGAGTTCCTGCGGTACAATTAAGATGATTTTATGTTTTCATGAATGTTTATTAATCGAAAACGAGTTAATTGAAAGATAAACAAAAAATAATCTAACGGAATATAGTAAAAAAAGGAACGAAGCATTTGTCCCTGATGACACGGGAAATTACTTTGCAAACTAATTTATGTTACATTTGGACTCGTGGGACTGCATCTTTTAATCTCTTGTACTTTTGATAATTTTAAAATGCAAAAGGGAGTACGGCAAGGGGTGCTTTCTGTTTCCTGATTTATTTAACTTGTATGGAGAATATATGTGAGCTTGTTATTAGTGTAAAAAAGCTCTCAAATCTGAAACATGCAGATGACTTTAACCCTTCCTTCCCTGTGGTCTGTAACTAGTACATATTGCTTCTAAAAACTTTAACATCTCTATAAATATAATAAATACTGGGTTCAAATTTTGGGTACGAGTATTCCTCCATAATACATTTACGCATTGAATGAAAAAATAATATTAATAATAACACTAGTTAACAAATTTTAACTTTTTGTCTGTAACAGAGATTACATTAGCTGATTCTTACTAAATCGACCCTGCTGATTACGAAAATTGCAGTTAAAAGTTTGCAACACGTAACATTTTTGTGTAACAGAAGAGGGAGTGTTTTAATAAAATAAGTACGTTTTTACGCATTTCAAAAGTCGTAATTACAACAATGAAAATGAATAAATTTCTGAAATAATAAATTTGGACACAAAATACAATGTTGTTAACCCTTCCCTTACGGTGATAAAAATAATACGCGTGCTCCGGTGTTGGGTAGTGAGTACGCAATAAAAAATTAGCGATTTTAAATCGGAAAAATAAGAACATTCATAGACAATCCCCTTAATTAATTATAATTGAAGTTAAAAATTATAATAATTGAGATTTATTTACTGAAAACATTAAAAAACCATCTGGCAACGCTCACGGAACGGGCGTAGGTCTAACCTATTTGCAAGCTTAGAAGCCACTAGTGGCGCGGAACGTCAGTCGCATACCCCGGCGCTTACGCTTAATGCTTGCGACGTTGAGACAGTTCAGCTCCTTGCAATTCAGTCTAGTATGCAAGAGTGAGATGCGAATATAGTGTCGCGCTTCCCGCATACTATTCACATATCGTCAAGACGAGGCACTCGCAGCGTTTAATTCTCGATCTTTACAAAACACCTCGGATGTAGTCGATAAATTCTGATTATTATTAATATTATTTTTTAAATCAATGCGTTAATATATTATGGAGGAATACCTAAAATCTTAACCTTGTATTTATTATATTTATAGAGATATTGATGGTTATTAGAAGCAACGTGTAGAAGATACCCAACACAGGGAAGGAAAGGTTAAATAGGAAAATAAAAAAAGCAGAATAAAATATTATTACCGTAAGAAAAATTGACCTTATATACCATTTTTTTTGTTAAAAAATAGCCTTTTTTATAAAATTGATCGAATCAACTTTTTTTTTTATATTGTATATTAAATTGTATAAAAACTCAAATTAGATAACTTCGAAGCCCCTACATTACAATAAACAGCCATAAACAGATTACTAGTAACATTTTTTGGAAAGTGTATTTTCAGTGACATTCGACATTCTAGATTCTGGTAACTGCAAGAGTTTTTGTACAAGCTGTTCGTAATTGTCAGCTTTATTATTACCTAGGAAACCACTAACAACTCTTCCAAAGGCTTTCCAAGTTTCTAGTTCTTCAACACTTAATTTTTTATCGAACTTTTCATATTTCAAAAGTTTCAGTTCCAGTCAAAAACTAATTTCAGGGTTTTCTCTTAAAAGGTACGCGATGGAATATTTTCAAGTTCATGTTCGTTATCAACACACAAAAATTGGCCTAAAATATAAATTTTCACCCTTGTTACAACCCGTTTTCACCCTTGTTCGAACTTTTCATCTTTCAAATGTTTCAGTTTCAGTCAAAAACTAATTTCAGGGTTTTCTCTTAAAAGGTACATGATGGAACATTTCCAAGTTCATATTCGTTATCAGCACACAAAAATGTACCTAAAATGGTCGTTTTCACACTGATTACAAAAACCTTGTTCACTAGTGATAATTAGCACTTATCGGCCACATCAGAGATATTTTGTTAAAATTGGGAATAAATTCACCAATACAATCAAACGTGTGCCAGTGTGTGACGTAGTTATCTTCATTCTAAATAACACTATGGGGAAGGAAGCGACGCTATTCACGTCTCACTCTCACTTTACTTCGGTATATGGAATGCAAGAAATTTAATCTCAGTTCGCTCGCTGCTCTCGTTTCAGTAGCTTTCGGGCATCCATTTGAGGTGGTCGCTTCGCACGTTTTGTGAACGTCGGCCGACGTTTATTTCATATTTTCAGCAATTAAATTTCAATTATTATCACTTTTGACTTCAAATTTAATTAATTAAAGGCGATTGGCTATGAATATTCTTATTTTTCCATGTGTATTGAATACACAGCACCGGATTTTTTTAGCAAAGGAGGGGAAAGGTTAATGTTACATCATAAAAAAAAAGACCGCGCTCTTTGAAAAGGTGGTACACGAGAGCAAGCTGCTGGGGCTGAATATCAATAGGCCAGACACCAAGTTGATGGTAATAGGCAGCAGTAACGAAATGCACCAAACAATGTGAAACATGGTCTAACATACAAGTTGTTGCTGACTTTGGTGACCAAGATACGGATACATTTTTCAAAGAGGCCCTAAGATACTGAGATTGAAACATTAGATATATAAATTTAATGTACCTAATGCACGCTGACTGTAGGCCGAGCGCAGCACCAGATGAGAATAGTGATGTCGGGTAAACCACTAAAGAACACCGAAGAGTTTGTCTACCTCGGGAGCAAAATAACATGGGACGGTCGGTCCGAGAGCGAGGTCGACAGCCGTATACATCAGGCTAGACTTGCATTTAATAAAAGGTCGAAAATAATAGAATCAAATAATATAGACCTAAAACTGAGAATACTCCTCATCAAGACCTATGTATGGAGTATCTTGATGTACGGCTGCGAGACATGGTGCCTATTCGAAAGAGATAGACGAAGACTAGAGGCTTTTGAGATGTGGTCCTATAGAAGACTATTAGGAATTTCCTGGAGAGACCGCATCACAAATGAAGAGGTTCTCCAACGAATCGAAGGAGGAAGGCACCTGCTCAGGATCCTGTCCGAAAGGCGTGCAAGATGGATCGGTCATATAATACGACAAGAGGGCCTCTTGCATGCCATAATGGAGGGTATGACCGAGGGGACAAACTCTAGGGGACGCCCACGCCGAGAGTACCTGGAGGACCTGTTGGTGGACGTGCGCTGCTCAACATATACAGACTTAAAAAGAGCCGCACAGGACAGGGGGGAATGGAGGAGAAGATTTCAAATTGCTGCAAACCAGTCTTAGGACTGCAACCACCGAAAAATGCACGTTATATTCCAATCATATAAAATAGGAGCAAGTGCTTTTAAATTGTAATGGGTTTTAGAGCAGCCTTGAGGAGAGTCTGCACTCTAAACGGCGTTATATAAATTGTACATACCATATTGGCCCGATTATAAGGCGACCCCTATTTTTTTATCGGTTTTTTGGAGAAAAAAACATTTTCTTCACCATTATAATTTATGCGTTAAAGTTGTACGTCGCCGCAAACTCAACCTATATCAAACCATCATTCGCCTGCACCAACCCATGCTGGCTTTAAAATTATCTTGTGGTATATTTTCGTTTCTTGCAATTTCGCAAACTTTCAACTGCAATGCTTTTCTTTTTATTGGGAACCCCTTTCCGGGGTTCCCTATAACAAGTCTGCTACCTTCCTGTTAATCTATTCAAATCGTCCTATCTTAGGCCCCCGGAATGCTTTTCTTGAGGAATATGCATTCATCAAGTCAGGTTTTTGTAAACGTCAACGTCTAAGATTATTTTCCGTGATACCAAACTGTCTGATAGCCGCACAGTTGTTGGTTGTTTCTGCAGCAGGCACCACAATAACCTTAAAATAGGGAATTTATTGTTATCCACTATATTTGTGACTCGAATATAAGGCGACCCCCTTATTTACGTGTCACCTTTTTAAATAAAAGCCTCGCCTTATAGTCGGGCTAATACGTTACATACATACATACTCTGCCATCTACCAGTTTGGATAGGCAGAGAGAAACAGTACCGCATACAAATCAGATCATTGCTGAGTTAGTGTGATAAATAATACATTTCTAACATATTTAGTAATTATACATACCATCACGCTGTCTCCTTGTCAGAAGAGGCAAAGAAGAGAGAGTGCCAGACTTTTATGTAGTTACACGTACCTATCACTTATTCTACATCCGTACGCCTTATAGAGCTTCTACGACGTCTCTGTCTTAACTTTTCCTTACTTCAAAATATCGTTCACATGATCCTACCATAGTTTCGTTGGTATTTCTCTAACGTATTTTATTGCATACTTGTTTAGTTATTGTGTGAATCATTCGTTCCAAGTGCCCAATCCATCAATTTTGTAAATCATTCTTTATTTATTATTTATTTATTATTTATTTTTATTTATTTTATTTATTTATTTTACACATGACAAGAAATATACATTATTTGTCAAAAAAAACAACAGGTTATTTAATTTGGATACACAATGTAAATGGATTTGGGTCTGTTGCCTTTTATTTGTCATGTCCCCAGTAAACTAGGCTTTTACCTGTATCTCACTGAGGGCATATAGCTTGAAAAAAATAAAGGATACTTCATTCCGATTTTTGATTATATAAAACCCCGTTGCACATTCTCATCAACCTGACAAACAGTGACACTCAATAACACATGTATACATCACGTGAAATCAAACTCCTCACACTTCATCACTTCAGACAGACAAAAAACATTTACTCCACAATATACCGCACATAATCATAAAAATAAAAAAAATAAAAACACAAATATAAAACAATAAAAATCACCACATGCAAGCCCAGGTACTCAAACTCCTGTCCCAATAACAACCACGCTCCGATCGACTGCCTAAATTGTTTTCCTCCCTTTACCTTTATTGAATTCGGCACCCCATTGTATGTCATGGAAGCTAAATAGGTATATTTCCTTTGGGCACAAGAGGTTTTAACTCTAGGGATGGTGAACATTTGATCATATGTCTCTGTCTCTGCTGTCATATGTATCTGCTGGGTCTGCATCTTCCCTTCCTCTCGATAATAGTGCCAGAGAATGGATTTGAGGTGTAAATTTGTTATGTTCAGGACCCGATACTCCCTGATAAGCTCCACTGTGGGATACCGGGCAGGAAGTTTATTAATCATTTTTAAAATCAATTATAACTCAACGTATTCTGAGCATATTGTGTGACAGCAAGAAAAGACGAGTGCTTTTCTCCCTTACGTTGCTTTAACATATTTAAATATTTCACATTCGGAATTTTTCGTAGTATTTTTATGAATATTTTTATCATAAATGATATTTCAATATTAAAATATAAGGCACTTTTATGATAAAATTAAATAACACAGATTTTCAGTTTACTTTTCTTTTATAAAAATATACAAATATATAAAGCACGTAAAATGTTTCTTATAAACATATACGGTGAGCCATTTGGGTGTGATATTTTTCCTTCAACATTTTTATTCCACCGCGATATTGGCGTATAACGTACATTTTAAACACAAAACGTGCCTACCTGCAAACGCTCCTAACGGATTCCGATGAAAAAAATTACTATGTTGTGTATTAAATTGAAATTCCTTTGCGCAATATCTCACGAAAAAGAACTTTCAATTTGTTATAATAATAAAAAATAACCACCTCCTATCAATATTTTACATTTCATATACGAGTATTTTGAATTAATATGTGAATAATAAATTAAAAACTGATTTTTGTCATTGAGCGTTGATTTCGCAATACTTTTATATAGATATGTTCGAACTGGTATCGACATACGTCGTGTCAGTACCAGTTCGAACAGAAGTCAGTCATATTTGTGTTGCCCAGATGATGAGGTGCAAACCTTGAAACCGGTAAGGTTTATTTATTTAACTTTTTTATTGCAAATACAATCTGCCGGGGTAATTGCCAGGCGGCAATCTCTTCCAACCAACCAGACAAAAGTAAATGAAGCAAGTTACGTGGTCGCATAAATCATTCAAATAACTATTCATCCCCACGAAATCCATAAACATATACGTGAGCACATGCCCACGGACCCCACAAAGACGGACAATCACCCGAACATTATTTTTTATATAAAGTGAGATATCATCAATCAAAAGGAAAGGAAGGGATGGTGGGGAGGAAAGGAAAAGAAAAATCGGGAATGAAACACGTTATTTTACTGACTAGAAATTAAGAGTATTTTCAGTCGCTTCTTAAAGCATGCCAAGGATGGAGCGAGTCTTATATTGGTTTGTAACTGATTCCAGAGTCTCACTGCATGGACAGTAAAGGACGACGTAAAGAAAGAGGAGCGGTGAACTTATGTTACATAAAGTGGAATAAACAGGGTTTGGTAAAACAAATTACAATGTATTTAAACCTCCACGATGTTAACGCTTTAAAAATAAATAATTTATATAAAAATTGTATCAAATACATTTAAAGCAATGGTTGATAACACATGTTGTCCTTCGTTTTTATTTATTAACTTTTTAAGTTCATACTGAAAGTAAGCCTAAACTGAACTGAAGAAATGTTAGGATTATTTTGATATAATTATGTGTTTTCTTCCCCACGACGTATTTTTTTTCGAAGTACTTAAAGACGTTGTCATTTGTTATATGACACTGTTTTTTTCATTTCAGATAATGGTGTAATCCCACCGGATTCAAGAATTCCACCTAATTTTCAAATAAAACCTTGAGGGTTTATTGCTCGGTGGCAATCTCTACCAACCAACCAGACAAAAGTAAATAAAGCAAGTTCGCAAAAACATTCTAAAGATTATTCAAATTTATAGACAAAAAACAAATTAAAGGTAAAGTGAGATATCATCAATCAAAGGAAAATGAAATAATGGTGGAAAGGAAAGAAAAAATCAAGATTGAAACACGTTATATTACTGACTAGAAATTAAGAGATTTTTTTAATCACTTCTTAAAGAAAGTCAAAGACGGAGCAAGTCTAGCATTGGTTTGCGGTCTCCCTGCATGGACAGTTTAAGACGACGTAAAGAAGAATTCCTCTTATATTATTTACACTTGTACAAGAAATATATTTTTAGCCATTTAGTTTATCCTTACCTGACGATGAAGACGGTGGTCTTCGAAACCGGTAGTAAACCCAAAAATAAACCAGTGGTGAATGAAAAAATATCAAATAAGTGTTTTATTTACTTATTTTTCCTTTTACATAACGTTTTCGCCACAAAGTGAAACTAGAGTATTTTCATTTTCGAAGATTCAAGAAACAAAAAGAAATTACTTGTTTATTGAATAATGAGAATGATTGTAACTTATAACATTTTCACTGTATAAAATGTAACCCTAGGGGTTTATTGCCATGTGGCGATCTCTTAAAACCAATCCAAAATATTTAAAAGGCATCTGAAGGAAAATAAAAATAATTATATAACAATTTACGTAGCGTCGATTAGAGAGCAAACTGTCATCAACAGCTCTCTTAGTCTGAATTCGAACAAACTATTATTGTTGACAAATTTCATAAAAAAAAATTGAGCCCAGGGATAGAAGGAAGGGGCGACGGTCATTAGATAAAGTACTTACCCATTTTCGTATATTCATAGAAATATATTTGGTAAGAAAACAGCAAAAGACTTACTAAAGGAAAACGAGCTACAAAGAAACCTTTGTAAATCTTCCAAATTGCGATATTATCACATTCGACTTAAGGTGCTGTGTAGTTTATGTGTGTTATTTTCATATACGAGTACGAGTACATATATTTTAAATGTTTCATAAAACATTTATTTCAAGTGTTTCATAAAACTGCACACGCCACCAATTTATCTGACACTGAGAGGTAGACTATGCCACGATCAGTAAAAGAAAAACACGATCATAATTCCAAACCCTATTATATCGAAAATAAATTGGCCTCACATGTCTACTCATCTTAAAAACAAATACTAAGAAAAAAATAAAGCTCCAAAAATACAACAATAATCAAAGCAAAGGTGTAAACAACAAAATATGGTAAGTATGTATATAGTATTTTTATTGAATTTATTTTATAAAATGTAAAAACATTGTCAATCATAAAATTTTAATTTCACAACATGTTATATCTATACGAGGCAAATTTAACATGAACGCAATATTATTTTTTTTATAAAACACTTGGTCTCCGTAAGTTTTATACTTCTTGCTATAGCTTTGGAGCGCTTCTTTTTCGTCATGGAAAATTTTAACATCCATAATTTCGGCAAGCTTCATTATCCTCAATCTGCCCTCCTCGGCATCTTCAATGTCTTTTTTCGTTAACTGAAAACAAAAACCGACGTAAAATTTTCAAATGAGTAACAGTATTTAAAGTTAGATCAAGGAAGGCATTTTAGGAAGGAAGTATCTGGGTTCACTCATTCACAAAGACGGAGGGTACGCAGCGGATGTTGACCATAGAATAGGTGTGGGATGGATTAAATTGAGATCGGTAACACGAGTCTTGCGTGACCCAAAAATGTCTATAAAACTAAAAGGAAAGGTATACCAGATTATCGTTAGACCCGCTTTTATATATGGCTCAGAATGCTGGAATATGTACAACTCCTACTTTAGGCAACTTGAAACAGCAGAAATGCGAATGATTGGGTGGTCGTCAGGAGTATCACTAAAATATATAATTAAGAGCTCACGCATTCGTGGTAGCCTGGGGGTCACTGACATAAACAGTAAGTTGGAAGAGCGATAGCTGAGATGGTACGGGCACATAAAACGGAGACCACCAGACTATACGGTAAATCAGGCAATGTCTGTGGATCTTCCTCGACAGCCGTCCAGTGGAAGACCAAAGAACTCCTGGATAACTCAATTCTCCAAAATCCTGCAGAGAAACGGCCTAGATGAAAGCAACACCCAGAACCGAAGAACATACAGCCTGAGAACGAGAAGAGCCGACTCCAACAGTCTACCTAAGCAATGAGTTGGAACAGTGCCAGAAAGAAGAGGATCAAGGAAAGCATTTTATACGTAATTTTACACTTTTTATATGGATTATTTAAAAAAAAATGGTTTTATTCCATTCAGAAACGAATGAGAAAAATCACATACACATATTATGTACTATAAATAATCAATCAAACGTCATGTAGAGCTAGGAAAGACGACCCGATATTATTAAATTGAACCTCATGGAACGATAGGAAAGACGATCCGACAGTATTAAATCGAACGTCATGTAGCGACAAGAAAGACGATCCGACAGTATTAAATCGAACGTCATATAGCGCTAGGAAAGATGATCCGACAGTATTTAATCAAACGTCATGTAGCGACAAGAAAGACGATCCGACAGTATTAAATCGAACGTCATGTAGCGCTAGGAAAGACGACCCAACAGTATTTAATCAAACGTCATGTAGCGACAAGAAAAACGATCCGACAGTATTAAATCGAACGTCATATAGCGCTAGGAAAGACGATCCGACAGTATTTAATCGAACGTCATGTAGCGCTAGGAAAGACGACTCGACAGTATTAAATCGAACGTCATGTAGCGATAGGAAAGATGACCCGACAGTATTAAATCGAACGTCATGTAGCGATAGGAAAGACGACCAGACAGTATTAAAATCTAATTAAGTGATAGTCCACAAACTGTATTTTAGTATTAAATTTCATGAAGAAAGTAAAACGTGGAAATGGAGAAAGACTGAAAAGAACGCCTGAGGACTGTGAGTAGGTGGATCAAGGTCAGGGAATTTGAAGAGCCTTCTGTTATTGAGCTGATGGCGTCTCAACATCTAGACGAGTGAGAAACAGTCAGTGTGCTACGAACATGCGTCAGCTATTACCAGACGATTAAGCACAAGCCACATGTCTGTTACATCTACGGGATGCAGTATGCATGTAGTATCGAGTTGTTTACTCACAGAAGATCACATGATGGACTGTTGCTCAAGATTAGATATATTGGTTGTTAGTATTACAGTCAAGTGTTGATGGCCATGAGTGGTGAGTTGTAAAATTGATTGTGGTGTGATTCCCTTATCACACACAAGAACTATGTTCTTTTTTAAAGAGGTGTAGAGAAAGATATGTCATATTTAAAACTTGAGATTTTAAAAATTACAATACTAAAAAAATATTTTAACTGCTAGTGTTAGTCGTTGAGAATACAAAATGTTCCACATGTCAAAACCATCTTAACTTATTTAACACAAAAATGTGCAGCAAGCTTAAAATGTAAATTAGATAAATGCATTTTTTTTTATTTGGGTACTATCGGATGCCCTTGTTGGACGCGCTGATGATTTTGATTGTTTGGTATTTAAATAAAATACGTCGATTAGCAATGCGGAAAGTGAGAGTGAATAATCAATGAATAGTAAACAGTGCTGAATGGGCAAATGATTAATGATCCTTTATTTATCGATAAGTAGGTATTTATACATATTCAGAACTGGGCGCGTGAGAGCGCCCGCAATATATTTTTATCTCACTCCTGTGCGTGCAGAGGTGGTCGCAGACGTTGCGAATAATATTGTGGGTAGGTAATTTGTTGGCGAAAACGGCGAGACAACGCGATGCGTTCTCTTTCTACTGTGGAATGTATCGTAAATAGTATTTTCGGGTAAACAATATCAATGTTCTGGTATGCGACCTTTGGACATATCCGAAGGTCGTTTCGTCGGTCGTTGACCGTGCGTGTTGACAATATTCAGGGACGACCGTAGTCTTTACAGTACCAATGGAAATCGAATCCACAAGTCCCGGATAAGTAGATATGTTAGGTGGCTTACCAACTAGGCAACTGTGTTCATCAAATACTCGTATTAAAAGTCACTAAATTATTTTCTTTTATACGAATAATTTATTTCACTAATTCAAAATTCAAAGACTGGAATACTTACGATATGTCCAAATTGTGGCTGAAACTTTTCAAGGAATATAACAATTAAATCTGGATAATGTATTATGTATTGCTCGACGCTGCCCACCTGAGAGAAACAGGACAAGTTTCGAGGAAACTTGACCAAAGTCAATTTGAATCCTTGCACTGAAAATGAGTAATAATATTTTACATTAATTTAATAATTTACATTAATTACCATAGTTTTGTAACAAAAAAAATTTTAAAGTTGTAAATTTGTACAAAAAAATTTAAATTAATTATACCAATATGCTTCAACACCCAAGAAATATATTTTCATAAAAGTTCAATGCGAATACTTGTTAAAATTAAATGAGAACTTTTACTAGCTCGAGAATGTGTACTTTTTTGTAATGTGCCGTTAAAATCAGCATTCTTAAAAAGTAAGTCTGTTAAATAATACTTTTGAGGGGCATGACAGTGCGGTAACGTATTGGACTTCTGTGGGAAGGTCACTGGCTAGAACCCCGATTTTTTTAAAATTATATAAGATTTTTTCCTTCCTCATAAATAAACAATTAATATTAAATATAAATTTATAAATTTATTATTATTCATAAATAATTTGATAAATGAATAAATAAATTTATTTATTTATTTATTAAATTTAAAAATATATATATATTATAATAATAAATATAAATATTTAATTTAATTTAACTAATTAATTGAGAACAATTAATTTATTATAGTTAGTAAACATACTTTAATAAATATAATTTAATTAATAAATTAATAATTTATAATTATTATTAACTAATAGTAATAATGAACAATAATAATTATTAATAATAATTATTATTAATAATTATTATTATTAATATCATTAATAATATGTATATTATTAATATAAATAAAATTAATTAACATTAAAAGTAATATTAATTATTATTAATAAAAATTAATTAATTAATATTAATGACTAGTTATAATATTAATTAATATATATATTAATATAATAAATATTAATTAATTATAATTAATTATAATTATTATTTATTGAATAATTATTTATTATTTATTAATAATTATAATTATTTATTATTAATTAATAATTTTGATTATTAATTAATAATTATACTTATTATTTAATAATAACTAATTAATAATAACTAATTAAATATTAATTAATATCATAATATTAATTTATAATTAATAATAAATAATTTATAATTACTATTTATTTATTCATTAATTATAAATAAATCAATTAAATTTATTTATATTAATTAATTATTATAACCGTTTCCTAATCCTCAAAAAAAAAAATCGTTAACAAATGAAAAAAAAGCAATGCATAAAATCTACTTTTCCAAGAAGCTAAGAAGTTTCACTTCTACCGCGAGAGAGTCTCACGCATCTGTTTTTTTCTAAACATAGACAGATAGAATATGGCGAGCATTTTATCTAAGGCTGTATTGGCCTCTTACCTATCCACACACTCGACTTAAATGGAATTAGTTTAGTCCAACACTGCTTATTTCACTTTACATAACCCTACCGATTTAAAGATTTTCACCTCATCATTAGGGCAGCATAAACGAGACCTCCCTGCCTCTGATGGCAAAATGAAAACCTTGAAACCAGTATTGTTATACCGTTATATAAAGTTGAATAAAAAGTGTTTAACTAAACAAATTACAGTGTATTTCAACAAATTACAGAGTTAACTATTAATAACGTACAACTCAAATGTAATTATTATTATAGTAAATAACTTTAAAATTTAACACAATCATTGAGAACTTTGTTTTCATTTTATGGAATATCAACTTGCACACAATTTTCTCATGAAATGCAAAACCTTCAAAACGTTAGTTTTAATAGTATGATTAAAAAACAAAAAAAACTATTTTATGCCAAAAACTTTTTATCTGGGTATAAACTAAGTTTTCACCTGCTAAAATAAATCTTTATTCGGGTTATATCACTTAATATAAAACAATTCAGTAACTTGAAAAGTTGATCGATGAAAGAATTTAAAATCCGAGTCGACTAAAATTATTTCACATTTTTTTCTAAAAAAAAACACGATAAAAAAATATATAAAATACAAAAAAAAAATAAGAAAGAATAATTCACTCACTTTTTTTTTACGTAACACAATTTGGAATAATATTAAAATTTAAACTGCCTTCTACGATGGCTAGCACAGAAATGACCATTTTTTGCAATGTTTTATTTTAGCTTTATTAGACTGAAATTAGCCAAACATATATTCAAAGTTTTTCATTTTAATTGATTGTGTAAAATACATCCCTGCATCAACAAATGAAGACTTCATGACATACTTTCAGTTCAAAAATAAATTTGTTATCAGCAAAATCGTTTCAACCTTTTGAATTGTAATTCTTTGTTATAATGACTCTGCAAATGAAGAAATCGACGCATTGAAAAGGTTCAATTATAAAAATACATTTTTAATGTCTTCTTTGAAATGTGAACACTGAATAAACAATAACTATTGATTAAAACTCAATATTATGCTTCTGTTCATTTTTAATAAATGATTATATTGATTCGTATATTGATCAACATTTTTTTAGTGGAATCTTAAAAAGATATTTTTGTAATTATATTTTTTATAGTCGTTAGAAAATTATCGCCAAGTAAGCAATTTTTTCGTGCTACTTTAATTGATTATCACCAAGAATGTTACTTTTTTTTTCAAAGTTCTTTTTTTTTTATCATTAAAAAAAGTTTTTTTCACGTGCTTCTGTTTTTTTTATTATCAAGAAGAAATATTTTTATCGAGTGCTTTTTTTTTTACATTTATGCTTATATATTTGCTTTTTTTATTAATCTATAATAAAGGTGTTAATGTAGAATTGAGTTGTTTAGATATCATTTTTTGTTATTTTTTTCATAAGCTCTAATGTTTCGTGTGACAAGTATCGTATAAAGTTAAATTTATAGATTACCAAAATTAGAAGCGTGTATCTCGTAAACAGTTCGAACAGTATTCAGTCTTGTTTGCGCTCCCCTGATAATGAGGTGTGTACCTTGAAACCGGCGGGGTTATACCGTTACAAAAAGTGAAATAAACAGTGTTTTATAAAACAAATGACAATGTCTTTAAACCTCCACAATGTTAATGCCTTAACTATAAATAATAAAGGGTCTTTCAAATTGAGCGGTTTTTTTCTTTTATAAAACACAGATGGCGTCGCGAGCTCGTCTGAGTCTTATAACATTTGAGAAGTATAATGCAGTGCTCCGCAACCTTTTCTCACCTACGACACACCAAAATTCTTCCTAGAATTCCGCGGCACGCCAAAAGCTAAATTGATACACAAATTTTACAATATTTTTTTGTTTTTTATTTGAAAAGTATACATACATAAAACTATAACATATTTATTTTTACGCAACGAACGTGATGTACGCGTGCAAATACAGTATAACATGCGCATGAGTCTTCAGCGACGCGCATAAGGGTCATTTTTCTTTGTCTATGACTAATTTGGTGCGGCCATGGTGTGTACAAAGCACACTACGCAGTTTTCAACAGTTGGCACCAGGCGCTGGGGGACCATTGAAAATTTATTTAAGTAGTTATAATAATTATTCTATACTACATTTTGAAAAACATACAATATTATGAAAAATTATTTGTCATTGTGTATTAAATACATAATGAAAAATTGTAAAATGTCAAATACATTGAATTTGACCGCGGCACACCTGTATCCGGCTCACGGCACACCAGTGTGCCACGGCACACCGGTTGCGGAGCACTGGTGTAATGTATAGCATTTATAAAAATAGAGTCGTATACAATACAACAACGTGTTCAAATTGTTGAATTGTTTTATGAATTGTAATCTCCGGAAACGGTTATGTTAATTGGCCACAGAGACCATGTGATCTGACACCGTTGAACTATTTTTCTGGGGTTACGTGAAAATTCAGGTCTATGATAATGACCTCCGATCAATTCCTGAGCTCAAGGACGAAATTATTAGAACCGCAATTATGTCAAAATTTCATCGAAAATTTTGATAAAAATTTGAGTGGATATCTGTGGAACTGCAAGAGGTGGGCATTTGGCGGATATTGTTTTTTATGTTTAAATGTCATACATCATACTTCAATGGCCAATAAACAGTTTTTTTTAAATCAAAGCAAATTGTGTGTTTTATTCAAGAATTTATAAAAATTCAATAAAAAAAAACCGCTCAATTTAAAAGACTCCATAGATATAAGAAGATATATGGATGTCGAGGAAGTGAATGAAGTATGTCATTATAGAAAATGGTGGCACTCTGTATTCCCTAGCTATCTCAAAAAAGAAATGGCGTGATGGTATAAAAATGATAAAAAAAATAGCGTAAGAATTACGTCATTAATTTTTTATGCGAAAATTAAAAAAACACCAGCCACGAATTTACATTCAAAACATCTAATGGTTAAAAGATGGGAGAGAAAAAAATTACTCAAAGAGATTAAAAAATGAAATAACTTTGCAATGACTGTCAAATAATATTTTATTTATAGTTAAAGCATTAATATTGGGGAAATTTAAAGACATTGTATAAAACAGTGTTTGATAAAAACAAATTACAATAACTAAAATTATTCAAGGGATGAAAAAAAAACATATTGTTCAGATTAAAAACCAATTAATAAAACAAACATAATAACATATTATATTGTTTATAATTAAGGCGTTAACGTATTTAAAGACAATGTAATTTGTTTTTATCAAACACCGATTATCCACTTTTTGTAACGATATAACCCTTTTGTAACGGTATAACGTCCTTGGAATGCTTTAAGAAGCGACTGAAAAAACTCTTAATTTCTAGTCAGTAAAAATAAAAATAAAAATCAGTCGCTTTTCATTCCTGATTTTTCTTTTCCTTTCCTCTCCACCACACCTTCCTTTCCTTTTGATTGTTGATATCTCACTTTATATGAAAAATAATGTTCGGGTGATTGTCCGTCTTTGTGGGGTTCGTGGGCATGTTCTCGCGTATATGTTTATGGATTTCGTGGGGATGGATAGTCATTTGAATGGTTTATGCGACCACGTAACTTGGTTCATTTACTTTTGTCTGGTTGGTTGGAAGAGATTGCTGCCTGGCAATAAGCCCGCCAGATTATATTGCAATAAAAGTTTGAAATAAATAAATAAACCCTATCGGTTTTAAGGCTTTCACCTCATACTTGTTTGTGCTCTCCTGAAGCTGAGGTGAAAGCTTGAAACCGGTAGGGTTATACCGTTACAAAAAGTGGAATAAACAGTGTTTGATAAAAACAAATAACAAATAATAACACATTTTTACCTGTTTCTTGGTATTCTTGTTCTTTCAAGTTGGTAATCATCATAACTATCTTGACCTGTGAGGCAGCAGCTCTGGTCATATGGTACCACTGTGGAACCACTTTTATTGGCTCTTCAGCCAGGAGATGCATCTTCCGCCTCCCCTTCTTCTATCCAGAATTTTCATCTGCTATATTAGTTGAAAGATTTAAAAAAAAAAATTCTTGCAGTAATTTTCTAATGTTCTCGCTACTTTTGACGGTGGATGAAACTAATCTATCTTTAATCGTTAATTTTAAAATCTCATCATTGCGAAGGCTGTCAACCGATGAAACTCTCAGCGTTCATCGGTAGAACTATATTTCAAAAGCTATTAATTTATTTGTATTGGCCTGAGTAAGTATCCATGCTTTAACATCATAGCAAAATATGGATAAAATGTATCCGTGGCCTAGTTGGTAAGACATATGCCTTCTGACCTGGAGGTTGCTGGTACGATTCCCACTGGAAGCCCCTTGAAAAAAAACAAGTTTTAATTTAACCCTTGGGTGGTTGCATCTAATCTGTGAGTTGGGGTACCTAGATTTTTTGTGCCAATGGGCGAGGTTTACCGACCAAAAGGTGAGGCTTATAGTAGCTCCCTGACTCCCTACCCCTCACACAAGGGTATCTTTGTTATTTGTCCAGTGCACCGTTGGTATCCGTGATGGTTGTTTTAATCTGCTGGATGAGTTGCGCCCGATTACGGTAGTATTTTTTATTTCATTTTTTTTCTTCTCAATATTACTTTCTATACACCTGCTCGTATATCTACGTTCTAGCCCCTAATTCAATGATATTGATCGTTATTTACTATGAATACAAACATGCACGCATGGTATGTGAAAATTGTTATTAGAATGTTTTCGAAAACGTTCAGCGTGAGTCTGACCAGGAATAACTTTCTAATCATATTTTGATTATTCCATTTTGTTTTTGTGAATACGTTTTATGATCACACGTGAATTTTACATTCCAAAAAATGTTTGAAAAAGTGTTATCATAGTGTTCACTAATGTTACGTTATTGCTTTTATTTTCGTCACATGAACACTTACCTTATAAAGATGTGCCTGTTAATTCCACATACTTTTAAGTGTGCTAAATATTTTTTACAAATCTATTGTGAGTATTAAATGACTGAAAAAATTGTTATGTTACTGAATTGCATTAGTTGTGTTGATAAGCTGCCAACAAAAGACTAAGAATGTTGCAAACTAGTTATCTTCTGTTTTAAGAAAAACAATATGAGAAAATTAAAAATGTTGTTATTGAAAAGTGCGAAGAAATGTATAAATGTTACATAATCATGTTTGAGGGAAAAGTTCAGTTTGATAAACTTTTCATTAAGCCTAAGCAGGAATTTGCGCCCGAACATGTTAGGATTTGTATTGCACCCGACGAAGGGTTAAAGCTTCATAAACATATTTCTAGTTGGTTGGAAGGGATTGCCATTAAGCAATGATCCCACAAGATTTTACTGTATATATGCTAAGTAATATACGTGATTTGCACGGGCGCTGCTAGACGGGATTATTTAATAATCGTGGATTTGAGCCCCGAGTTAAACCCCTTGAGGAGAGTTTGCTCTCTAAACAGCGCAATAAACCCCTTGAGAAGAGTTTGCTCTCTTAACGGCGCAATAAACCCCTTGAGGAGAGTTTGCTCTCTAAACGGCGCTATAAACCCCTTGAGGAGAGTTTGCTCTCTAAACGGCGCTATAAACCCCTTGAGGAGACTTTGCTCTCTAAACGGCGCTATAAACCCCTTGAGGAGACTTTGCTCTCTAAACGGCGCTATAAACCCCTTGAGGAGAGTTTGCTCTCTAAACGGCGCTATAAACCCCTTGAGGAGAGTTTGCTCTCTAAACGGCGCTATAAACCCCTTGAGGAGAGTTTGCTTTCTAAACGGCGCTATAAACCCCTTGAGGAGAGTTTGCTCTCTAAACGCCGCTATAAACCCCTTGAGGAGAGTTTGCTCTCTAAACGGTGCTATAAACCCCTTGAGGAGAGTTTGCTCTCTAAACGGCGCTATAAACCCCTTGAGGAGAGTTTTCTCTCTAAACAGCGCTATAAACCCCTTGAGGAGAGTTTGCTTTCTAAACGGCGCTATAAACCCCTTGAGGAGAGTTTGCTCTCTAAACGGCGCTATAAACCCCTTGAGGAGAGTTTGCTTTCTAAACGGCGCTATAAGCCCCTTGACGAGAGTTTTCTCTCTAAACGGCGCTATAAACCCCTTGAGGAGAGTTTGCTCTCTAAACGGCGCTATAAAAAATTATTCTTTGAATTTGTTGCTGAGGACATCATTGAATTTGAAGAAGAAGCTTTGTTTCATCACCACTCTAATTTTGACCTGTTGAGGCTGATTCCATACATAATTTACAATAATAAGCAAAAATGGAAGAACGCAAAATATGTTCTTGATGATGAGCATAAATATAATTGAAGCACGCGAAAAAAAGCTTTTTTAATGATAGTTAAAAATAGAAGCGCGCGAAACTAAAGCTTTTTTAGTGATAGTTAAAAATAGAAACTCGCAAAAAATAAAGCTTTTTTAGTGATAGTTAAAAATAGAAGCACGAGAAAAATAGCTTTTTTAGTGATAGTTAAAAATAGAAGCACGCGAAAAAAAGCTTTTATAGTGATAGTTAAAAATAGAAGCACGCAAAAAAAAGCTTTTTTAGTGACAGTTAACAATAGAAGCACATGAAAAAAATATTACAGGCGATAAAAAAAATAAGCACAAGAAAAAATCTTTCTTGGCGATAATAAAAAAACAGAAGCTCGCAAAAAATCTTTCTCGTCGACCGCGACACTAAAAAACATAGAAGAACGTAAAAAAGTATTTTTTAGTGATGACAAAAAAATAGAAGCACGCGAAAAAAATCTTTCTTGATTGTAATGTAAAAAAAAAAGCACTTTCGATATTCAGAAATTAAATTTATCCTTTAGAGAGAGAAGAAGCGGTTCCCAAGTGAATATCAAGCTCGTACTTATACTACATTTCATATAAACCATAGGAAAAAGTTTAAAAGTTTCGGATCATTCATAATATAAAGGTAGTCTCTCGATGGAACCGTTGTGGAAATCACTAATAAAGTTGCAACAACGTACAAGGAATCAGAACAAAAAATATTTTATGCTTAGGAAATCTGTAATAACACCAAATAAGGTCGTACAAAAATTATGTATATATGGGACTGGTAGCAAACAGCAGCAAAAAGAACCAAATGGTGTAGAACTGTTGCAAGTTATCGGGGACTGAATGGAATAAAAGACGCAAACAAGCTACAAATGCTGAAGCTCTTTGCCCTATGTGCAATAGGATATGCCCATTACAATTCGGTTGTACCAACGTCAAGTACCTTGATCCCTCACTTTGTATTGAGCCTTCTTATATACTCGTCAGATCCGACGTCAGACCTCGACCCAGAAACCGAAGTCAAGTGCAGAATTGAAACACCTCGCGTGGCTTTTAATAAAATGAGAAGCGTATTCTGCGATGATAATCTAAACTTGAAACTTCGACAACGGTTAGTCGAATGCTTCGTTTGGTCAGTGTTATTATATGGAGTGGAATCATAAACCCTCAAAGTTGGTAGTATGAACCGACTGAAAGCATTCGAAATGTGGATACACCGGATAATGCTACGGATGCCCTGGACGGATATGGTCAGCAACTCGAGGGTTCTTCAAAGAGCCAAAGTTGATAGAGAGTTGCTGATAATATTAAAATCCGAAAAGTGTCCTATTTGGGTCATGTGCTTAGAGGAGTAAAGTACAAATTACTGTACCTGATCATCCAAGGCAAAATAGAGGGTCGAAGAGGTGTTGGCAGGAAGCAGATCTCCTGGCTCCGCAATATACGTGATTGGACTGGTATAAGGAGCGTTGGAGATATTTTCCGAGCTGCCGGGGAGAAAGATGCTTACTCTCAGATGATATTCAACGCTGGAGGGACCTGACATGACACTAGGAAGAAGAATATACTCGTCACGGGTAGCGAGCATTCAATTCACATCAATGCAGAACGATTTGAAATATTTAAAAAACTTGATGTTCCATATTCATCTCGTTATGTAGCTCATGACTGAGCATCTTGACTCCCATGATGGCATCTGATGACACCTCTCAATCTATCCCTGCACTCCACAGCTCGAAAGGTAGTTGCCAAAGGTAATCCAGTTGCGTCTCTTACTTTTTCAGTCCAACATATTGAAATTCTTCATCTTGTGCATCGTCATTCTATACCTCTAGTAACCACAAACCTTTCCAAACTGTCTCCTTGGCCTCGAGCAATGTGCCCAAAAAATCGTAAGGACTCGTCGAAAACACATTGTCGACAAGCTGTCGATGATTCTTCATTCATTGAAAATGGTCGCATTTGTTTGCCTTGCTATCCAATTTGTAACAACTTTCTCCGGCACCACGTTTCAAATGCATCTATTCTACGTCTCTCGCTTGCTTTCAGAGTCTGAAATTGTTCTTATACACTTCGTACAGAGATTGTTTATTGGCCTTTCCAGTTCACCGCTCCTCTTTATTTACATCGTCCTTTACTGTCCATGCAGTGAGACTTTGGAATCAGTTATAAACCAATATAAGACTCGCTCCGTCCTTGGCATGCTTTAAGAAGCGATTGAAAAAACTCTTTATTTCTAGTCAGTAAAATAACGTGTTTCATTCCTAATTTTTCTTTCCTTATCTCTCCACCATCCCTTCCTTTCCTTTTGATTGATGATATCTCACTTTATATGAAAAATAATGTTTGTGTGATTGTCCGTCTTTGTGGGGTTCGTGGGTATGTGCTCACGTATATGTTTATGGATTTCGTAGGGATGGATAGTCATTTGAATGATTTATGCGACCATGTATGGTAACTTGCTTCATTTACTTGTTGTCTGGTTGGCTGGAAGAGATTGCCGCCTGGCCATAAGCCCGCCAGATTGTATTTGCAATAAAAGTGTTAAATAAATTAATAAATAAAAATTAATATTTTATTTATATAGAAATTCAAAGCAACAAAGGCAACCCTCGAATTATTTATAATAATATTCATTTCCTTGATCCTTCAGCCTCCATACATCCACGCGGATTTCGGAAAATATTTCCTCTTTAAATTTCCTTTCAATTATGTAATCAACTGACTACAATTCTCTTTCTTACCAATTGAACGGTGGTTTATTGAAGCATGAAAAAGGTTAAACGATCCGAAACTAACTGATAAGTAAATTTTTTATTATGGTCGAATATTAACGATCCGAAACTAACTGTTAAGTAAATTTTTTTTTATGGTCGAATATTTAACGATAAAATAAAATAATTTACTCAACAAAGACTGATAAACTTGTATTTAATATTTCAAGGAAGTTATTCGATTGTGAAAAACGTGATGTCATGTTTCCGCTGGACTGAAACATGCGTTGATATAAAACGGACTCGAATAGATTTTTTGAATTGAAACTTCTATAGGCGCGGTAGGGTAAATTGTCCTGAACGTCACGAAAAGTGAAACGGTGTATCATATTATTATTCAATTATTATTAAATATTTTATTTATACATAAATTATTATTAATTATTTTAATATTAATAATTATTTATTATTAATAATAATTAATATTAGTTTAATGTTATTAAGTGCATTGCATTATTATTAAAACTATTATTTATTATTAAAATTATTATTAATTTTTATTTAAAATTACAAAATATGTATTTTTTATAATGCATTATTTTTATATAAATTTATTTAATAATTTTTAATTTTATTGTGTATTCAATTATTTTATTTTGTTCTATTATATATTTATTTTAATATTTATTTAATATATAACTTATAGTTAATGTATAATAATAATAATATGTATATGTTATTATAATGTTAATAATTATATTATTATTATTATATTATAATTAATTAAGAATATAATGTAATTATATTATCTATTATATATTATTAATTATATAATAAAACTAATATCATGATAAATATTATAAATAATTATTTAAAAATAATTAATAATAATATAAAAATATTCATTTATTTAATATTTAAAAATATTAGTTTTATATTATTAAGTGTATAATATTATTATTAAAATTATTATTTATTATTGAAATTATTATTATTTATTACCAAAAATAAAAAATAAAACATTTTTATTTAATTAAGAGAGATTTTCTTGAATTAAATTTCACATAACCATTGCCTAATCCTAAAAAAATCGTAAACAAATGGAAAAAAAGCAATGCATAAAATCAACTTTTTTAGGAGCTAAGAAGTTTTAATTCTACCACGCGAGAGTCTCACGAATCTGTTTTTTTTTTCATTAAGCACGCATGTAAACCTCTAAGCAATGTTTGTAGGCAAAATAATATTAAAATTTATTTATGTATATATGCAGTGAAATTAATGTTTCAACAAAGTGATTAAGTGAGTAATAAATGATGAGGCAATTGCCGAATTCATATTTTAGTGTATAATGACACAATATGCATAATCCAACACTACAAATGCACAATACACATTTTTTCCAGTATACGCAAAGATAAAATTAATCGCATAAAAAATGCATAAAAAAAATTACTTCGAATAGTAATAAAATATTTAAGCAAATATATTTTTTATAAAATAAATATAACACGCATTTTTCGTATTGTATTCCCCGCTCTAGTTCACTTGAACAAGTTCACTACTGGTTTAAAAGACCTCTGTCTTCCTCGTCAGATATTTGAAACCGATAATGAACTAAAATTAAAGAAATGTGGCGAATATAAAAAAAGTTTTATTTATTTTATAAAAAAATGTATAAACGTGACACCACAAAGTAAAACTGATATATTTTCTAAAATTCAAGAAACTTATGTGAATATTCAAATTAATAGTTTATTTGGTTTTAAGCATAGTATATAAATTTGCAATATCTACAGGTATTCAAGTAAACAGTAAAAAAACAAGTATAGATCGTTCAGCCAGAAGAGTAATTTTGCAATAGTGTGAGTAACACTCTCTGTATTACACAACTTATGTAGTGGCATTGGTTTTAGAATGCCACACGATTGGTTCGCGCAGAGCGCACGTTTGTATTGTTGTTAAAATACTCGGTGATTAGAAAAACACTACAATGTCGAAATCGGGAGTGCGATTTTTGTCTAATGTAATGTATAATTTAAAAAAAATTCGAAAGCTTAGAATGTACTTTGTTATAACTTAAAGTTTCCTAGAATTTTGGGTCTGTCCATCCACTATTATTTTAAAACTTTATTATTTGACATTGTAATTATGTAATTATGATACATTAATATGTTAAATAATCTTACATTCATTTTATTTTTATGTGCAATCTAATTAAAGCTGACGCACATTTTTACTTTATAATACTTGTACTTATATTTATTTTTAATCTTGAAAACTTGCAATATAGTATTGTTATTTAATGTTTCCTAGAATCTGCCATGCATAAACAATTAACATGTGAAATAAACTTACCTTCATTTTATTTTTACGATTATTACAATTTAAGCTGACAGCATTTTTAATTATGACATACAGCATCGAGTCCAGAGCTGACACTGTCAGAACCAAAAATCTCCTTCGAACCAGCGAAATGAAGGTACTCAGGAGTATCGCTGGCAAAACCCTCCGTGATAGAGTACGTAACACAGAAATCCGAAGGACGTGCGAAGTTGAAGATATTGTCAGATGGGGACGACAGAGAAGAAGGTTCTGGAACGAACACATATCCAGAATGGCGGAACCAAGAGCCGTAAGAATGACCAGGGACAGTAGTCCCCAAGCAAGCATACCTCCAGGACGACCTCCCAAAAGATGGAAAGACAGCTGGCAGTCGACGTCACAAGAGGGAAACAATGATGCAGGGCCATAACAGACCAACAGGCCTAAAATAAGATGAAGAAGAAGAAGCAGTTTTAATTTACAAAATGGGTGTGTTCATTTCAATGTTTGAATATAAATAATTATTTTCATATTTTTATGCTTTATCACTTCATTGAAAAGATGAAGTCATAAGTTTTTGTAAACGTCTAAAAGTCTACGAAGAATATTAATTTCAATCATAGATATATGAAAGGGGCTGGTGCCAAAACCGATTTGCCTTTGAGTTATTATGATTAATTAAAACGCTTCTTCAGAAAAAGCCTTAATATTTGTTTGAAGCAAATTGAATCTAATTAATGTGTACTTAAAATTCAATCAGACTTGGAAAATATAATAAAAACGTACAAAAAAAAACAGATGCGTTAGACTCTCGCGCGGTAGAAGTGAAACTTCTTAGCTCTTAGGAAAAGTTGATTTTGTGCAATGTTTTTTTCCATTAGTTAACGATTTTTTTTTAGGATTAGGAAATGGTTATGTGGAATTTAATTGAAGAAAATATCTCTTAATTAAATAAAAAAATATAATTTCTTTGATTTTTAAGAATAAATAATAATAATTTTAATATTAAATAATAATTTTAATAATAATATAATACACTTAATAGTACTAAATTTATATTTGTTAATATTAAATATATTAATATGTTTATGTTATTATTAATTATTAAATTAATTATTTATTTATAACCATTTTATTTTTATTATATTATTATTAATTATAATATAATAATAATATAAGTATTAATATTATAATAAAATACATATATGATTATATTTATATATTAAATATACATTATGTATTTAATAAATATTCAAGAAAATAAAATAATTTAATAAAAAATAAAATTAATAAATGTTAAATATATTAATATAAAAATAATATGTAACAAAAAATATTATCTTTAATAATAAATAATAATATAATACACTTAATAATATTAAAATAATATTAATTATTATTAATAATAAATAATTATTAATATTAAAATAATTAATAAATATTTATTAATAAATAAAATATTTAATAATAATAAATAATAACTTAATAATAAAAATATAATACACCGTTTCACTTTTCGTGACGTCCAGGCCAATATCCCGCGCCAATAGAAGTTTCACTTAAAAAAATCGCATTTTCAAAGTTCGAAAAATTGTTGGCTTTCTGCTCATACAAACGTCAAATATATTTTTCGGATCATACTCGTGCTCGTATTATATTCATTATAGGTCACTTGTGTGCAATGTGGAACTGTATGAATCATTACCGTCAAGAGTTTGAGTTTCAATGGCATGGAGTCCAACAATATTACTCGGGGGATAATCATTTTGGGTATTACATAATTTGCATTAATGTCATCTACTAGGCGTATCCAGAAAGTAAATGTACTGAGGCTCTCACGACCGGATGGATTTTATTTTCGACATGTTGGCTACACTTCCGTGTAGCCTGACCCTTTCCCTCCGCAACGAGACCGGTTCGAGGTCAGTACGTTGAGAAGTGTCGACGCGACAACACGTTTCGTGAAAAATGTTCATCTAATCTCCCGCCAAGTGCGAAATAAATAATGCCGGGCAAGAGTTTTTGAGGCGCTGCAAACTCCATGGAGATGAATTTCTCCGCTCCATCGTTACTGGAGATGAAACTCGGGTTGCACACTACACGCCTGAAACCAAAAGGCAGTCTCAACAGTGGCGTCACACCTCTTCACCCTCCGCCAAAAAGTTCAAAACCACAATTTCAGCTAAGAAAATCATGCCATCCGTGTTTTGGGACTGTCAAGGCATAATTTTAATTGAATATATGCCTCAAGGGGAGACCATCAACTCTGCAAGATACTGTGAGACCCTAAAAAAATTGCGGAGGGCGATTCAGAACAAGAGGAGAGGCATGCTGACAAAGGGAGTCTGCCTGCTGCACGACAATGCCAGACCACACACGGCCAACGCCACGAAGGAACTGATCACCTCGTTTAAATGAGATGTCCTAAACCATCCCGCGCATTCCCCTAACCTAGCACCTTCAGATTACTATCTCTTTACCTCCCTGAAGCTGCACATGGGTGGAAAAAGGTTTTCAACCGACGAGGAGGTAAAGGAGGAGGTGGAGAAGTGGACGGAGGGGTTGGCGATAAACTACTTCGAGGAAGGCATCAAAAAGTTGATACCCCGCTTCACCACCTGCATTGAGAGGAATGGCGACTATGTCGAAAAATAGCTTACATATGTACTACGGTAACCACGTAATTTTTTTGTTTAAATAAAAAAAATTGTAACCTACAAAAATTCAGTACACTTACTTTCTGGATATGCCTCGTATTATCATCATGATGTCTCTACTTGGCATTTATTTCATTGCTTATGTTAGGGTGAATTAAAACTCTTACAATTTCCCCGTCTGCTCCTCCTATTGGTTTTATTTACTTAACAATATTTTTTATAGCAATATAAAACAATACAAAATTAGTCTTATATAAATATGTTAAACCAAAGGGTGTAATAAAGCTTCCGTTTCGATGCTATCAAATCTTTGAGTGTGAAATTTCAAGACCTTGTGCTGCTAGTTAAAAAAACAACTTGCCCATATACTGTATTAGCCCGACTATAAGGCAAGGTGTTTATTTAAAAAGGTGGCACATAAATAGGGGGTCGCCTTATATTCGAGTTACAAACAATGTGGGTAACAATAAATTCACTACTCACGATTAGCGAAATGGAAACATTGTAATGAGGGCGTTCAAAAGGCGTCATTGTTTATACATAGCCTGTGCGTAGTCATTTCTGACAGTTTTTAGGTGTTTTTTTTTTGTACTGTACTTCGTTTTGCATCTTTGCTACCTAAAAAAATATTATGACTGTCCATATTGAAAGACGAGGAGCTCAAAAAAATCAAGTGAATCAAGGAATACGCAGAAGCCATGATTCAAATTTTAAGGTTATTGTGGTGCGTGCTGCAGAAACAACCAACAACTGTGCAGCTACCAGACAATTTGGTATCACGGAAAATAATCTTAGACGTTGGCGTTTACAAAAATATGACGTGATAAATGCACATTCCTCAAGGAAAGCATTCCGGGGGCCTAAAATAGGACGATTTGAATCGATTAACAGGAATGTAGCAGACTACGTCATGGAAATACGCGGAAAGGGGTTCCCTATAACAAGAGAAGCATTGCAGTTGCAAGCTTGCGAAATTGCAATGAGGGCGTTTAAAAGATGTCATTGGTATACACATAGCCTGTGCGTAGTCATTTCTGATAGTTATTGAAATGTTTTTTTTGGAACTGTGATTCGTTTTGCATCTTTGCCACCTAAAAAAATATTACGACTGTCCATATTGAAATACGAGAAGCTCGAAAATATCAAGTGAATCAAGGAGTACGCAGAAGCCATGATTCCAATTTTAAGGTTATGGTGGTGTGTGCTGTAGAAACAACCAACAACTGAGTGGCTGCCATCAATGGATATAAAAAATGTAGCATAATCAATAAAATGGACGGTGCTGAAGATGATATTTTGTGAGAAAATATGATTGAGGATTCCGAAGAGGATAATATCACTGAAGATGAGACGAGACTAATGCTGAGGATGCTATAGTCATATGTGAATCTGACTGATCTGATTAGGTACTGTAGTAGGACTTTTTTATTTCTTCTTTTCTTGTTTAAACATGTACTTAATTATTATCTGGGTACTTTGTTTAACCTTTCCTTCCTGTGTTGGGTATCTTCTACACGTTGCTTCTAATAACCATCAATATCTCTATAAATATTATAAATACAAGGTTAACATTTTACTATAGGTATTCCTCCATAATATATTTACGCATTGATTTAAAAAATAATATTTATAATAATCAGAATTTATCGACTACATCGTAAGTATTTTCTGAATATCGGAAACAAATTCGCATTTAAACGCTGTGAGTGCCTCGACCTTGGGTCTTGACGATAGGTGAATAGTATGCGGGAAGCGTGACACTATATTCGCATCTCACTTTTGCATACTTCACTGAATAGCGAGGAGCTCAATTGTCTCAACCTCGCAAGTGTAAGCCACGCCCGGGTTAGCTACCAACCCTGCCGCGCCGCAGTAACTGTTGGGCTGTCAACGACACTAGATCTACGCCCGTTCCGTGAGCTTTGCCAGATGGTTTTTTAATGTTTTCAGCAAATAAATCTCAATTATTATAATTTTTAACTTCAATTATAATTAATTAAGGGGATTATCTATGAATATTCTTATTTTTCCGATTTAAAATCACTAATTTTTTATTGCGTTCTCACTACCCAACACCGGAGCACGCGTATTATTTTTATCACCGTAAGGGAAGGGTTAAATAAATATTTTTTGTTAAAAAATTGCATTTTATTTTTCATATTATTATAGTGGTGAGGGAAATGTTTTTTTATCCCAAAAACAGATTAAAAAATAGGGATCGCCTTATAATCAGGGTCGCCCTATAGTCGGGTCAATACGGTATGTAAAATATTACACGCACCACTGGCATCTTCGATTTACAGTAGGGTTGAAAAACATTCTTAATCACGAGGACTTGTCTTCAATCATGTCATCAAAGGTTGACATCAAATCTTATACGACAGTAAAATAATTATAAACAAATATTGATGCACAATAATTTTGCATTATTCAATTATTTATATTTATGATTATTCCAAGTATTTCTTGCATCTTATTAAAAACAGAACATATCTTCAATATAATTCAAGTAATTATATAATCTGAGATCGAAACCCTTGTTGCCCATTAAACGCTGTTGTGCCTTACTGGGTACATTGCAAGTAGACCAACACTTTCAATGATAAAACTTGTCGAGTCTTCTTTACACGCACTACAAGCAAGAAAGTAAAAACAGTTAAATATGGGATTATTCAGAACAATCTCACACATTCATCCATCCCTGTCGTTCCTCATTACTATAGTTCGGATATTCTAGGATGAGTCCTGTGACAGCTCACAAATTGGCCCCACTACAACCGTATGTAATGTATTTACCTAAATAACTTGCTATTTATTAGAATTGAGGCTTATATTAAAGTTTATAAAATATTAAAGTTACTGAACATCGTAACAAGGTTGTATTGGGGCAAATTTGTGAGCTGTCACAGGACTCATCCTAGAATTTCTGAACTATAGGATTGTGGTCTATAAGGCTTTGGTGATACATATAGCGACAACACGTCTCCACTTCTTTCGGCAATCTTGCTATTTTCTTATGACTATCGATTTTTCCAAGTTATCTGGTTTGTGTCTGAAGATGTGCCCCATCAACCTTTGAATATGCTACAACATATCAAAGAAATCAATTCAAACATATTTTTGGGAATTTATTTTTTATGTTTTAGCGTCGTTTCAAAAGTATGAACATTGGCTGATATTTATTTGTTCATTTATTTTACACATGACAAGAAATATACATAATTTGCAAAAAACTAACAGGTAATTTTATTCGGACACACAATGTTAATGGATCTGGGTTTGTTGCCTTTCATCTATCGTGTCCCTAGTAAACTAACATAGGCTTTTGCCTGTATCTCACTGAGGACATAAAGCATGGAAATATAAATTGATACTTCTTTCCGATTTTGGATTATATAAAACCCATTCTCATCAACCTGACAAACAGTGACACTCAATTACATATGTATACAACACGCAAAATCAAACTCATCACACTTCATCACTCCAGACAGACCAAAACATTCATCCCACAATATACCGCACACACACACATAAAACAAACTATAAATATGAAACAACAAAAAACACCACACTCGAGAGCTCACACAAACCTCTTCCACAAGTCATTCCTCTTGCAAGCCCAATTACTCAAACTCCTGTCGCAATAACAACCACGCCCCGATCGACTGCCTAAACTGTTTTCCTCCCTTTAACTTTATTGAATACGACACCCCATTGTATGTAATGGGAGCCAAATAGGCATATTGCCTTTGTCAAAAGATGTTTTAACTCTAGGGATGGTGAAAATTTGATGAGTTGCCATGCGTATCATATGTCTGTGTTGAGTTTGCATCTTCCCTTCCTCTCGATGATATTGTTTAATAATAATAAAAATAATGTGAAACGCTGGTTAGTTATTGAAATACTCGTAGATCACTTGAAAAAACTTTATGCATGAATTTTTAATTACTAAATCATTAGTGGTTGAATAAATTCAGTTAAAATTAAATCTTGATGTGAAAATTAATACGGAATTTATTCTTGCAGGAGATTTAAATTCATGGATCCGTAGCACCACGTTAACTTGACAGGTTTCCACCCTTTACTTCTCAAATGCTGAAACTTCTGCTAATTTATGCACTCATAACTAAATCCGGTATGTCAACGAAGCCTCAACTCGGCTGTCTCCATCAGCAAAGGCGCTGGTTTACCTAGAACCGTTTTCTTTGTGGTCATGATGGCTGCGCTTGACTCGTGTGTTTGTGGAATCTCTCATTTGTAAATGCGATATCCTGCAGACGTTAACCCTTCATGTCCTGTGCATACATTTTTTAAAAGAGTTCATAAATATATTTTAAGAGACAACATCTTTAAGTTTGAACTTTTTATATATATTTTCGCCTTTTTTGCCGTAGTGGCATTTAATATGTTGTTTATAGTTAAGGCATTAACGTTGTAGAGGTTTAGAAAAATGTATTTTTAGGAATAAGTTTAAGTTAACTAAATATTTTTTGTCCTGGTTAAGGTATGCAGATGACATTCTTTGTGTTTGGACGGGTACCCATAGACAATTACACATTTTTTTAAATATTTAAGCGTGTATATCGGTACCAGTTCGAACAACATTTAGTCTTGTTTGTGCTCCCCTGAAGATAAGGGGAAAGCCTTGAAACCGGTAGGGTTATACCGTCACAAAAAAGTGGAATAAACAGTGTTTGATAAAAATAAATTACAATGTCTTTAAACCTCCACAACGTTAATGTCTTAACTATAAACAACATAACTCCATTCTTTTTCATTTATTGTCATGTAATTTATTTTTCCCATCACGTATTTCAACAGCATTTATTCTGCTTCCCTTCGTTATTAATTTTCGTTCACGTTTCACTCACAAAAATGATAATTGGATGAAATATACTGTTGTGGCACGAGTATGTTTAATTTAGGGCCTCAATGACTTTGTTATTTATCACAATACGCCAATTTTCAGTTTTTGAAATATTCGGAAGATGTGAAAATACGAGTACATTAGTTGAATAACAAAACTGTTTTTTTTTATTTCAATCTAAATATCTAAAACTCAAAGAAATACACAAACATTAAGATTCATCATGTTTATGTCACCTGTGGACTGTGAGTAATATCCAAATAACATACGTCCGCATAGTCCAGAATCGGAAAGAGCAGAGATTGTACGAGTAAAATTTTGATTTTAGTGGGTAGGAATCTTTGCAACACTTTAAACACTTGTTCATCACATACATTAGATTCTAGACTAATCCTATCACATTATGAAGCTTTTTCGTTTTAATATCCATAATTACATTGATATAAATGTTAGGAAGAATTTAGTGAAAACTCTTGTCTGGAGTGGGCTGCTGTATGGCTGCGAAACGTGGATCATCAGCCAGAGCGAGTCCGGGCGTCTGGTTGCCTTTGAGATGTGGTGCTACAGGCGCATGGCCAGGGTCCATTGGTCAGATCACATCCGAAACGACGAGGTATTGAGCGGGGTTGGAGAAACAAGGCAACTCCTAAATAGAGTTGCCCAACAACGATCCAGTTGGATAGGCTATAACATCAGAAACCCGGGCCTGCTCCTTACCATCGTCGAGGGAATGATTGAGGGCAATACTCGTAACCATAGAGGCCGCCCTAGATATAGCTACATGGACCGGGTGATCCGAGATGTGCGCTGTGGCAGCTACCAGGAGATGAAGAGACTGGCGGATGACAGAGATGAATGGAGGGATCGAGTGCTTGGTGCAGACCAATCCTAGGATTGTAACCTAGATATAGCTACATGGACCGGGTGATCCGGGATGTGCGCTGTGGCAGCTACCAGGAGATGAAGAGACAGGCGGATGACAGAGATGAATGGAGGGATCGAGTGCTTGGTGCAGACCAATCTTAGGATTGTAACCTAGATATAGCTACATGAACCGGGTGATCCGGGATGTGCGCTGTGGCAGCTACCAGGAGATGAAGAGACTGGCGGATGACAGAGATGAATGGTGGGATCGAGTGCTTGGTGCAGACCAATCCTAGGATTGTAACCTAGATATAGCTACATGGACCGGGTGATCCGGGATGTGCGCTGTGGCAGCTACCAGGAGATGAAGAGACTGGCGGATGACAGAGATGAATGGTGGGATCGAGTGCTTGGTGCAGACCAATCCTTGGATTGTAACCCAGAAAAAAAAGAAAAAAAAACAGCTAATACTTCTTCCCTACTACTCGTTATTCTATCCCCCCAAGCTTTCTCCGTTCAAAATAACTCCTTCAATTATATTTGAACTTAAAGTCGATTGACACATCGTATATTATAATATTAGACATAATACTATTCATTATACGAATGCAAAGATTGACTCGTCTAAAAATGTTTATTCGCATATTGATTCGTTGTATCCGCTTCAAATAAATGTTGAATTGGAGAATAAAGACGCCACTAGGGAAAAAAAAAACAGTAAACTCTGACCTTTTTCCCTGATTCCGGATATTGCTAATGAATTTTGAAGTGAGAGGTTTGTTCAATGAGTTATTTATATCTTCTCCCCTATAATCGGAGTAATGGGAAGTTATTAAAAAAAAACGAAACAGTATTTAAATCTTCACATTGTATTTTAACGATTTCCAGAACCTAACAATAGAATTTACTTTTAACATTTAATAAAATAATATATGGTAACAAAGGAATTAAAAAAAATACTCATAATTTGTCATTACTTCTTCCTTGTATAATTTCTTAGTCGTTTTTTTTTTTTTATAAGTGATTACATGAATTAATGTAGCGAAATCAAAGTCATACGTTAGTGATATAAAAGTGGGAAAAGAAAAGTAAATGTGATAGATAAACAGTGAAAGATTAGAGCAAATTGAGGAAAACTGCCATTTAGGTAGTATTTTCTAAGGTAATGGAAACATTAAGTAAGGTATCAAACTGCGTGTAGCGATAGTAGAGAATATGGCACTAAAACACGTATATTCGAACCACACAGTATCAAAATTTACTAAAATTACAGTCCAGAATTGTATTTTAAGACCAGCTTTGATGCATGTGATAAAAACGTGGAAAAAAATTCAATGAAGCCGAATAAACGCAGTAGAAAAGCGTACACGGAGAAGAATATGGGTGGCACTGGAGTGATGAAATGTGAGGAATTTGATTTAGCGTGATGTATACATATGTAGGGTAGATTGGGGGAAGATGCCGTAGCTTTTGTTTATTTTTTTTTTGTAAAATCGTTTGTTAGTTTTATTTGTTATTCATCATATTCTCCTTAAAATTGATACTTTTGTGTATAAATTAAAAATGTATTTAACTTTAAAAATATTATGAAACACTTAGAAAAAGAGATTCGCTAACGCTTGCATTTCGGCATCTTACCCCAATCTTGGGGTAAGATGGCCGTCCTTTTAATAGTAAGATGTCTTATGGGGTTTCAATGTTAAATACACCTTAGATTTTTTTTCGGGAATATTGAACGTTTGACTTGCTTTATACACAGTCATTATATCTTGTTTAACAGCTTTAAAAGCATTTTGGAGATCATTTTCAGCCCACGAACCCCGATTAGTTTTTCTTTGGTAAGATCTAGGCAATTTTGAAAGAAAAAAACGATCGAATTAATTCTCAGAAGTAACTTAAAACAACAAAGACCAACCAGGCATCTTTCCCAAGAAAAAAAATCGTCATCTTACCCCGAAGTGTTGGACAAGACTCCAGTCCGCTTACTAACATATTAGAAGGGGGAACTGGCCTCCATTTTACTTACGCGGAAAGGCCAGACACTAGACTCTCTAAAACTATCCGAATTATTTATTTCCCGTTTAAACTACGCCTTATATAACTAACAAAACAAGACACGTGTAAAATTTTTGACACTTGCCAGATAAGTTGGGACGAAATAACAATAAAAACTACCACTAAAAACTAACGAAAATGGAATACACTTGTCACTATTGAAGCTTCTCTCACACGACTGGCCGGCGTCCCCTTACCGCATCTGCACATAAGAGAACCACATGACACGACAACTTGTCCAACACGGCATCTCACCCCCACTCACCCTAATTGAGTGTCACTGTTTGTCAGGTTGATGAGAATGTGCAACGGGGTTTTAAATAATCTAAAATCGGAAAGAAGTATCGATTTATTTTTTCATGATATATGTCCTCAGTGAGATACAGGCAAAAGCCTAGTTTACTGGGGACACGACAAATGAAAGACAACAAACCCAGATCCATTAAATATGTACGAGTATTTCCGAATTAAATTGCCTGTTGTTTTTTTACAAATAATGCATATTTCTTGTCATGTGTAAAATAAATAAAAACAATTAAAAAAAACTATCAAACAACGTGATTAAGAATGCATTTGGACTTAGAGCTGGTGTGTGGAGTAAAATGAAGAAGAACACTCTGAGATGGCTTGGGCACGTATAACAAACGAACGAAGAAAGACTGTTCAAACAAATATACGAGTACATTGCAAATGTGTTAAAAGCAGACCAAGGAAAGTATGATTGGTGAAATTTATGATATTTTGAAAGAAAAAAACAGATGTGGAGACTCTCGCGCGGTAGAAGTGAAACTTCTTAGCTCCTATGAAAAGTTGATTTTACGTATTGCTTTTTTCCATTTGTAAACGATTTTGTTCTTTTAGGATTAGGAAATGGTTATGTGGAGTTTAATTCAAGAAAATATCTCTTAATTGAAATTTTATTTTTTTTAATTTTTAATAGTAAATAATAATAATTTTAATAATAAAAAATAATTTAAATAATTATTCTTAATAATATTAATTTTATATTTTTTAATATTAAATATATTAATATTTTTATGATAAATATTTTTAATTATTAAATTGATAATTTTTTAATATTTAATTATAATTATTATATTATTAATTATATAATTTTATTATATTTTTAATTAATTTTATTATAATATACAACGAATAGCTCTGGGAAAAGATAAACATTGCGATTTTATCTAAATTAGTGAAAAATATTTTAAATTTACTCAAATTTCAATTAGGCAATACTGTAGTTGAAATGTTTCATATTAAGAAAGTATTCGCTCATGATGTTCAATAAGTGTATAATTTATTAAACTTCTTCATTTTATCAATATCGAATTAATTTTTTTTTTTAATATTTCTAAGTCAGTACATCGAGGCGAACATCTGGTAAACACATGTATTCCAAAAATCTCTCCCCTTCTAGCCGAGATCGTCCCATGCCTCCCCTCAGCCTTCAGTCCCCACCCCGAATGTCCCCAATCGTTAGAAGCGTGTATATTGGTACCAGTTGGAACATAATTCAGTATTGTTTGTGCTCCCTTGATAATGAGGTGTGCACCTTGAAACCGGTAGGGTTATACCGTTACAAAAAGAGGAATACACAGTGTTTGATAAAACAAATTACAATATTTTTAATACTATTCATGGGACTTTCTAAACTTTATATATTTATTTAAATAAAAACAATATTTTCCTTTAATTTGAATATCATTCAGTCTCCTTTTGGTTTTTTGCAATGTTAAATCAGAATATAAAAAGGCTTAAGAATAATATTATTTTCTCCGAGTTGTTGTTATTTTGCTTTTTTAATATACTTTTTCTCTTTTACACAGTATCGCAACCTTTTTATGCCTTATGAAACCTACATATCTCAATAGAGGGGAAAAACTACTTTTCAGGATAAGAAACTTTTGAAAAGATTTTTCCTAACACGGGGTGCAAAATTTTACGTAAACATTTATTTTTTCGTTCAACGGAACAAATGTTGTTTGTTTTCGTAAGCATTTAATTTTGGAAAATAATTTGTATTGTTTTATATAAAAATTGATTTTTTTTTTATTTTTTGGTAAGCATTTGATTTAAACAAAAATCTTTTATTGTATTTTTTTTTAAATGTTATATACAGTGCAGCCCGGTTGGCTTATTGGCATATTGCAATATTTTCCAGCAAACCAGATAGATGTTCCAGATACCTTAAGTAAAAACAAAAAAGGAGACCTTTTAAAAATTAAATGTTTCCAACGGGAATCAAACCTGTATTCCATGGGCTAAAGACATATATCTTACTATCTAGGCATCGGATGTTGTCAGGTAAAGAAGCAATATTTAATTTCAATTGATTTGGAATTTGTCTTGTAAATTTTTATTTTTAAACATAATTATAGAACACTTAAATGTGAAAAGAAAAATCCCTTAATGGACTTGAATTCAAGTTACAGGTTTGTTTTGCTTTACAAAAAACATTACCAAACTGTACTCAATACTACCTTGATCAAAAAGTTTTAGGACTTTATTCATAAAATCGAAAATACAAGTTTATTCATCAAAATCGATATGGCCCCCTTCATAGCACTCCCCATCTACTGCAACGCACTTACGCCAGTGCTTGATCCAATCCTCAAAACACCGCTGGTACTCAATTTACGGTATGTCCATCAGAGTCGTCTTCGATTTTTTCATGACATCCTCTCGGGTGCTGTAACGCGTTCCGCGAAACAGTTTTTTAAGTCGGTTGAACAGGAAAAAGTCGCAGGGAGCCAGATCAGGTGAATTCGAAGGCTGCTGGATAGTAGTCGTGTTGTTTTTGGTCAAAAACGCGGTCCTTTTTTTTGCATGAAATTGAGGTATTTCGGCACCAGTTGTGCGGCGACACGTCTGAGGCCCAAATCACTAACCAAAATGTCTTGAGCAGATCCATAAGCGATGATCAAGTTCTCTGTCAGCTCTCTGATGGTCAATTTGCGGTTTTCGGCCAACATTTCTTTGATTTTATCGATGTTTTCATCGGTTTTCGACTGCCACTGCGTTCGTCATCCTCGACCGACTCACGACTACTTCTGAAGCGTTCGTGCCACCGAAAAACACTTGTCCGAAATTTTCAAGGTCTGCGGACCGTTAAATCCGTTTTTCACACAAAATTGAATGCAAACTCGTCGATGCACAGTTGATGCCATTTTCAAACTTGTAAAAGATCGAAAACACGCATAAAGGTAGATGTACTCAGTACAGAGCGTAACTTTTACAAATGTCAAGCTATGACGCTGAAATTTAGAAGGAAGTTTCAATTATAGATGTGGTAACCTAACAAAAAAAAAGAATTTTAATCGGGTGACTGACAGCGCCACACGGTGGCCAGTACAAAAACTTTTTGATCAAGGTAGTATGTTACTTGCCAAATTGTTATAAAGAAATATTTTATAATCTGTAGATTAAAACTTTTTCTTCTTCTTAAACTTTCTGTAGACTTTCAAGAGTCTGTTACTGCAGGATTGTCCTGTGATGCTGAGCTCCAGCTATCTCTCCATCGTTTCGGGGGTCTCCCTGGCGGACGCCGTCCATCCGGCACCCCATGCAGAGCTATGTATGGAATTCTTGTGGAATTCATTCTCTGTACATGTTGGTACCAGTATCGTCGACGCTGTCGTCCCCATCTGACTACATCTTGGACCTCACAGACCTCTCGGATTGTGGTGTTCCTTACACGATCACGCAAAGTCTTCCCAGCAATAGCGCGCAGAGTTCTCATTTCCGTTGTCCTTAGCATACTTTTTGTCCTGACAGTGTCCGCCCTCACTTCGATGCCATATGTGAGGATAGGTCGCAAATAGGTCTTATAAATGCGTACCTTGCTATCCATAGATTAAAACTAATACGAGTATATGAACTTAACAGGAGCCGACTATCTTGACATGTTGTATCAGCTTTTGAACGATCAGTTTTCATCAAAATTTAATACTGCATGATTATTTTTACCCAACTTTCGATGTACAGGTTTTGAAAATTAATTTTTATTTCATTATTTTACACATGACAATAAATATACATCATTTGTCAAAAAAACAACAGGTAATTTAATTTGGATACACAATTTTAATGGATTTGAGTTTGTTGCCTTTCATTTGTCGTGTCCCTAGTAAATTAGGTTTTTGTCTGTATCTCACTGAGAACATATAGCATGAAAATATAAATCGATACTTGTTTCCGATTTTGAATTATATAAAACCCCATTGCATGTTCTCATCAACCTGACAAACAGTGACACTCAATTACATATGTATACATCACGCGAAATCAAACTCCTCACACTTCATCACTACAGACAGACCAAAACATTCATCCCACAATATACCGCACACAAACATAAAACAAACAAAAAAAATACGTTTATATAAAAATATAAATATAAAACAACAAAAAACACGACACTCAAGAGCTCACACAAACGTCTTCCACAAGTCATTCCTTTTGCAAGCCCAATCACTCAAACTCCTGTCGCAATAACAACCACGCTCCGATCGACTGCCTAAACTGTTTTCCTCCCTTTACCTTTATTGAATTCGGTACCCCATTGTATGTCATGGGAGCTAAATAGGCATATTGCCTTTGGGCAAAAGATATTTTGACCCTAGTGATGTTGAACGTTTGATCAGTTGCCATGCGTGTCATGGGTCTCTGCTGAGTCTGCATCTTCCCTTCCTCTCGATGATAGTGCTAGAGAATGGATTTGAGATGTAAGTTGGCCATGTTCAGGATCCGATACTCCCTGAAAAGCTCCGCTGTGGGATACCGAGCAGGAAGTTTATTAAATATTTTTTTGTGAATCCTCCAATATGTGTTTTTGAGTTAATGTGCATCCCACTCAAACTGAAATACAGTAAGAAAGAAAATGCCTATGTAAAGTGAAATATACATGTCACATCAATTTAAGTTTACTGCTTAGATTTTTTTCATTTAAGTGTTAAATTATTCGATTCACTATTTTGTTCTTGATTTATAATTATTTATCGACTACGTTTACTAGAACAAGTTGATATTGAAAGTACCCTCTGGATTGTATTTCAATGTGAAGATAACACAATTTATATTACGCTCGACAAGAGAAGGCAAATCTGCAATAAACCAAGTACCAAAGATGGAGCGAAGAGATAATTATTCAACATTCACCCCTTCTTGACGGCTGGGGGAGGCTTTCTCCAATAATAGATATGTCAATACATACCATATATTGGCTGACAATAATGACAATATTATCACATAATATGTATTTACCAACCAGTTCATCAAGCAATATATTGAACTGATTTTACAAAAAAATATATACTCGTATATATGTAACATACCATCGCACCATTTCCTTGTCGAGGCATGCAATGATGACAGAGCGTCAGACTTTCCTATTTCAATACACATCCTTAGCTTTTTTTTACATTCATACACTTTATAAAACAACTTCTATGATTTCTCAAACTTTCTACGTTTTCTACTCACAGAATATAGTTTAGTTTCCTGGAATGAGAAAAATCATCTTCTGCTCAACATTAATAAATGTCTGTGTATCTTATAGTCGATCGTTTTCACCAATCCACCATCAGTATACTATACAGCGAGTGGCATTAAACAGAGTTTCTGAATTCAAAGATTTGGGCGTAACCTTTGATGTCGGACTCACGTTCGTTAACCATGTCTCACGTTTGATATCGGACTGTTACAAACTACTCGGTTTTATAATGTGACTATCAAGAGAATTTAACACTACCGATATCCTTCGTAACTTATATAATTATCTAATTAGAACCAAATTAGAATATGCATCTTTATTCTATAAAATATGCTCACCATGTCGAACTTCTCACGGTGTGTAACTAAAGAAGCCTCGAAACAAGAAGGCAAGAATCCATTTGCGATATTCCTACTTAAGGTTTTTCAAGGTTGCTTTAACTGTCCCACGATTCTAGAAGCACTAAGTTTATATGTACCCAATAAATATAGCCGTGCAAGGAATCACCCTCTATTCTCCATATGAACTTACAGGACAAATATCATGGCTAAACACTCAGTCACGCGTGGTATAGAGATATTGAACCAACTGAATGACACGGTTGATATATTCTCGGTACCGTCTAGCAGTATGAGAAGAATCCTGGCTGATATTATTCCTAACGAATAAGCTAACGCTAGAACCAGACCCTTTTTGTGTAACAGGAGAAATCCGTGCAAAGTGGATATATTTTTTTTTTAAATATCATTCGTTAAAACCAACTATACTTCCCTACTAAAGAGGAGGCCCAAGGAAATTATGGTACTCCTCTCAAACGTATTTCACTCATATTTGCACTTTATGTCTGTATTGTTAGTATTTCTTAATTTATTCGTTCTACATGCCCAAACCATCTCAACGTGTCCATCTTTATCTTACTCAACACATCAGCCTTAAGTTCACATTATAGTTTACCTTATTCTGTATTCTGTCATCCTATGTATTATTATCAGTGTCTTAAGTTCACATTACAGTTTACCTCATTCCGTATTCTGTCATCCTATGTATTATTCTCAGTGTCTTAAGTTCACATAACAGTTCACTTTATTCTGTATTCTGTCATCCTATGTATTCTTCTCAGTGTCTTAAGTTCACATTACAGTTCACTTTATTCCATATTCTGTCATCATATGTATTATTCTCAGGGTCTTAAGTTCACATTACAGTTCACCTTATTCCGTATCCTGTCTTCCTATGTATTCTTCTCAGTGTCTTATGTTCACATTACAGTTCACCTCATTCCGTATTCTGTCATTCTATTCATTCTTCTCAGTGGCTTAGGTTTACATAACAGTTCACCTTATTCCGTATTCTGTCTTCCTATGTATTCTTGTCAGTGCCTTAAGTTCACATAACAGTTCCCCTTATTCCGTATTTTGTCGTCCTATGTGTTCTTCTCAGTGTCTTAAGTTCACATTACAGTTCACTTTATTCAATATTTTGTCATCATATGTATTATTCTCAGGGTCTTAAGTTCACATTACAGTTCACCTTATTCCGTATCCTGTCATCCTATGTACTCTTCTCAGTGTCTTATGTTCACATTACAGTTCCCCTCATTCCGTATTCTGTCATCCGATGTATTTTTCTCAGTGTCTTAAGTTCACATTACAGTTCACCTTATTCCGTATTCTGTTATCTTATATATTCTTCTCAGTCTCTTAAGTTCACATTTAAGTTCACTTTATTCAATATTTTGTCATCATATGTATTATTCTCAGGGTCTTAAGTTCACATTACAGTTCACCTTATTCCGTATCCTGTCATCCTATGTATTCTTCTCAGTGTCTTATGTTCACATTACAGTTCACCTCATTCCGTATTCTGTCATCCTATTTATTATTCTCAGTGTCTTAAGTTCACATTACAGTTCACCTTATTCCGTATTCTGTTATCTTATATATTATTCTCAGTCTCTTAAGTTCACATTTAAGTTCACTTTATTCTGTCATCATATGTATTTTTCTAAGTGTCTTAAGTTCACATTACAGTTCACCTTATTCCGTATTCTGTCATCCTATATATTCTTCTCAGTGTCTTAAGTTCACATTACATTTCCCCTTATTCAGTATTCTGTCATCTTATGTATACATCTCAGTGTCTTAAGTTCACATTACAGTTCACCTTATCCCGTATTCTGTCATCATACTATATGTATTCTTCTCAGTGTCTTAAGTTCACATTCATACCAGAAATAATAGCCAATTTATTTAACTAGAGAAAATTTTATAGAAGTTCGAGTATAAATAATTTATATTCAAATACAAGAATTCTTAATTCATTCAAACTTCTTAAAAAACTAAAAAGCTCTTCTCAAATATGAAAAAGTTCCCTTAAGTGTATCAGTTATAATAATATCTATGTAATTTATAAAACATTTGTGAGAATTCACATGAAAATACAACGTTTAGTTACACAGTAAAATTCCAAAAATAAACACAATCAGTAATTGAATCCGATTTCTAAAAGGGAAGAAGTGGATTTATCCGCGACTAAATTCAGGATTCAGCGCCAATCTGCCGCCCCACTGGAAAAAATCAATGATGATACCAATACTAAGTCCATTCATTCAAGGGTTATCATATTTCACAAGAATGCTTGATACTGTTTATTGAACTTTCGAAATTCTCCGAAATCAAATATTCTCTTAATAATTGTGATAACTGATAATAAAGAATTTACTGTAGAATGAGTTTCGGAAGATCACGCTTCATCAATATTTATTAGACATAATAAAGGGTCTTTTAAATTGAGCGGTTTTTTTTTATTCTATTTTTTTTTAATTCTTGAATAAAACACAACTTACTTTGATTTCAAAAAACTTTTTATTGGTCATTAAAGTATGACATTTAACTTGTCCCTCGCGGTAAGCGCTTTGTTACGTAATGTTTAGTTTATCTCCTTTATTAAACCCTTCCCTTACGGTGATAAAAATAATACGCGTGCTCCGGTGTTGGGTAGTGAGTACGCATTAAAAAATTAGCGATTTTAAATCGGAAAAATAAGAACATTCATAGATAATCCCCTTAATTAATTATAATTGAAGTTAAAAATTATAATAATTGAGATTTATTTGCTGAAAACATTAAAAAACCATCTGAAAACATTAAAAAACGCTCACGGAACGGGCGTACGTCTAACCTATTTGCAAGCCTAGAAGCTACTAGTGGCGCGGAACGCCAGTCGCATACCCCGGCGCTTACGCCTTTGCTTGCGACATTGAGACAATTCAGCTCCTCGCAATTCAGTCTAGTATGCAAGAGTGAGATGCGAATATAGTGTCGCGCTTCCCGCATAATATTCACCTATCGTCAAGACGAGGCACTCGCAGCGTTTAAATGCGAATTTGTTTTCGATCTTTACAAAACACCTCGATGTAGTCGATAAATTCTGACTATTATTAATATTATTTTTTAAATCAATGCGTAAATATATTATGGAGGAATACCCAAAATCTTAACCTTGTATTTATTATATTTATAGAGATATTGATGGTTATTAGAAGCAACGTGTAGAAGATACCCAACACAGGGAAGCAAAGGTTAATGAGTCTCCTTAAGAGTAATGACTTTTATTTATTGTCAGAAAATTACTTGAATGTCATGTTTACTTGGTGTTGTAATCAAATATCAGTGGTTCTAAACAAAATACGCGTTTAAACTTAGAAATTTTAAAACGTCGAAATTGTGCCGCGCACAGAATTCGTGGAATTTGATTTTTAACGCGGTGTACAGGTTAAACACAATAAACAATATCCGCCAAATGTCCACCTCTTGCAGCTCCACAGATGTCCACTCTTTTGTCAAAAATTTCGATGACATTTTGACGTAATTGCAGTTCTAACTTACCAATAACGCGAATGATTTCGTTCTTCAGGTCAGGAATTAATCGGGGGTCATTATTATAGACCTGGATATTCATATAACTCCAGAAAAAATATTCCAATGGTGTCAGATCACATGATCTCGGTGGCCAATTAACATCAACGTTTCCGGAGATTACCAATATCATAATGATAATGTCATATATTACACTTATCAAATGTCACAAGACCCAGAGGCAAGTTCGCGACGCCATCTGTGTTTTATTAAAGAATTAAAAAAACCGCTCAATTTGAAATACCCTATATAATCGGTTAATTAAATTTGATTAGTGAGAACGGGCGTTCAGATGATGGACAATTTATGAGGCATATCGAACGGCGTGTAGCGATAGGAAACAATGTCAATTTCGGTTATGAATTTCTTGTCTTGATACAAATACAAACATAATATTTTATATTACACTTAATACATTCATTCAAATTCAGTATTCAAACTTGCATATGGTACTAACATGTCACCTTCCTGTTGGAGTAGGCAGAAGATAGATCTCCCGACTTTCTTATCTCAACTCACATCCTTCACCTCTTTCACATACATACACCTTTTCATACAACTCCTACGATTTCTCTGACTTTTTACGATTCTTTCTTTTAAAATATTGTTTACTTAATCCAACCCTTCCTTGTAAGTTCTTCCTCTACTTTCTTCTTCTACTCTATATTTGAACTATATATTTGTTTTGTTAAAGTAATTTGTTATTGCATGGAGTGGAACACTGTTATTGCATGGAGTGGAATCATGGACCCTCAAAGTTAGTATTATGAACTGACTGGAAGCATTCGAAATGTGGATACACAGGAGAATGCTACGGATACCCTGGACGGATATGGTCAGCAACACGAGGGTTCTACAAAGAGGCATAGTTGATAGAGAGTTGCTGACTAATATTAAAATCCGAAAGGTGTCCTATTTGGGGCATGTACTATGACCTGATCATCCAAGGCAAAATAGAGGGTCGAAGAGCTGTTGGCAGGAGGCAAATCTCCTGGCTCCGCAGTAAACGTGATTGGACTGGTATAAGGAGCATTGGCGATATTTTTCGGGCTGCCGGGAACAACGATGTCTACTCTCAGGTGATATTCAACGTTGGGGGGGGGGCTGACACTATACTGGGAAGAAGCAGAAACACTGTTTATTCCACTTTTTTGTAACGATATAACCCTACCGGTTTCAAGGCTTTCACCTCATCTTCAGGGGAGCATTGGCAATTTTTTTCGGGCTGCCGGTGACAACGATGTCTACTCTCAGGTGATATTCAACGTTGAGGGGGGGGGACCTGACACGACAAAGGGAAGAAACACTGTTTATTCCACTTTTTTGTAACAGTATAACCATACCGGTTTCAAGGCTTTCACCTCATCTTCAGGGGAGCACAAACAAGAACCAGTTCGAACAGAATTTAGTCTTGTTTGTGCTCACCTGAAGATGAGGTGTGCACCTTGAAACCAGTAGGGTTATAACGTTACAAAAAAGTGGAATAAACAGTGTTTGATAAAAATAAATTGCAATGTCTTTAAACCTCCACAACGTTAATGCCTTAACTATAAACAACTTAAATAAAAGTTGTTTTATAATTAATAAATATGTTTTGTGATCACTGCCCTCCTTTGAACTACGAGTATTAGAAATGAATGCAGATTTATTTATAATTATAAATACATTATTTGTGGTGACTACTGTGCTTTGAAATAAATGAAGACTTAAGTAGAATTGTTAATAAATGTTTTGTGGTCAATACCGTGTTTTGACGAGATGCGATTTGTTTAAATAATTAATGAAAATTATTTGAGGTCTGCAGTGCTTTGAACAACTATCTATGAACATAAATGAAGATATTTTTATAATAATTAATAATATTTTGTGGGCATACGCGTATTTTGAACTATTATTGGAAGTAAATACATATTTTAAATGATAAATATATGTTTGTGGTTACTAGCATGATTTAAACTGTCATTGGAAATGAATACAAACTTTTATATAGCTATTTATAATAACTAGTTGCAACCTGTGAAATATTCACGGAAGTAAAACAAATTGAAATTTATTTATACTATATATCATCATCATCATCATCATCAGCCTGTACCCATCCACTGCAGGATGTAGGCCTCTCCAAGTTGTCTCCACAAAATCCTGTCCTTTGCACATTGCTGCCACATAATACCTGCATGCTGCCACATAATACCTGTATAGGTTCAAAAATTGTTAGCTAGGTATTTAAAATTCGTTCAGTATCATGGACCCACCGAGATTCAAATTTGAATTACTTTCGGAGAGAATCCAAGTATTTCTCCTCGCTCTCTTGTATTCAAAATTTAATTCTCGTATTTTTTCTTTGACGACAACCATCGTATGGGTTTTGGCCTATTTATACTATGATTGTTTTTTTTTTCGTCCGTACCGTGATTTGAATTTCGTTTATGATATATTAGAACGCCTTTTACTTTTTTGATACTTTATCAACTAAGTTCATAGGACTTATTATCTGAAAAGCAAAAATTATCTCAAAATAATCCTCAATATCAAAGCAGAGAAATTTTGTGGTAATGATATATGTGTGTACAATAGTTAAATCGCGATTTTATCATTAATTCAGACCTGAATTCACTTTAATTCATTTTGTATAAGGATCCAAAAGGCGACACGCATTCCCAAACAAATACAAATTATCTTGCACTTGACATAAAGACCCTGGTTGTTTAAAAACCTTCCTCTCTCTAGAAGGTTGCGTGTTCAATTCCCGTTAGTACCCATTTTTTTTTAAAAAGAGTCAGTTTATTTTTTACATAAGAGGGTGTAGGAACTACTGTCGTCGCTGAAATATTGTCAACATACACGGTCAACGACCGACGAAACGACCTTTGGATATGTCCAAAGGTCGCATACCAAAACATTGAAATTGTTTACCCGCAAATACTATTTACGATACATTCCACAGTAGAAAGAGAACGCATCACGCTGTCTCGCCGTTTTCGCAAACAAATCGTCTACCCACAACACTAATTGCGATGTCTGCAATATTTCAATCGACCATCTCTGCACGCACAGAAGCGAGATAAAAATATATTGCGGGCGCACTCCCGCGCCCGTTCTGAAATGTATAAATACCTACTTACCGATAAATAAAGCATCATTAATCACTATTTATTATTCATTGATCATTCACTCTCTCTTTCCGCATCGCTAATTGACGTATTTTATTTAAATACCAAACAATCAAAATCATCAGCGCGCCCTTCAAGGACATTCTGCTAAAAGGGCATTCTTTTCTAGAGGCGTGAATTTCGAGCGCTTTTTTTTAGGGCTTAATTAAAAAAAAACAAAAAACATTTTTGTCATATATTTTTTACAGTTTGTTTATTGATGATTCGAGAATGTACAAAAATTTTTTTAAAAAATATATTGAAAATTCAAGATGTTATCACCTGGTATATCTTATTGTAAAAAAGGGGGGAGGTGGTCGACATCATTGGAACACTTTCGTAAATCCGAAACAAAAATCATACACAGTTTCTTGATATAAAAATAATGTCGTTATGGTTGGTTTTCTTAACGTTTTTTTCTAAATTTTTTTAAAAATGATTTTGAATTTTTCAAGGTAGGAACGATAAAAAAACATTTATATAAGTTTTATACTAAATTTAAAGACAATCGATTAGAAAAAACTTGAGATTTTATGTCGACCAGGTTGAAAAAAATAGTTTCGATAAAAACGTGTTAAAAGTTTTGAGATTATTGTCCGAGTGATTCCGGTGCGGTGTACTTGCAACCTTATTTATAGCTATAACTTCGTAAATATTGAGAATTTTTTAATTTCGAGAACATATTTTTAAAGGTCTTAACTTTAAGAATATGCAAAAAATAAAAAAATCATTTTTTCAAATTTCTAGTGTAGAATATTCAAGCCTTGTTGACATATTTATGGTTATTTAAAGAGGATAAAGTCCACTAGGTTATGCTATAAACAACGACAGTGTTATACTATACAAGGACATTATTATTTGACAAATCTCATTTTGTAATCAAAATAAGACATTCAACCTTAAGTGTAGTGTATGTGTGTAGTGTTCACATATAATCATAAATATGGTTAAGTCCTCCCAAAAGAGATATCACCAGGTACTTCCTAAAGTTTTACACACCCCCTATATCTCTCTTAATTAAATAAAAAAATAATTATTTATTTTTTATTATAAATAATTATAATTTTAATAATAAATAATCATTTTAATAATAATATAATATAACACAATAATATTAAATTCATATTTTTTTACATTTAATATTTTTATGTTATTATTAATTGTTTAATTAATTATTTATTATTATATAATTTTTATAATATTGTTGATAATATTTTTTTATTATATTATTAATTAATTATATTATAATTCATTATAATAATATAATTATTAATATTATAATAACACACATGTATTATTATAATTATACATTAAATACTTATTATATATTAAATAAATATTAAAATAAATCATTTAATATAAAGTAAAATAATTATTAAAAAAACCGTTTCACTTTTCGTGACGTTCAGGCCAATTTGCCCTTCCGCGCTTATAGAAGTTTCACTTCAAAAATAAAAATAGTATCAACGAGATTCAAACCCGCGAGCCCTGGGTCGGAAAATATGTGGCATACCAACTAAGCCAACTTTTATCTCGGGTCGACCTAAAAAAATAAGCAATGTTCGTTTTAAAAGAGAAATATCCAAAAAATACGAAGGGACACACGTAACGAAATAAACAAAAAAGACCTGCGAGAAAACAGCAGTACGAGTTCAAAAAAAAAACGATAGCGTTGAACTAACCACGCAAAAATATTTTTAACCCCTTTGTGCTTGATATGGATGTTCCAACAGAATATTATAACCGTCCGAAATATAACTTTCCGTAACGTCATATATTATTTCACAGCATATAGTATGTGCTCGCATGATATATAAGGGTCAAGAGACGAACCCAACTCAAACACAACATGTTATAAGAAATAATTTGACTAGTACCTTGTGAGGTTTTCCAAAGGTGATGTACTATATTTTGGTACTAATTTTAATGAATGGAAGTAGAACAAGACGTAAAGGAGTTTAATAAATGCTGTAGAAATGCACTTAAAAGATTACATTGGGTGACAATGTTAGACAGAATACGGAATGAAGTAATTAGGGGTGAATGTGGACTTAATACTGGTGACAATCAAAAGTGCATTATGTCAAGCGAGTTATTTAATATTTACATAGATTCTTGTGTAAATGAACTACAGAGGTCAATGGGTGGCATACAAATGTCGAGTGGGAATACATGCAGTTTCCTGTATTCTGATGACATGAAATGTTAGCAGAGAATTTTTTTTTCACTGAGGGATTTTGGTTTCGATTTCTGACGAAACCAAAAAAAAAACTAACAGTCTGATAAAAGAGTTCTTCTGGTAAAACAATACTCGCACACGCCTAGAGGTAGTATTGTCAACAAGTTCGATGACGAAACGCGTTCAGTACTCCAGAGGTTCTTTATCCGAAGGTTCGCATACTGGGGGCGAAGACAATATTATCTTCTGACCAGGCTCTTCAATGTGTTCGAAACACTTAATCGGGTATATTGAAGGGTACCATATAAAAAACTGATAAAATTATTTTGGGGGTTTACTTTACTTCTTATTTTCATAAAGATTTGTTTTATAAATATTCTGTTTGCTTTTATACATACTATATAATTAAGAAAAGTTGTAACTATGTAAGCGTTGAATCGACTGTAATGCAAATTTAAGGCACTCATTGGTTGAAATTTGTATACCATCACCACAAAGAAGGGCACCCTTCGGTTGATATTTGTATGTTTGTCCTACAAGTGTGTGCGTCTTGAATAACTAGACAAACTGTTTGAATAATTGAAACGTTCAAATGTACATTTAAATAATAAAGCGAAAGCAAAAAGCAAACATTACAAGAGAAACTATACCCAGTGAAGTGAATTTCAGAAGGTTGCCACAATAACAACGCAACGGTTTAAATAGTTTTATGTATTTGAGCCGACGATTGATGCTTTATACGATTTGTTTCTGTTGACCTTTTTGCATAATATTACAAATGTTGTCAAATATCTGAATGTAATTTAAACTAAAAACAAAATATTTTTTCTTTGAATTTGTACATATCATATAATACACACATTTACATACATATCGCCACATCGTGTTCCTTGCAGGATAAATAATAATTCTTAAGTTTTTTTTTCCTAAATATTGATAAGGATGCATCGCACCTGAAAGAATGAAGCTGAAAATGGTAAGTAGATAATGAGTGATGCTTTATTATAAAAAGAATGAAGCTAAAAATGGTAAGTAGATAATGAGTGATGCTATATTATAAAAAGAATAAAGCTGAAAATGGTAAGTAGATAATGAGTGATGCTTTATTATAAAAAGAATAAAGCTGAAAATGGTGAGTAGATAATGAGTGATGCTTTATTATAAAAAGAATAAAGCTGAAAATGGTAAGTAGATAATGAGTGATGCTTTATTATAAAAAGAATGAAGCTGAAAATGGTAAGTAGATAATGAGTGATGCTTTATTATAAAAAGAATGAAGCTGAAAATGGTAAGTAGATAACGAGTGATGCTGTATTATAAAAAGAATGAAGCTGAAAATGGTAAGTAGATAATGAGTGATGCTTTATTATAAAAAGAATAAAGCTGAAAATGGTAAGTAGATAATGAGTGATGCTTTATTATAAAAAGAATGAAGCTGAAAATGGTAAGTAGATAATGAGTGATGCTTTATTGTAAAAAGAATAAAGCTGAAAATGGTAAGTAGATAATGAGTGATGCTTTATTATAAAAAAATAAAGCTGAAAATGGTAAGTAGATAATGAGTGATGCTTTATTATAAAAAGAATAAAGCTGAAAATGGTAAGTAGATAGTGAGTGATGCTTTATTATAAAAATAATAAAGCTGAAAATGGTAAGTAGATAATGAGTGATGCTTTATTATAAAAAGAATTATGTCGTTGCCAGATCAGAGGGACAGTCCATGATCAAAAAGAGAATGTATATTTTCACGCTGAAACGAATATACGTGCATCAACACTCCAAAGACGGTTATTAGCGCTCAGAAATTTCTTAATTTATTTTAAGCCATTGGAGTGTTGTATTGGGTGTTAACATAAGTTGTGCCCATTTTTTTTTCAATTTCAAAATAAGCACCAAAATTAAAACAAAATGGTAAATGTTATACGTCATTCGAAAGAAAATTTTCTGCTCTACAAGATATTCAATCGAGAGGATAAAGCTGCCAAAGCTCCAAGCGCCGAACTTATGGACTTTTCCCATTGATTTAAGATGAAAGTATACAGTCACCTGACTATGATTCATCTGCTCAGCCAATTCTACGGTGGTTTGAAGGGGATCTTCATGAATAATATAATAGTTTAAGCGGTCCTCGTCGAAGTCCACTGGTCGTCCGGAACGCTCCATGTCTTTCAGGTCGAAATTACCGTCAATGAAATGCAAAAACCATCAACGAGCTGTCTTTTAATTTATAACATCTTCACCGTACTCTTCGCAAATATCGCGAGCAACTTTAGCAGCTTTATTTCCTCAATTGAACGCGAACAGAAGGAGGTGTCGAAAATGCTCACTTTCGTCTACTTGACACTCTATTTTGAAGGCTTGTAATCAATTAAAATAATATATGTAACGTAAAAGCAAACACAATATCTTGTAGAGCAGAAAATTTTCTTTCGAATGACGTGTAACATTTACCATTTTGGTTTAGTTTTGGTTTTAAATTGGAAAAAAACGGACACAACTTATGTTAACACCCAACAGTTAATTTACATTCAAACAATATTTGCATTGCAGCAGTTAAACATTCACATTTATAGAATAATAAAAATAAAAAAAATGATTAAAATATTTCCCCTTGACAAACACTGCATCATTGTTTCCCTCATGTAACGTCGACTGCCAGCTGTCTTTCTATATTTTGGGAGGTCGTCCTGGAGGTCTGCTTACTTGGGGGATACTGTCCTTGGCCATTCTTACGGCTCTCGGTTCCGCCATTCTGGATACGTGTTCGTTCCAGAACCTTCTTATCTGTCGTCCCCATCTGACAATATCTTCAAATTCGCACATCCCTCGGATGTCTGTGTTACGTATTCTATCACGAAGGGTTTTGCCAGCGATACTCCTGAGTACCTTCATTTCGCTGGTTGAGAAACACCTGCTGCCAAAAGTTAAATCTTATTGGACACATTTAACTTATGCTTGCGTCCAGCCAGATATCTCTCGAACCAATTCAAAACGAGATTTGAGACGTTAGGCCACTTCATGTACGAGCAAATCAACAAAAAACTCAAATGGCACTGCCGAAATCAACCAGAACAAAGAAGCGACTCTGTATGTTATTCATTGGTTGTACCATGGCTCAGATAAAAATCCGACTGCAATAAATAAAAAACATCATTAAAAAGTTGATGGTTTGCTAGCCGGTTTAAAACCACTTGAACAATTTTCTTTCCTCGCGTTACATAGAAACATAATTTTATTATGGCAGTAAAATTGACAACAGTTGCTGTTCTGTGTATAAAATATAATATAAGTTGTTTTCATTAAAACCAACTTGAATACATATTTACGTAAAAAATATTTTAACCCGGTATCGTAACCCTTACAGACAGATGTTTATTTATTCAAAGGCACACTTTGCGAATTGAGTTGTCTCGAAAACAAAATCTTTAATTAATTTATTCTGTTTTTTATTTAACTGTGTATTAGATAGCAGTTTATTGACAGGCTGTAATATATTCTAACCAAATATCCAACTGTTTTACTCATTAGTTTTGAATGAAATATGAAAGCTTTGTAAAATTGATATGAATAAATTGTTTACAGTTGAGGCATTAACGTTGTGGAGGTTTAAAGATATTGTAATTTGTTTTATTAAACACTGCTTATTCCACTTATTGTAACGGTATAACCCTAGAGATTTTAAGGCTTTCACCTCATATTTAGGGGAGCACAAACAAGACTTTCGAGCGTCTTATTTGTGCTCCCCAGAAGATAATAATAAATATAGGTTTATTGACAGCAACATAGTATATACAAAATATATTTAAATAACACTTCTAAAACACATCAATTGCAGATAATAAATTAAATACAGAAGCTATCAAAAGGTCTGGGCTCATCTAATAACATCCCCTCGGCCAAGATACACCCCATCAATATAGGGCGAGTCCAGCCACGGGGACACCAGATGTTTTTCAGCCAACACCTTTGAACACGTAGAACAAGAATATAAAAAAAACACAGAAAATAAATAGATGACAAAAAAATTCATTCAAGAGAGAATACATTAAGAGGTTCGGGCTTATCACACAAACATTCCCCCGGCCGAGATATACCCCACCAATAAAGGGCGAGCCCGACCGCAAGGGCATATGGGGGCTTCCATCCCACACCCCCGCATATCTAGATTAAAGAATAAATAAATAAAAAACAAAAACGTATGTCAGAAAACAAAATAAAAAGTAAACCCACATATGCCACCTCAGGTTAACTGTCAGCAGGAACGAAAAAAAGAAAAGCCTCAAAGGAGTCTAAATTTTACAAAATGACAAATGGGAAATTAAATAGTTGAGACAACATTGAAATAATTAAGATGAGCCTTAAAGATAGTGAAAGCCTTAAACCGGTAGGGTTATACCGTTACAAAGAGTGGAATAAACAGTGTTTGATAAAACAAATTACAATTGATATAAAATAAATAGTAATAATACATATATAAATACCATCCCGCCGTCTTCCTTCTAGGGTAAACAGAGAGGACAGAATGCCAGATTTTAGCTATCTCGACACACATAATTCGCGTTTTCCACATCCTTGTCAAACAATTACTTATATATTAGGTGTTAACATTCTATTAGGTGTTAACATGGGTTTGGGTGTTAACATAAAATAAGTTTCCGTTTTTTTTTTTCAAATTTAAAAATGAGCACCAAAAGTAAAAAAAAATAATAAAGGTTATACGTCATTCGAAAGAAAATTTTCTGCTCTACAAGATATTGTGTTGGCTTTTACGTTACGTGCATTATTTTATTTGATTAAAAGCCTTCAAAATGAGATATGCTATGAATGAAAGGACAGCTCATCGATGGTTTTTTAAGACGGTAATTTCGACCTGAAAGACACGGAGCGTTCCGGATGACCAGTGGATTTTGATGAAGACCGCTTAAACCATATTATTCATGAAGATCCACTTTAAACCACCGTAGAATTGGCTGAGCAGGTGAATTGTAGTCACATGACTGTATACCGCCATCCTTAATTAATGAGAAAAGTCCAGAAGTTCGGCGCTCGGGTTCCACATGTTTTGAGTGAAAACAACCAAAATCAACGTTCGAAAATTTCTGCTGGTTTGCTCGCGCGTCATCGAGCTACGCATGGCCACAAGCAAAGGTTCCTTTACCACGTCATTACTGGTGATGAAAAATGGTACCTTTATGTGAATATGAAGAAACGGAAAGAATTGATAAGTTATGGTCAACAAGCAATGCCCAGAGCGAAACAAGGTTGGCATCCGCGCAAGACGATGATTTGCATCTGGTGGGATTGGCAAGGCGTCGTCCACTACGATTTACTTAAACGCAGTCAGACAGTCAACGTGGAGCTATACATTCTGCAAATGCAGCGGCTCAACACTGCAATTCAACAAAAAAGGCCGGATCGGCAATTTGGCGTTATTCTACAACACGATAACGCCCGCGCTCATATCGCCAACATTACGAAAAATGCCATTCAAACGCTCAGTTGGGAAGTGTTGCCGCACCTTCCATATTCTTCAGACCTTGCGCCGTTGATTTCCACCTTTTCCGGTCGCTTTCGAATAATTTGCGTGGCGTTTCCTTCAATAATGGCGTCGAATTGCGGACATGGTTGGACGAATTCCTCGAGTCAAGACCGGATGGTTTTTATCACACAGGCATTGAAAAATTTGTAGAACGTTGGCAAGAAGTTGTAAATAATGAAGAAAAATACATTATTGACAAATTTGTTGTAAAAAAATAGAGAATACATTTTTGACTAATTTGTTGTAATTTTTTTTTGTTGTGCCCTCTTGTTCTCTTTATTTGGAAAAACACGGACACAACTTATGTTAACACCAATATATAAATATAATTCACTTATTGATGCCATACTTTCCTACAACTTCCTATACCAAGTCTTCGGCTTCATATTTGCACTGTATATTTGTTTTGTAAGTCCATATGGCACTCTCATTCAACTAATCAGAAAGATATTTATGACATTCGATTCACATGCCTAAACCATACAGTGTTCTTCTTCATTTTATTCAACACATCAGCCTTAAGTTCACATTTATTTCTGATCACTTCATTCCGTATTCTGTCATACATTTTTTTAAATGCACGTATTTCTATATTTTTTTTAGAAATATACACAATTTAAAGAATTCCATCAACGAACAGCAAACAAAAAAAATAATTAGAAAAACAGGTGAAATAAACAAGAAAATCACGCTTCGTCACGAAAAAGAAATCCAATACATGGCCACTCGGTAACGCGCTGTACTTCCATTTGGAAGGTTGCTGATTCAAACCCCGCGCTGTTCTTCCATCTAATGACAAAGGCATTTTCCGTCTTATATTCAGGATGTAAGCGTACTTATGACTCCTTCATGTAGATTATTTAAAACAAAAAAAAAACCTTTTTTGGACAAAGTTGACGAAGGCTTGAGTCTTATATTGACTAGCAGATGGTTGTGTGGCGTTCGTCGCGGAATATTGTCAACATACATACGGTCAATGACCGATGAGATCCGCATTCCTCAACAAATTTAAATAGACAGTCCAAAGTACATTCAAGTCCAAAGATTACCCGCCGGTCAGTCATCCCGTAGCGAGCGGGCCGCACCACATACTAGAGAGAGAACGCACCACGCTGTCTCACCGGTTCCGTAAATAGATTGTTACCTACAATGCTTCAATTGACCATTTCTGCATGCAAAGAAGCGAGATAGAAGTATATCGCGGGCGCACTCCCGCGCCTATTCTGAAATGTTATAAATACCTACGTACAATCAAAATAAACCATTCATTCACTCTCTCCTTCCGTATTGCGATTTAACGTGTTTTATGTATTTACCAACAATCATAATCATCATATACCTTTAAGGGACATTTCCCTAAAGTTGCAAATTCTAACGACGTAAACAGTTCAGGACAACTACCATGAACTGGAAAACTGTTTTTCTCGACTATAATACGAGTAAATGCAGTAACTGACAGGTATCTCTTAAATAGTTCATTAATTTTCATCCATTTTCAATTTGGGTCAGAATTATAGTTTTAAAATTCTCGATCGCTTCTTCTCATTTCAATAAAGCCTTTCTTCATACAACTTTTGCACGCCACAATCTATTATTTTAGGGACGAACCTAAACGAACTATTTTTATACATTATATTTTTTGTAAATTATTTCAATACACCTCAGCCAATGCAGTGGAGACATATTTGCTTCAGTAAGAAAGTGATAATAATAATAATGAAAAAAATATTTCCTCAAGCGCTTTCCAACTCAAAACTATTAGGTATGTCTGAAGACAAAGGACTACTGAAAACGTTAGTTAACCCTTCCCTTACGGTGATAAAAATAATACGCGTGCTCCGGTGTTGGGTAGTGAGTACGCAATTAAAAATTAGCGATTTTAAATCGGAAAAATAAGAACATTCATAGATAATTCCCTTAATTAATTATAATTGAAGTTAAAAATTATAATAACTGAGATTTATTTGCTGAAAACATTAAAAAACCATCTGCAACGCTCACGGAACGGGCGTACGTCTAACCTATTTGCAAGCCTAGAAGCTACTAGTGGCGCGGAACGTCAGTCGCATACCCCGGCGCTTACGCTTATGCTTGCGACGTTGAGACAATTCAGCTCCTCGCAATTAAGTCTAGTATGCAAGAGTGAGATGCGAATATAGTGTCGCGCTTCTCGCATACTCTTCACCTATCGTCAAGACGAGGCACTCGCAGCGTTTAAATGCGAATTTGTTTTCGATCTTTACAAAACACCTCGATGTAGTCGATAAATTCTGATTATTATTAATATTATTTTTTAAATCAATGCGTAAATATATTATGGAGGAATATCTAAAATCTTAACCTTGTATTTATAATATTTATAGAGATATTGATGGTTATTAGAAGCAACGTGTAGAAGATACCCAACACAGGGAAGGAAAGGTTAAATTCTGATTATTATTAATATTATTTTTTAAATCAATGCGTAAATATATTATGGAGGAATACCTACAATCTTAACCTTGTATTTATTATATTTATAGAAATATTGATGGTTATTGGAAGCAACGTGTAGAAGAAACACAGGGAAGGAAAGGTTAAGAATGACTTGAATAAGAATATGTGCGTAAAAAAAAAGTTTTATCTAAAAAAAATACTGGCAAAACGTGGATAAAATCAGCTTTGATTATAATATGTTGTCTATAACCCTGCTCACGAAATAACATTATTGCCTGTAATATACCATACGTATACTCACGTTGTAGCAACGTGCTACGGGAGAGCGGTGCAATCACGGAGCTCCCAGTGGGAGGGCAGGATTCCGCTAGCTCGATTCATGTTTCAAATTATAAAATAAACTACCGTAATATTCGAGGAAATTGCCAGGAAATAAAAGGTAGAATAAAAGAGTTCAAAAACTTTCTTTGTGTTTCTAAGTCGTTTTCATTAAAGCAATTAAAAAAATTCGTTGAAAATCCGTATACAGATAAATCTTACATTTTCTTTCACAATAAGATCTTGGTGTTACATATAAATTGATTTTTATGTTGTTTATAGTTAAGGCATTAACGTTGTGGAGGTTTAAAGACATTGTAATTTATTTTTAACAAACACTGTTTATTCCACTTTTTTGTGACGGTATAACCCTACCGGTTTCAAGGCTTTCACCTCATCTTCAGGGGAGCGCAAACAAGACTAAATGCTGTTCGAACTGGTACCGATATAGACACTTCAACGATTCAACATCCAACCGTTGAAGTGTCTATATCGGTACCAGTTCGAACAGCATTTAGTCTTGTTTGCGCTCCCCTGAAGATGAGGTGAAAGCCTTGAAACCGGTAGGGTTATACCGTCACAAAAAAGTGGAATAAACAGTGTTTGTTAAAAATAAATTACAATAAATTGATTTTTTCAAATAAATATTTCTAATTAGACTCGAGGTTAGGTGTTGGCAAGACGCAAATCTCCGGGCTTCGCAATATACGAGTACGTGATTGGACTGGTATAAGGAGCGTTGGGGATCTTTTTCAGAATACCGGGAACAACGATGCCTACTCTCAGGTGATATTCAACGTTAGGGGGGCCTGACATGACACTGGAAGAAGAAGAAATTAGATTCGAAAACGTAACGTTAGCAATATAAAAAGGCAATTTATTTAGCGGAATTTGAACCCACTTTTATTGACATTAAAAATATTACAAATTTAATCAATAAATATATTGAGTATAAAGAATGGAAGAAATATTGTGTTAAAAACAATTAAAATTTCGATTACGCCTACATCAGCAATCACCTATGTAAAAAAGATTAATAATCCTTTTGAATATAATTATTTTCTTCATAGATATTTAGCAGATGGTTCTTTTTGGAAGATATGATGATGGTTGTTGATAAATAAATAAACTCGTTAAATCGCAATGCGGAAAGAGAGAGTGTTTATTTTTATAGTAACGTAGGTATTTATATCTTTTTGGAATGTGCGCGAGAGTGCGCTCGCGATATGCTTATGTCTCGCTTCTGTAAATGCAGGAGCGGTTATTGTCGTATGTAGGTATTCATCTAAATACGGAACTGGTGAGATAGCCGTGGGGCGTTCTCTCTCTCTGGTGTGTGGTGCGGTTGCTTGGCCGGCGTCAATGGCCGGCATGTGACCTTCGGACTGTTTACTATAATTTATCGAGGAATCCGAAGGTCGTTTCATCGGTCATTGACCGTATGTATGCGACAAAATCATGCGACGACCGCCACAGATATAACATATTAAGGTTCATTTTTTGCATCAGCTATCACCGTAATTGATTCTTCTTCTTCAGTTTCAATCCTAGGGATTGTTTAGCAGCAAAGCTCTGCATCTCCTCGTCCACTCCGATCGGTCTTCAGCGATCCTCTAGAGCTCTGTATAGGAGGTGCAGTCCATATCATGGCATTTTTGCTCCAGATACTCCCGGCGAGAGGGCCCTCTGCCAATCCATCCCTCAATCATTCCCTCCAGTGTATTGTGCAGGAGATTTTCATGTCGCAGCATATGACCCATTCATTCTGAAGGCCTTTCCGATATGGTGTTTGACAGGTGCTTCTTCGATCCTGCTGAGAACCTCGTCATTTGTAATGTGGTATCTCTAGGAAATCCTTAGGATTCGTCTATAGGTCCACATCTCGAAGGCTTCCAATATTTTTTGATCCCTTTCGCCTATGCACTATGTCTCGCAACCATACATCAAAATACTCCATACATGTGGAAGTGATTAACCCTTCCCTTACGATGATAAAAATAATACGCGTGCTCCGGTGTTGGGTAGTGAGTACGCAATTAAAAATTAGCGATTTTAAATCGGAAAAATAAGAACATTCATAGATAATCCCTTAATTAATTATAATTGAAGTTAAAAATTATAAAACATTGAGATTTATTTGCTGAAAACATTAAAAAACCATCTGGCATCGCTCACGGAACGGACGTAGGTCTAGTCTCGTTGCCAGCTCAACAGCTACTGCGCCGCGGCAGGGCTGGTGGCTAAATCGGGCGTGGCTTACACTTGCGAGGTTGAGACAATTGCGCTCCTCGCTATTCAGTGACGTATGCAAAAGTGAGATGCGAATATAGTGTCGCGCTTCCCGCATACTTTTCACCTATCGTCAAGACCCAAGATCGAGGCACTCACAGCGTTTAAATGCGAATTTGTTTCCGATATTCAGAAAATACTTACGATGTAGTCGATAAATTCTGATTATTATTAATATTATTTTTTAAATCAATGCGTAAATATATTATGGAGGAATACCTAAAATCTTAACCTTGTATTTATAATATTTATAGAGATATTGATGGTTATTTGAAGCAACGTGTAGAAGATACCCAACACCGGGAAAGAAAGGTTAAGACCCCCAAAAAATACATAAAAATATGCATATCTTGATTGGTAATAATATCTACATTTAAAACCAAATACTGCTTTTTAGGTGGTTTTTCTTAGATGATGAAAACGTTTAGAGGGAAAACAAAGTCTTTGGGACACTAGAATATCCATGCTCGAACCGGATAGTATCATAATCTAGTAAAATAATAGTCCACAACAGTATTTTACTATAACTCCAATGATAAGGAAAAAACTAAAAGGAGTTGAATAAATGCTAGAACTATAGTATGTTTTAGATGGAGACTAATAAAAGCATTGTTATATTAAGTGAATGATATCTGAAAGAAGGAAACGAAGAAAGTCAGATAAATCGTAAAAATTGTATGGAAAGGGGCTGAAGGATGTTTGACAAATATGAAAATAGGTCGCTCTGTAGTATCTGCCTATCCCGACAGGAAAATGGATATTATCAATGTTTGAATTCAAATCGTAAAAATGGAGAAAAAATTCATCTTTATTTCACTTTTAAATAACCCTTTTCTTTGCACAAACGAAACACTTCATTTAACTTTATAAAATAATATTTTTTGGTGCACTGTAAACAGGTAACCTGTTTATTACCTAATGAGAAACGTCACTTATTCATAGCACAATCAACCTTTTCTCCGAATCGAACAAAAATGGGTAATACGAGGCATATCCAGAAAGTAAGTGTACTGAATTTTTGTAGGTTACATTTTTTTTTATTTAAACAAAAAAATTACGTGGTTACCGTAGTACATATGTAAGCTATTTTTCGACGTAGTCGCCATTCCGCTCAATGCAGGTGGTGAAGCGGGGTATCAACTTTTTGATGCCTTCCTCGAAGTAGTTTCCCGCCAACCCCTCCGTCCACTTCTCCACCTCCTACTTTACCTCCTCGTCAGATGAAAACCTTTTTCCACCCATGTGCAGCTTCAGGGAGGTAAAGAGATAGTAATCTGAAGGTGCTAGGTCAGGGGAATGCGCGGGATGGTTCAGGACATCCCATTTAAACGAGGCGAGCAGTTCCTTCGTGGCGTTGGCCGTGTGTGGTCTGGCATTGTCGTGCAGCAGGCAGACTCCCTTTGTCAGCATGCCTCTCCTCTTGTTCTGAATTGCCCTCCGCAATTTTTTTAGGGTCTCACAGTATCTTGTAGAGTTGATGGTCTCCCCTTGAGGCATATATTCAATTCAACTTATGCCTTGACAGTCCCAAAACACGGATTCCATGATTTTCTCGGCTAAAATTGTGGTTTTGAACTTTTTGGCGGTGACTTTAGGGTGAAGAGGTGTAACGCCACTGTTGAGACTACCTTTTGGTTTCAAAAACTCTTGCCCGGCATTATTTATTTCGCACTTGGCGGGAGATTGGTTTGACATTTATCACGAAACGTGTTGTCGCGTCGACACTTCTCAACGTACTGACCTCGAACCGGTCTCGTTGCGGAGGGGAAGGGTCAGGCTACACGGAAGTGTAGCCAAAATGTTGAAAATAAAATCCATCCGGTCGTGAGAGCCTCAGTACACTTACTTTCTGGATACGCCTAGTATAGTATATTAATGTTTAATTAAAATAAGATAATAATATGTTTATTCCACAATTTAATTAAACAAGTTGACTTATCCCGTCCATCAAAAAATAAAACCTGGAGTATCCTTGCCGTAAGGAGCAACAGAAATCCTTCGACTTATCCCAAATACAAAAAGTCAAAAAATTAATCGAGTGGAAGAAGTGACCAAAGTTCAGGAATATTCAACAATTGTCTAGACTTAACGCTGTGGAGTTACTTCAGACAGCACAACACAAAAAAACCATAACACTATCCACAAGGGGGTTACCGACCCCTGAATCCACTATGAAAAGAAAATCATAATTGATTGATAGTCTGGAAAAGCCACTTGGGGTGGGTAGTATCGAGAAAAACGAGTTTTGTGATACACACATAAAGGCTTAGGCACATCGAAAGTTAGTATGTTTTTTTATATGATCATCCTTACATGCAGACATAAAGAGATGAGCTTCGTGGCGTGGTTGATAAGATACCTATATTCCAGCCTAGGGGTATGGGTTCAATTCTCATTGTTACACAGATTCTTTCAAAAAATTATACCGTTTTGATTTTCATTTAAGGCTTCTAACTACATTTTTGTGTGAACGTATATTACTGATTGGTAATAAATTGTAATCGCCAGGTTATATTGTAAACAATGAAAGTGTGATAAAACACAATATTCCTAGACAAGCGTTTAACATATGTAATATGTAAGATGCGTATGGGACATTTTTCAACAAAGGAATATTTCATCAAGATCAAAGTTTTAAATTCTAGCAAATACAAATGTGGCCACAACGAAGAAACGTTGGATATCGTATATACATATACATATTTTTTTAATACCCACGTAATACCGTATTAACCCGACTATAAGGCGAGGTTTTTATTTAAAAAGGTGCCATGTAAATAGAGAGGTCGCCTTATAGTCGAGTCACAAGTCATCAAATTTCCAATGAAACCATCATCAATGGATTTAAAAATTGTTGCATATCCAATAAAATGGACGGTTCTGAAGATGATATTTTGTGGGAAATATGATTGAGGATTCCGAAGACGATAATATCGCTGAAGATGAGATGAGACTGCTGCTGAGGATGCTATAGTCATATGTGAATATGACAGATCTGATCAGCTACTGTAGTTGGACTATTTTATTTCTTCTTTTCACGTTTAACCTTTCCTTCCCTGTGTTGGGTATCTTCTACACGTTGCTTCTAATAACCATCAATATCTCTATAAATATAATAAATACAAGGTTAAGATTTTAGGTATTCCTCCATAATATATTTACGCATTGATTTAAAAAATAATATTAATAATAATCAGAGTTTATCGACTATATCGTGGGTATTTTGTGAAGATCGGAAACAAATTCGCATTTAAACGCTGTGAGTGCCTCGACCTTGTGTCTTGACGATAGGTGAAGAGTATGCGGGAAGCGCGACATTATATTTGCATCTCACTTTTGCATACTCCACTGAATTGCGAGGAGCTCAATTGTCTCAATCGTCGCAAGCGTAAGCCACGCCGGGGTAAGCAACTACTGCTCCGCGCCGCAGTTGCTTCTGGGCTTGCTAATAGATTAGACGTACGCCCGTTTCGTGAGCGTTGCCAGATGGTTTTTCAATGTTTTCAGCAAATAAATCTCAATTTTTATAATTTTTAACTTCAATTATAATAAATTAAGGGGATTATCTATAAATGTTCTTATTTTTACGATTTGAAATCGCTAATTTTTGATCGCGTACTCACTACCCAACACCGGAGCGCAGGTTTCAATTTTAGCACCGTAAGGGAAGGGTTAAACATGTACTTAATTATTATCTGGGTAATTTGTTTTTATTAATATTTTTCGTTAAACATTTTGCATTTTATTTTTCATATTATTATAATGATGAGGGAAATATTTTTTCTTCAAGAAACAGATTAAAAATAGGGGGATCGCCTTATAATCAGGGTCGCCCTATAGCCGGGCCAATACGGTAATGGTCATCTGACCTGTTATGATGATCAACTTTTGATGAATCAATATGATCAATTAACATTTTATACACGGAAAAAATATTTCTTTAATACCTGTCTTCCATTAAAAAAGTAAATATAAAATAATGTATCTACACGTTTGAGAAACGCATTTAATACTCAAGTTTCTCTTCCGCACACTATTGAGAACTAATTGATGAGAGCGTGCAACGGGGTTTTTTTTTTGTGTTATCAAAAATCGGAAAGAAGTATCGATTTATTTTTTCATGCTAAATATCCTCAGTGAGATACAGGCAAAAGCCTAGTTTACTGGGGATACGACAAATGAAAGGCAACAAACCCAGATCCATTAAAATTATACGTCCAAATCAAATTACCTGTTGTTTTTTCTCAAATTGTGTATATTTCTTGTCATGTGTAATAATAAAAAAAAAAAAAAAAAAAAATTGCCGTGCTCACCCAATTTACTCCACGTCAAACGGTTGAAAGAAAATATCACATGAGTTTGGCACGTTGAAAAGAGAGCTTTTCACAAAGTACATGTTTTTCAAAGTAAACATTCACTTCCAATCATTAGATTTTTTTTTCAATCATTATCTTTTATACTTATATTTCTAGCGCTAAAAGTATATTCTTAGCATTATAGACAGAGAGCATGTACGTGTATGCTGTTAATATATACTCTTATATCAACTTTAAAACTATCATTCGTTCGTTATGAACACTTGCCTTACTGTGCTAAAAAAATTCCGCCAGCCACGGTGCTGGACGCTAAGCGTCCAGTGAAAAATGTATATTTTAAATTAAAATTATGCAAAATCTGCTAGGTAATTTTTTTGTAATTTACTTTAAAAATCATTTTATCATGTATTAAAACGTCGAATAATCAAATAAAATATAAGTCTTGGCCACTCGCCATCCATCACAAGGTGGCAAGTGTTAAATATTGCAATCAAAATTATCAAGTATAAATATTATTTCCCTTTTTAGCTTATACCTTTAATTTTTACTTCTTTTTTGTTTTTATTTTCTTATATTTTGTTTATGTAAATAATTAAATAACAAACCGACTTCATCATTTTATCGAATAACGAATGAATAAACGAACTAACCTCATCAAATTCATAAAAGCAATATTTTCTTTTTTTCACTTTTTTTATTACAATAGTAGAAACACCAAAATATCCATTAGATTAAACTCATATGTAATATATTTTATAAATGGTTAAAAAATATTACGAGGGTTTATTTTAATTTAAATCATTTTTTACATAACTGCTTATTTAATGTCATTTTTTGTCTTATTATGTGTTCAAGAGAGTGGACTGAAAAATATCCGGTTTTCTTGCTGTTGGGCTCGTCCTAATGGTAAGTCAGATAAATCGTAGGAATTGTAAAGAAAGGGGTTGAAATATGTTTGACGAATAGGAAAATCGGTCGCTCTGTACTATCCGCCTATCTCGACAGGGAAATGGATATGAAATTTCTTTAATGAAATGTCTTTAAACCATTTCATTTAAATGTCTTAAAATGAAATGTCTTTAAACCTTCATAACGTTAATGCCTTAACTATAAACAATAAACTAGGCGCGTCCAGAAAGTAAAGAACGATTGCGGATCACGTCTTGCGCTGATCTTCCACCACCGCGATCGTATGCGCGCCAGTTAGCTCCTCTCCCCCCCACTCCCGCTTTAGTGCGAGTTTTGTTGCTGAACGGTCGTGCGTCTCTTATTAGTATTAGTATAAATGTTTGTTTGTATTAAAAAGACTCCCAAATCATAAAAATAGAGAAAAAAATCACCTTTATTTCACTTTTAAATAACCCTTTTCTTTGCACAAACGAAACACTTTTCATTTAACTTGATAAAATAATATTTTTTTGTGTACTGTAAACAGGTAACCTGTTTATTACCTAATGAGAAATGTCACTCATTCATAGCTCAATCAACCTTTTCTCCGAATTGAACAAAAACGGGTAATATATAATATTTTCAATGAAAATAAGATAATAATAAGTTTATTCCACAATTTAATTAAACAAGTTGACTTATCCCGTCCATCAAAACACAAAACCTAGTGTATTCTTGACGTGTATCTCGGCTAGGAGGATGTTATGGGATAATTCAAAACTTTCAGGTGACTTCTCCCTTGAATGGTATGTCCTTTACCTTAGCATGTATGTTATGTGTGTGATTGCGGGATATATTATATTACATGTATATGCATGTTTTTTTTCTATCGATTAACCTATAATTGTTTAATTTATATTAACTGCTGAATAATTACAATTTATTTTTGTTTTTTTTTTTTTATTTATATGTATAAATCGTTCTGTCAGAAGAGCCCTTTTGCAATAGTAACACTCTCTGTATTACACAACTAATGTAGTGGTATTGGTTTTAGAATGCCACACGATTGGTGCGCGCAGAGCGCACGTTTGTATTGTTGTTAAAACACTCGGTGATTAGAAAAACACTACCATGTCGAAATTAGGAGTGTGATTTTTGTCTAATGTATGTTAATGTATAATTCAAAAAATTTTCGAAGGCTTAGAATGCACTTTGTTATTACTTAAAGTTTCCTAGAATTTAGTATCACTCCATCCACTATTATTTTAAAACTTTATTATTTGGCATTGTAATTATGATAAATTTATATGTTAAATAATCTTACGTACAATAAAAATTGTATTTTTATGTGAAATCTAATTGAAGTTGACGAACATTTTCATTTTATAATACTTGTATTTATTTTTAATGTTGAAAAGTTTCATTATTGTTATTTAATGTTTTCTAGAATCTGCCATGCATAAACAATTAATATGTGAAATAAACTTACTTTCATTTCATTTTAATGTGCATTACAATTTAAGCTGACAGCATTTTTAATTAAAATACCGTGTGTGCTCATTTCGATGTTTGAATATAAAATATTATTTTCATATTTTTTTTGCTTTTTCACTTCATTAAAAAAATAAAGTAACAAGTTTTTGTAAATGCACTGTTACTCACACTATTGTAAAACGATTCATCTGGCTGAATTATCTATACAAGGGTGTGGGCTGTAAAACATTGGAAATCGTTGCGGCTGAGCTCGACCTCTATTGGAGGGGGGGGGGGTAATCCAGCGGCGAATGTTATAAGATAAACCAAGACTTTTTAATAACTTCACTCTTTATTATATTTTGTATCTATTATCTTGAAACATATATTCAATTTGAGGACACAAGTGTATGTATAGAAATATATATAAAGACTCGCAGTATGTCGCTATGAATAAAACTGCATTTAGTATTATCATCATTTATTTTAGTATGTTTCTAAATCACTTAAGTATGTCATACTGAAAATAACAAAGTCTTGAATTTATCAGAGAACTTTCAAACTTATTTCCTGAACTCGTTTTGTTCTTATCAGCTACAATACTTCTACGAATCTTAGGTGAGAGGATTTGGATTTATTCGTAAATTTTCTGCACCGATGATGCTTTTAAGCATACTTTTAATAACCTCCTGGTATCATTTATTTATTTATTTTTTAACACTTTTATTGCAAATACCATCTGGCGGGATTATTGCCAGGCTCCAATATCTTCCAACCAACCAGACAAAAGTAAATGAAGCAAGCGCTCTTCTAGTTGGTTCTCTTCATACTTGTCTGATAGAATTCAGAGAGTCAAATTGGGTGATAGTGTATTTGGTGAGCCTCTTTTCATGAGATTCGGAGTACCTCAAGGTAGTGTTCTGGGACCTATATTGTTCCTGATATATGTCAATCAGTTGTGTAATATTTCTATCAGGGGTAAGATTATTACTTTTGCGGACGACACGGTTCTTCTATTCGAGGGCCGAACATGGGATGATGTATTCTTAAAGACTAACGAAGAACTACGTGTAGTTAAAGAATGGATGGACTCAAATTTATTGACTCTAAATTCCCAAAAAACTAAATACATCACATTTAGCATATCTACAAGAACTCAAGCAGCTACAAATAAATACATAACACTGCACACTTGTTCACCCATGGCTGACTGTAGTTGTGTTTCCTTGGAAAGGGTTGATAGTATAAAGTTTTCTTACGGTATATCAGTTTGGGGGGGATGCACCTTAACCCAAAAACACATATTGCAGGTTTCCCAAAAATTGATTGTTAAAATAATTAATAAACTTCCTGCTCCGTTTCCCACGGTGGAACTTTTCAGAGAGTATCAGGTCCTGAACATAGCCAGTTTATATCTCAAATCCATTCTCTGGCACTACCATCGAGAAGAAGGGAAGATGCACACTCTGCAGACACACATGACACGCATGGCAACTAATGAAATGTTCACCCTCCCTAGAGTTAAAAGCTCTTTTATCCAAAGGCAATATGCTTATTTGGCTCCATACAATGGCGTGCCGACTTCAATAAAGGTAAAGGTAGGAAAACCATTTAGATAGTCGATCGCAGCGTGGTTGTTATTGCGACCGGATTTTGAGTACTTGGGTTTTCAGGATGAATGACGAGTGGGAACGATTTGTGTGATCTCGTGAGTGTGGGTTTCTTCTTGTTGTTTCAATTTTGGTTGTTTTTGTATTTGTGTTTCTGTTTATTTTTGGTTTTAATTTTAATTTTTATTCTTATAATTGTGTGCGGTATATTGTGGGATGAATATTTTTGGTCTTTCTGGAGTAATGATGTATGAGGAGTTGAATTTCTCAAGATGTTTCCAGTTGTAGTTGAGTGTCACTGTTTGTCAGGTTGATGAGAGCGTGCCACAGGGTTTTTTTTGTGTAATCAAAAATCAGAAAGCAGTATCGATTTATTTTTTCATTCTAAATATCCTCAGTGAGATACAGGCAAAAGCCTAGTTTACTGGGGGTACGACAAATGAAAGGCAACAAACCCAGATCCATTAAAATTGTATGTCCAAATTAAATTACCTGTTGTTTTTTTCGCAAATTGTGTATATTTCTTGTCATATGTAATAATAAATAAATAAATTGGTGATCAACGCAATCTTATTTTTTTTTCTTTTATTCTTTAGTACGTGTGTGTAAAATAAGTGAAGTTAAATATGTATCATTTTATTTATATAATTATATCATATAATTAACTTACAAATGCGCAGTGATTCATATATGAACCTTACTCTTTTTTTTTAAATATAAATACTCGTATATAATAACAAAAACAAATGTTTTATTGTATTTTTCATGTTCCAGTACATATTTAATGCATAAATATATTTATATTTTTGAAATAAAAAAAATCGCGCATTGTAAGGTTAACTTTAAACAATATCTAAAATGTTGTAAATTTCAATTTAAATACAATAATGCACCATCATTTTACAAAGACTTATGTTAATAAACTAGTATTTATTCGTCATGTAAGTAATTTATATAAAAAAAAATATTTTTGTTAGTCGAACAACTTCGAATCAAAATCAGGCAGGAACTTTTAATATTTAATATATATGGAAATATTCCCGGGATTAGCACAATACTCTGACTCTTCCAAGCACGAGTTTGACGTGAATAAACACACAAGGGTCTGAAAATCCATGATGAAACCTTACATTTTTTTCGTATATTTGAGGGAAAAACTGAACGAATTGCTAGGATAAAAAGTTTTATTTCCGTTAATTACTTTTTTTAATGCTTTGAATAATATTCTTTTTCAATTAAAATGCCACCAGTAATTTTATTTATTACTAGCTGTACTCGGCCACGCGTTGCTGTGGCTCAGTCTGGTTTTTGAACACGAACTATTTTAAAATTTAATATTTATTATTTAATATTTAGTATTTAACTATTTATTATTTAATATTTAATATTCTAAATCAAAATGAAAATAAGTCGAAATCTATATTGCGTGTGTTGCCGTCACGTTCAACAGGAGGCGCTCCCATTATTTCGTATGTTTTATATACTTTTTGAAATACAACTGTATAGAAAAAAAATAAACATGCTTATATACGAATGTAACCTTTTGTCAAAATTTCAAAGCAATGAAAAATAAGACAAACAGTTAAAAAAGGAAATAAAAGAATCAGAAACGTCGAAAATGCAATGTGACATAACTGTCAATGATAATTGCTTAGTTTGCGTGTGTCGCTACAGGGGGCGCTCCCGTTATTTCGTCTGTTTTATATACTTTTTTATTTACAACCGTAAACAAAAAAAATATATAAACATGCTTGTATACGAATGCAACCCTTTGTCAAAATTTCAAAGCAATCGGTGAAGAACTTTCGGATACTAGAGATTTTTAATATACAAACATTTACATTTTTATTTATATAGATTACATTATTCATATTGTGTGTTTCACGGTATCAAACCTGATATGATAGTCCACAACAGTATTTTGGTACAAACTTCTACGAGAGTGAAACGTGGACGCGTAAGATACTGAAAAAGGCCGAATAAATGCTTTAGAAATGCGTGCCCTTAAAATAATATACAGGGTGAAGATTTATAATTTAATAATATACAGTATGAAGCGATTTGGCACGAATGAAAACTCAAGGTCTACTCATAGCTGAAAATAAAAATGACTTACAGAGAACGCTCACAAAGTTCGATGACTCCCGCTCTTAGTACAATATGATTATCTCCGTAGCAAAAACTGTTTGACATTCTCCAAAGACCCACTAGAGTGCAGAATCTCAGTACGTGACGAGCCAATTGAACAGGCAACCCAGTTCAGATATCTTGGCAGTGAACTGCTCAGCTCTCATGAACTCCTCAGAGAAGTAAGGCCTCAGGTAGATAAAGCTGCAGTTGTGGCGTGCTGCCTGAGAGATGTCATATAGAGGAATAAAGATATGAGAATGGATAGCGAGATACGCATTTATAAGACCTGTGTGCGACCTATCCTCACATATAGCATCGTGTAAAGAACACCACAATCCGAGAGGTATGTGAGGTCCAAGATGTGGTCAGATGGGGACGACAGCGTCGACGATACTGGTACCAACATGTACAGAGAATGAATTCTACAAGATTTCCATAAATAGCTCTGCATGGGGTGCCGGATGGACGGCGTCCACCAGGGAGACCCCCGAAACGATGCAGAGATAGCTGGAACTCAGCATCACAGGAGGACAATCCTGCAGTAACAGACTCTTGAGTCTATAGAAAGTCTAAGAAGAAAAAGAAAACTTAAGGCTGATGTGTTAAGTACGACGAAGAAAAGTACGATCATATAACTTCATACCAGAAGGCATTGGACTGGTTGAATGTTAGAAATAGACGCCAAACTCACATACTGTCTCTATTGTATACTATCGTTAACTATCCCGCCACCCTCTCTTATCTCGTCGAAAATTTTCAGCGTCTTTCCAATTATGGATTAGCGCTACGCTCAAACAGACATTGTCTATTGGCCTTTCCAGTTAACCGCTCCTCTTTTTTTATGTCCATGCAGTGAGACTCCGGAATCAGTTACAAACCAATATAAGATTCGCTCCGTCCTTTGCATGTTTTAAGAAGCGACTAAAAAACTCTTAATTTCTAGTCAGTAAAATAACGTGTTTCATTACTGATTCTTATTTTCATTTCCTCTCCAGCATCTCTTCCTTTCCTTTTGATTGATGATATCTCACTTTATGTGAAAAATAATGTTCGGGTGATTGTCCGTCTTTGTTGGGTTCGTGGTCATATGCTCATGTATATGTTTATGGATTTCGTGTGGATGGATAGTCATTTGAATGATTTATGCGACCACGTAAATTGCTTCATTTACTTTTATCTGGTTGATTGGAAGAGATTGCCGCCTTGTAATAAGCCCGGTTTATTGTATTTGCTATAAAAGTGTTAAATAAATAAAAAAGAAAAGCACTCTGAAATGGTATCAGCATGTACGCGAAGAACAAATAAATTCAGAAAGACTAACGAAAGAAACATTTAGTGCAAATTGAATGGAAGACCAATGAAAGTAATGTTAGATCGAGATAATGATGTTTTGTAAAAAATGAAACGAAATTTATCAAAGAAATCGTTGAATAAGAATGAGAAAGTGTATTGATGTGGAAGACGCGAAGGATATGTGGCGTAAAAGAAAAGTTTAGCGAGATAGTACGAGTATGTATGTTATTATATTGTATATACAACGACCATCAAAATTATAATACATTCCAGCTACAAAACAATTCCCCGTAACTTCAATTGGATTTATACATCATCGCTTGTTCTGTGCTGAGTGTCGTGGTCATTTGGTATATATCGAATTTTAGAAGCACCACCTGTCTCCATGCCTCCCTGTCCTGGGCTATGTTGAATGCAGCGCATAAAGAAAATCCCTTTATCTGATCGATTCATTTCATAGGGCACTTCCAATCTTTCTCACCTTCCCTGTAATTTACAGTTTATCGAATTTTCATTATTTTTCCTTGCAACGTACCCAAAGAACGTTTGAATTCTTATTCTGCAATTTGTCGAAAGTACTAGGTAAGTCCAGAAAGTAAGTGTACTGAATTTTTGTAAGTTACAATTTTTTTTATTTAAACAAAAAAATTACGTGGTTACCGTAGTACATATGTAAGCTATTTTTCAACAAAGTCGCCATTCCTCTCAATGCAGGTGGTGAAGCGGGGTATCAACTTTTTGATGCCTTCCTCGAAGTAGTTTCCCGCCAACCCCTCCGTCCACTTCTCCACCTCCTCCTTTACCTCCTCGTCGGTTGAAAACCTTTTTCCACCCATGTGCAGCTTCAGCGAGGTAAAGAGATAGTAATCTGAAGGTGCTAGATCAGGGGAATGCGCGGGATGGCGAGCAGTTCCTTCGTGGCGTCGGCCGTGTGTGGTCTGGCATTGTCGTGCAGCAGGCAGACTCCCTTTGTCAGCATGCCTCTCTTCTTGTTCTGAATCGCCCTCCGCAACTCTTTTAGGGTCTCACAGTATCTTGCAGAGTTGATGGTCTCCCCTTGAGGCATATATTCAATTAAAATTATGCCTTGACAGTCCCAAAACAATTTCGTCAATTTCGTCAGTTACAATTGAAGGTCTTCCGCTCCTCTGATCATCATGCACAGACGTACGACCGTTTTTAAACTCGCGACACTACTTGTACACATTTGTACGATTCATAGCTTTATCACCATATGCAGTTTTCACCTCATTATAAACCTCAACCGGAGGTTTTCCCTTCCAAACGAGATAACGGATGACGTCGCGTATTTCGCACTTGGCGGGAGATTGGATTGACATTTTTCACAAAACGTGCTGTCGCGTCGACACTTCTCAACGTACTGACCTCGAATCGGTTTCGTTGTGTAGGGGAAGGGTCAGGCTACACGGAAATGTAGCCAACATGTCGAAAATAAAATCCATCCGGTCGTGAGAGCCTCAGTACACTTACTTTCTGGATACGCTTCGTATTTCGGTAATATCCAATTATTGGATGCTAGAGACGTTAATGCACCTTGCGGTCCATGGGATACGAAGTATCCGCCTCCAACAACAACTTGATAGGAGAATCAAAATATGTATGTTCATTTTACGACTATATTAGATCAGACTATCACAACATACTTACTTCACCTTCTCCACATTCATACCGTTCCATTTGTTTCTAATACTCCTACATTTTCGAAAAGAAACTTCTATTGGCGCTGTGGGGCGAATTGGCCTGAACGTCACGAAAAGTGAAACGGTGTATTATATTATTATTTTATTATTACCAGGTCTGTAAATATGAAACCTGTATTATTACCAGGTCTGTAAATATGGTCTGTAAATATGAAAAAAAAAATAAATATGATTATTCGTCAATAGTAGATCTTCATAAAAAAATCAGATATGCATCGTTTAGTGAGCGTTCAATATTTAAATGGTCCAAAATTTCATCGCTGAGATCACATTTGCACACATTAGAATTAATAAATTTGATCTATGGGGAAGACAACCCTACAAAAAAATTAATTTTCCTTTAAAAAATAGTTTATCCACTTAATAGTTATTATTCATGATTTTTACTAAATAAGTTCAATACCTTGGAAAAATGTCTGGGAAATGAGAAAACTTGATTTCTTTCTCATTCTTAGACTGGAAAATGAAAAGTAACTGACCTGGAACAAAAGAGAAAAAAATAAAATTAAAAATTATCGAATAAAAGGAAAAAATATATTTATATATAATAACATACATACAAAATAATTTGTGTTTTATTTTCGTTTCGATGCGTTGCTACATTTTCTTTAAAAATATTTCATTCATTAATTTCAGTAATATTTCCCCACTCCCTTTTTCATTAATACTTTGTACAAAAATATTCAGTTTGCAGCTGCCGATTTACAGCCGCGTTTACACGTTTACAGCCGCGTATACCATATTCAAATATTATTTATTATTGTTTAATATTTTATTTAATAATAAAGTATTATTCATTATTTTAATATTAATAATTATTTCTTATTAATAATAATTAATATTATTTTAATATAATTAAATGTATTATACTATTATTAAATTTATTATTTACGATTAAAATTATTATTATTTATTATTAAAAATACAGAAATAATATTTTTTGTTATGTATTATTTTTATATTAACATATTTAATATTTATTATTTTTTTTTACATTAAATTATTTCATTTTATTTAATATTTATTTAAATATTTATTTAATGTATAATTTATGTTTAATATAAAATTATGAAAATATATAAAGATATGTAATTTTATTATTATTATACTATAATTAATTATAATATAATTAATTAAGAATACTTAATTAATTATTTGTTTAATCTGGGGGTCAAAGTGAATGGTGTATGCGTCAATAACATCAGCTACGCAGATGACACGGTTGCTGAGGACGAAGAGAGCTGACTCCAACAGACAACCGACAGAGACAATGAGTTGGGATGGAGCCAGGGAGAAGAAGATAACATGGTGTTACCAAATATTAACTGTTGTGTTAGTAGAAGTGTTGACAATACATGCAATGACGAACCACAATTTTTGTGCCTACTCCAATGGTTCTAAACCGGAAAGCTCGTTTACTGGGACCGTAGTCTTCTGGCCACGCTTTTCAAAATGTTCAAATCACAAATTATGATATGTTAAAAGATGCCATAAGAAATGAAAACTTAAAAAATAATTCACTGACACGATGGTACAAAAATATTAACGTTTTGTGTTTCGTAATTGATGTTCGATTTATTGGGTGTTAACATAAATTGTGGCCATTTTTTTGCAATTTAAAAATGAGCACCAAAAGTAAAACAAAATGCTAAATGTTATACATCATTCGAAAAAAAAATTCTGCTCTACAAGATATTGTGTTTGCTTTTACGTTAAGTGTATTATTTTATTTGACAACAAGCCTTCAAAATGGAATGTCGAGTAGACGAAAGTGAGCATTTTCGACACCTCCAGTGAACGTCCGTGAGGACCGCTTAAACTTTATTATTCATGAAGATTCCCTTCAAACCACCATCGAATCGGCTTAGCAGATGAATTGTAGTCACTTGACTGTATACCGCCATATTAAATCAATGGGAAAAGTCCAGAAGTTCGGCGCTCGGGTTCCACATATTTTGAGTGAAAACAACAAAAATCAATGTTCGACAATTTCTGCTGGTTCGCTCGCACGTCATCGAGCTACGATTGCCCACAAGCAAAGGTTCCTTAACTGCATCATTACTGGTGATGAAAAATGGTTTGAAAATGGTGATGAAAAATGTTTGAAGGGGATCTTCATGAATAATATGGTTTAAGAGGTCCTCATCGAAGTCCACTGGTCGTCCAGAACGCTACATGTCTTTTAGATTGAAATTACCGTATTTGTAACGTAAAAACCATCAACGAGCTGTCGTTTCATTCATAGCATCTTCACCGCACACTTTGCAAATATCGCGAGCAGCTTTGGCAGCTTTATTCCCTCGATTGAACGCAAACAGAAAGAGGTGTTGAAAATGCTCACTTTCGTCTACTTGACATTCCATTTTGAAGGCTTGTAATCAAATAAAATAATATATGTAACGTAAAAGCAAATACAATTTCTTGTAGAGCAGAAAATTTTCTTTCGAATGACGTATAACCTTTACTATTTTGTTTTACTTTTGGTGCTCATTTTTAAATTTGGAAAAAAAACGGACACAACTTATGTTAACACCTAATAGAATGCTACTTAAGATTTAAATTTGAAAAGCAGTAATTATAACGCTACTTCTTCAAAATAGCTTTAATTATGCTTCTTCAAAATAGCTTTAAAAATATATAAGGGAGATGACTAATTTTATATTAACATAGATTTTTTTTTATTTGAGAGTATACAAAAAATTATTAAGGGAGATTAGATCAATCTGCGATTTAAAGACGTCCTATTGTCTGGAAAGTGGATTGGATTGACGATAAATGATGAATGTATAGACTTGGGATAAAGTGAATAAATCAAATCAAGACCTTATTCGAACGAGGGCACAATAGGGCTGAGATAAAAATTACCAAAATAGAAAAAAGAAATACTTAAATATTCAATTCATCGTAATCTATAAAGATTATAATGAATTGAATATTTATCAAATGCTTCCACTTGTTAAATAGTGGAATAGCCAAATTATTTATTTCTGCTTATTTATCGCGTGTTCAATGCTGAGTGTTGTGATTCTCTGTTTGTCGAACTCGGCACATCATTTATAACCACCCTTAAAGGACCTCGGCCATATTAAATGCATCTCTTAACCTTTCCCTTCCGGTGCTAAAAAAAAATCGCGCGTTTCGGTGCTGTATATTCAATACACAACAATACGCATGTAAAAATGTGCGATTTAAAATCGGAAAAATAAGAATATTCATAGCAAATCGCTTAAATCAATTAAATTTGAAGTCAAAAGTGATCATAATTGAAATTTAATTGCTGAAAACATGAAAAACACATCGGCCGACGTTCACAAAATGGGCGCAGAGACCGCTTCGTATGGATATGGGACTCGGAACCACCTACTAAGACGGGACTCGGAACACAAACACTATGTACTATATGTTATACCTCGAAGAAAGAAACAATTGCGAACTGAGATTCTATTTATTGCGTTCCCATATACCGAAGTAGAGTAAGACGTGAATAGGGTCGCTTCCTCACCCATAGCGGTTTTTATAATGAATATACCTACGTCACACACTGGCACACCTTTGATTGATTGTATTGGTGAATTTATTCCCGATTTTCACAAAATATCTGATGTGGCCGATAAGTGCTAATAGTTATTAATATTATTTTTTCATTCAATGCGTAAATGTATTACGGAAGAAAACGTAAAACCTGAATCCAGTATTTATTATATTTATAGAGATATTAAAGTTTTTAGAAGCAATGTGTACTAGTTACACATCACAGGGAAGGAAGGGTTAAAGAGAATCCTGTTCACTTATTTATTTGATCAGTCCATATCATAGGACACATTTCTTTCGCCTTACCTCTACTGTCCCCGTAATAACTAGATTCTCCAGACTCATCATTATTTCTAGTAACATGCCCAAAGTGCATAAGAATTATTTTTCCACATATTGGAAGTCTTGTAGCAATCTCCTCTGTTTTTTTTTATGATAGAGATGTTAATGTGCCTTGTAGTTCAGGAGATACGGATCATCCGCCTCCAGCACTACATTATGAAAGCATTAATCGTTATTTCCTTCTTTATCATCGTCCATTTTTTCTCTCTATACTTCTTCTTCCTGGCACTGTTCCAACTCATTGTCTAAGTAGGCTGTTGTGGTCAGCTCTTCTCGTTCTCAGGCTGTATATTCTTCGGTTTTGGGTGTCGCTTTCATCTAGGCCGTTTCTCTGTAGGATTTTGGAGCATTGAGTTATCCAGGAGTTCTTTGATCTTCCTCTGGACGGCTGTCGAGGAAGATCCACAGACATTGCCTGATTTACAGTATGGTCTGGTGGTGTCCGTCTTATGTGTTCGTACCATCTCAGCTGTCGCTCTTCCAGCTTACTGTTTATGTCAGTGACTCCCAGGCTACCACCAAGGCGTGAGCTCTTAATTCTATATTTTAGTTATACTCCTGCCGACCACCTAAGCATTCGCATTTCTGCTGATTCAAGTTTTTTCTGCCTATACTAGAGACTTAAATGAATGGATTTAAACTAAAACAATATATGTATTAAAATTGCAATGAATTAAATATATATTTTGTTTATTATTCCACTTATTAATTACAAAAATAATAAAATATATTTATTAATAAATATTCTAATGTGGAGATCCACAAAGCTGACACCTTTGATAAATAATGATGCTTGTTGTAATTTGTTTTATCAAACACTGTTTATTCCACTTTTTGTAACGGTATAACCCTACCGGTTTCAAGGCTTTCAGCTCATCATAAAGGGAGCGCAAACAAAACTGAATTCTGTTTGAACTGGTTCCGAGATACACGCTTCCAACGGTAAACATTCGGGTTGGGCACTGGGAATAGGGGAGGCATGGGACAACCTCGGCGAGCAGCGGAGGGATTCTTGGGATATATGTGTTTACCAGATGTTCACCTCAATGCACTGACTTGGAAATTTCTATGGCCTCTAATCTGTCCAATTTATTTCCGTTTCTACTGATTTTAAACATTTTTAATTAACTTAAACTTACTCCTGAAAATATATTTTTCAAAATAGTTCATAAATGTTTCACTGAAAAGTAGTAACAACGGTGAGCCAATAGCTAAACCATTTGTTTGTTTATATAAATTTATGGAATAAAAAGTGTTTAATAAAACAAATTACAATGTCTTTAAACCTCCTCGATATTTAAATGTATGTGATGAAATGATGGAATTGACCTAATAATTAAAGTGGTCATGAGCAAGGTAAAATATAAGGATATGCAAATAAGAGTTTGACGTGGAAGAAAGTTATTAAAATTCAAAAAAATTTATAAAAATTAAAGCCTTGCATAAGATGTGTGAATTAACCTTTCCTTCCCTGTGTTGGGTATCTTCTACACGTTGCTTTTAATAACCATCAATATCTCTATAAATATAATTAATACAAGGTTAAGATTTTAGGTATTCCTCCATAATATATTTACGCATTGATTTAAAAAATAATATTAATATTAATCAGAATTTATCGACTACATCGTGGGTATTTTGTGAAGATATCGGAAATAAATTCGCATTTAAACGCTGTGAGTGCCTCGACCTTGTGTCTTGACGATAGGTGAATAGTATGCGGGAAGCGCGACACTATATTCGCATCTCACTCTTGCATACTCCACTGAATTGCGAGGAGCTGAATTGTCTCAACGTCGCAAGCATAAGCGTAAGCGCCGGGGTATGCGACTGACGTTCCGCGCCACAGTAGCTTCTAGGCTTGCAAATAGGTTAGACGTACGCCCGTTCCGTGAGCGTTGCCAGATGGTTTTTTAATGTTTTCAGCAAATAAATCTCAATTATTATAATTTTTAACTTCAATTATAATTAATTAAGGGGATTATCTATGAATGTTTTTATTTTTCCGATTTAAAATCGCTAATTTTTGATCGCGTACTCATTACCCAGCACCGGAGCACACGTTTCAATTTTAACACCGTAAGGAAAGGGTTAATAACATCACGTATATGAGTATACAATACGGATTAAAAAAAAGATTCAGTGCTTAAGTTGAAGAAATAAGCATTAATATGTTTCAACTATTTGAAGAGATCGCCTAGAAATGGAAACAAGTTCGTAGCCTCCTGCTTGGAACAAAAGTGTCTAATCAACTAGGTCAAGAAAAGAAGGAATTGGTTCTAGCTTCATAAATATACATACTTACGAGTTATACCAATTTCGTTTCCTTTTTTATTTATTCACAAAAAATTGTTTTTTTATACTTCTAAAATTCTAGGATGGGTTCTTTGACAGTTGACAAATTCGTCCCAATACAACCTTGTAACGACCTTCAGTAATTTTAACTATTTTATCAACTATAATATTAGCCTCGATTCTAATAAATAACAAGTTATTTAGGTAAATACATTACTTAAAACTAACAATAATGACAAATTAATACATCTTGTTACAAATTAGCAAAAATGTGTCAGTTTGTTAAAATCAAATAATATTTGGTGACATTTGTCAAAAGTCACTACGTTAATCTGCATTGGCTGGGGATGGGGTATTCGATAATTGGATTTTCGATTTTTTTATACCTAAAATGAAATGTTTGTAATTAGTATTAATTCATTGTGGATATTGGCATATTTAAAGATATATACAAATTATACAATACATTAGAGAGTCAGTACTATGTAAATTAGGAATTCAAACGTCAGTTTAGATAAAAACTATTTTTCGATTTATAAAAAAAACTATTCGATTTGTAAAAAAAAAAAAAAGTTTTACCCCATCCCTTTGAGACATGACGTTTAAACCCCCACAAGACTCATCCTAGATTTTCTGAACTACATAAAGGAATATTAAATTTTGAAACCTAAATATACCTAGGCAGAAGGTCACTTGCTTTTATATTATAATTTAAAATAAAATGAAAAGATCAAACAATAATGTTGAACTTGAGACCTGTAGAGGGAGTCTCGACGGCCCTATTCCTTCGAGAAGAAAATTATATGAGACACCCTTAGGCATTCACGGGACACTATAAATGAAATTTACTACAGGCGTTTCGAGTGTATCCCCAAATTAAGAGGTATGGAAGTGTTGGAATTTAATTATTTCTCCATGTTTATGCGTTATATCAAATGGAGAAAAAATCTCACAATAAATTTATTTCCGTCCAACATCTTTTACGAATAATGAAAGCTTTCATTAAAATATAAACTCACTGAGTTATTTAAACTTTTTTTTTCTCCATATTTTGCTATGGTATCTTAACTGCTGATTCGAATTTATTAAATATCGTAATATGTAGACAATATTGTCTTATAATATTATAATAATATTAACTTAGATCTATAAAGAACGCTTTGTAGTTTGTACGGAATGAAAAAAAAAAAAACAAATGCGTGAGACTCTCGCGCGGTAGAAGTGAAACTTTTTTTTTAATTTTTTTTTATCCATTTTGCACGGATTTCTCCTGTTACACAAAGAGGTTCTGCTTCTAGCGTTAGCTTCTTCGTTAGGAATAATATCAGCCAGGATTCTTCTCATACTGCTGGACGGTACCGAGAATATATCAACAGTGTCATTCAGTTGGTTCAATATCTCTATACCACGCGTGACTGAGTGTTTAGCCATCATATTCGTCCTGTTAGTTGGTATGTAGAACAGAGGGTGATTCCTTGCACGGATATATTTATTGGGTACATATAAACTTAGTGCTTCTAGAATCGCGGGACAGTTAAAGGAACCTTGGAAAACCTTTATTAGGAATATCGCAATGGATTCTTGCCTTCTTGTTTCGCTCCTAGGAAACTCCTTAGCTCCTAGGAAAAGTTGATTTTATGCATTGCTTTTTTTCCATTTGCTAACGATTTTTTTTTGGATTAGGAAATGGTTATGTGAAATTTAATTCAAGAAAATCTGTCTTAATAAAATTTAAATTTTTTTTTTTAATTTTAAATAATAAATTATAAAAATTTTAATAAAATATAATACACTCAATTATACTAATTATATATTTTTTAATATTTAATATATTAATATTTTTGTGTTATTAGTATACGAGTATTATTAATAATATATTATTAATAATATTATTATACTATTCATTAATTATATTATAATTAATTACAATATAATAATAATAATAATTATCAATAATAATAACGTTTATATTTTATTTTAATTATATATTAAATAAATATTAAATTAAAAAAAAAATTTAATATAAAATAAAATAAATTATTAATAAATATATTAATATAAAAATAATATACAATATAACAACATTTTTTTTTTAATAATAATAATTTTAATAATAAGTAATTATTTTAATAATAATATAATACGCTTCTTAATAATAATGATTATAAATAATAAATAGCTATTAATATAATAATTTATTAATGAATAAAACATTTAATTATAATAAATAATAGTTTAATGATAATTTAATAATAATAAAATAATAATATAATTCGCCGTTTCCCTTTCCTTGACGTTTAGGCCAATTTGCCCTACCGCGCCTATAGAAGTTTCACTTCAAAAATAAAATCTAAAACCAAATATCACATTATTGACAATGATAATTTTGATATTTCTAATTTTGTATAATATAACAGATATTGGACAATTTTTTTTTCACCTTAGTAAATAAAATTAAACGCCTCATAATAATTTTACTTATAAAATTTAAATATGTTTTTATCAACGTCCTAATGTACCATAGTATTGAATAAATAATTGTCGCGAGTAAAGATTTTATAGTTTTGGCGTTCAGCTGTCAGTTGATGTGTCGGGGTAGTAATGCATTTAAAGCTGTCTTTCGGAAGCAATTTTTTTTTGTCATTTTTGAGAATAAACACATACGTTTTTATTTGGTTTAACTCAGTATCTCTGGAATCGAACCCACTCTTAAAGACAGATTTAATGTGTTACAAAATATAAAATAACTTAAATGTAAGAATAGGGAAGGTGGTAGATTCGGCCATTAGATTGGGTACTTCCCCGTATCTGTAAGTTTGTTTAGAATAACATATTAACTTACCAAAAGAAAACAAATCTCAATAATATATTTGAAAATCTTTCGATTCAGTAAAATTAACGGCATTAAATGAAATATAGTGTATTTTGATAGAGCTCAATCGAGGATTTAGATTTAAAACTGGAGTAGAGACGGTACTCGCAGTTCGTTGTCGCATGTATTACAAATACTTCTCAACAAGTAAAGTTACAATAATACTCGCAAATACATAAGTTTAGTTGACAGATGAACATTTTGCCATATAACAAAAATGTTTTTATTTTTCATTTTTTCCGGATACAATCAAATATGGAACCTGGAACCCCTTGGTGGAAGTGAAGTGTCTAACAAATAAGAAGAGGTTATTGAATAATTATATTCAGAAATTTGTATGAATAACAAAATTAATCAAGTTGGTGGGAAGAGATTGCCACCTGGCAATAAGCCCGCCAGATTATATTAGCAATAAAAGTATTCAATAAATAAATATCTGAAACAAAGTTTTGTATATATTCGAGGTCTAAACCAGTTAGCAAGGTTATTAAACCAAAAACAGTAAAAATATTTGACAGAGCTTTCAGTGACGCTAAACCTGTTCAATAAAATGATTTGCAAGTAACCTAGAGGCATTGATATGTAGTTTAAAAACTGTGTTTGAAATTCAGGAACCTTTGTAAAGCCTTAATACCACTATATGAGAACTAAATGTTATTTATCATCGTCATTTTATATCAAACATTGTTTTCCTTTAGCGATGAAACCTTAAAACATTATTTTAAAATTTAATAAAATAAAGGAAAAAAATAATTTATTCACTACTGTTTTATTTGAGTTCACTAAAAAAACAGATCCAAATTAACTGATGAGCATTTGAAGACGCTGTTGATAATTTCCACTAGTAAACTTGATCCACAATTGCAAACAATTGTCAGTGGAAAGTTACAGCTACATAAATCTCATTAATCATAGTTATAATGTTTAATTTCATTATGTGAATTACTTATGTATGTCACTTATTGTAAGTTTTCAGGGTTAATGTCATATCATTAATCACAGTTAAAATATTCAATTTCATTAAGTATGTCAGTAATTGTGTTTCTTAATTGATCGTTAAATAAAAACATCTGATCATTATTTTGTGTGATTTACTTACATTGTAAATTTTACAATGTTATCAAAATAAACTTTGACGGGCCGGATTGGTGGTACTCGCGAGCCAGTGTTGGTCCGCGGGCCGTAGTTTGGAGACCCCTGTTTTATATCAAAGTTGGTACAAAAATACTGCTGTGAACAAATCGTTGACAGATTTTGATACGAATTGGTTTGAGTGTATATGTTTTAGTGCCCCGTTGACTTTGTTTCATATCGCTACACGACATTCGATATATCTCGTGACTTTTCCGTCATCTCAGGGAATACTACCAAAATAAGATAAATCGTCGAATTTACCTAATCTTTCATTACTTACCCATATATATAATTAACGTCAAGATGGAGGAGAGGCGAATGAATTGAGATGGTATGGGCACGTTGGACGCAGAGCACCCGATTACATTGTGAACCAGGCAATCTCCATGGATCTTCCTCGAATAACAACCAGAGGAAGACCAAAGAATTCATGGGGGGTGCAAAAAGATAACCTGATGCGGAGACACGGCCTGGGGGACGTAGTCCGGGACAGAAGAGCATACAACCTGAGGACGAGGAGAGCTGACCCCAGCAGTCTTCGCAGACAATGAGTTGGGATGGAGGCAGGGAGAAGATATATAATTAACGTCAGAATAATGACTTTCTAAAATCAATCGGATAACATATTATTTCAATATAAGCAGTGTTATTTCTCTTTTATTATTTTCAAGTTTTTGACTGCTTGAAATTTAGTTTTAAATTGAAACCTGAATTCTTAGCACCTGATGGAAACAGTAAATTTACTTAAGTTCCTCAAATCAAAAATCTTTTGTTGAAGAGTTTTGATATGAATAACTTTTGAAGAACCTAACCGCAATGCGGATATATAAAACCTTGATTAAACCTTGTAGGTAAAGTCTAGAGATCCAAATCCTTACTTGTAACACTAAAAATCAACTTCAAATATTTAAGTTGGAAAATTGAGTGCTAAGGATATAATCAGTAACTTAACCAAGTAAAGTGGGTTCTTAAAAATATTGGAAAAATGTATGGGATATTAAATGGCTCAAGGTATTGAGAAATTTCAATCAAAAGTTGGTTTACTCAAGAGAACGAAAATACGAGGCATGTCCAGAAAGTAAGTGTACTGAATTTTTGTAGGTTACAATTTTTTTTATTTAAACAAAAAAATTACGTGGTTACCGTAGTACATATGTAATCTATTTTTCGACATAGTCGCCATTCCTCTCAATGCAGGTGGTGAAGCGGGGTATCAACTTTTTGATACCTTTCCTCGAAGTAGTTTCCCGCCAACCCCTCCGTCTACTTCTCCACCTCCTCCTTTACCTCCTCGTCGGTTGAAAACCTTTTTCCACCCATGTGCAGCTTCAAGGAGGTAAAAATATATTAATGTGAAGGTGCTAGTTCAGAGGAATGCGCAGGGGAATCCACAGTCAATCTGCGATCGTCACGGAGCACATTTTCGATTTTTTCCACAATTTTGTCAGTCACAATTGAAGGTCTTCCGCTCCTCTGATCATCATGCGCAGACGTTTTTAAACTCGCGACACCACTTGTACATACTCGTACGATTCATGGCTTTATCACCATATGCAGTTTTCACCTCATTATAAACCTCAACCGGAGGTTTTCCCTTCCAAACGAGATAACGGATGACGTCGCGTATTTCGCACTTGGCGGGAGATTAGATTGACATTTTTCACGAAACGTGTTGCCGCGTCGACACTTCTCAACGTGCTGACCTCAAACCGGTCTCGTTGGGGAGGGGAAGGGTCAGGCTACACGGACGTGTAGTCAACATGTCGAAAATAAAATCTATCCGGTCGTGAGAGCCTCAGTACACTTACTTTCTGGATACGCCTCGTATATAAATAAGATTAGTTAAATAATAAAGAGAAAACCTCCGGTTGAGGTTTATAATGAGGTGAAAACTGCATATGGTGATAAAGTTATGAATCGTACGAGTGTGTACAAGTGGTGTCGTGAGTTTAAAAATGGTCGTACGTCTGTGCATGATGATCAGAGGAGCGGAAGACCTTCAATTGTGACTGACAAAATTGACGAAATTGTTTTGAGACTGTCAAGGCATAATTTTAATTGAATATATGCCTCAAGGGGAGACCATCAACTCTGCAAGATACTGTGAGACCCTAAAAAAAATGCGGAGGGCGATTCAAAACAAGAGGAGAGGCATGCTGACAAAGGGAGTCTGCCTGCTGCACGACAATGCCAGACCACACACGGCCGACGCCACGAAGGAACTGCTCGCCTCGTTTAAATGGGATGTCCTGAACCATCCCGCGCATTCCCCTGACCTAGCACCTTCAGATTACTATCTCTTTACCTCCTTGAAGCTGTACATGGGTGGAAAAAGGTTTTAAACCGACGAGGAGGTAAAGGAGGAGGTGGAGAAGTGGACGGAGGGGTTGGCGGGAAACTACTTCGAGGAAGGCATCAAAAAGTTGATACCCCGCTTCACCACCTGCATTGAGAGGAATGGCGACTATGTCGAAAAATAGCTTACATATTTACTACGGTAACCACGTAATTTTTTTGTTTAAATAAAAAAAATTGTAACCTACAAAAATTCAGTACACTTTCTTTCTGGACTTACCTAGTATTATCATTTATGAACTTACTTAATCTTATTTTATTTTTATTTTTTTAATCTTAATATATGATTTCTTAGAAATAATTAACACCTACATACTACTTATAACTATATAACAATTCCCACAACTAATTATTTAGCAAGAACAAGTCCACTCGTTCAGGCTACTTGTATTCCATCACATTCACTCAGACCTTGGTCGTCCCAGCTAATACTGTAGGTGGACTAGTCAGGCAACAGATAATGCTTCGGGAGCTTGTGCTTATAACGGAAGGGTAGGTCGGATTTACTCTCGTAAGCCCCCAGGGCAGCGACTAAGGGGATAGCTGTGATTTTGTTGACTTTTATAGAACTTCACGGTCCAAGCGAGGATGTGGTGTTGTAGGGTTTCTTCTCGCTGTTCGGCGTGAAGTCGGGTAAGGTTTGTTCTGGGATGGGTGTTAAAAGAAATCTTGAATGCGTTGTTCTGCACTCTCTGGAGTTTCAGGTCATCCGTGTTGCTCACACTCCCCAAAACGGGTGCAGCATAGGTCAAGATAGGACGAATAAGGGTTTTATAGAGGAGGAGCTTATTTTTCGGTGAAAGTAAGCTGCGTCGTTGAAATATCAAACTGATAGCACCTATGCCCTTGTGACCCTTCTGTTTGGTTGCAGTCAGATGGATTTTCCACGTCAGTCACCGGTCGAGGTGTAGGCCGAGGTATTTAACCAAGTCCTGCAACTCAACCAGGCAACCACCGATGAATAAGGGCATCGATGGTACTTTTTCCTTGATTTTATTCCTATTATTCTTGAGTTAAGCTTATCTGCTACTAAGTCATTTTATTACTATGCCTGTTGGAAGGGCCTTAACTCTTCTGAACGGGACTGTTTCGGATATTGACATATTTCATATCACATTACGAAAAGCAAAAGTAAATTTTCTTCTTAGATTGAGCGTTAGAAAGCACTCATCAACATACTTAAGTGACTAAATATATGTGTAGCATATGTTTTGTGTGTATATACTCGTTTGTATGCATATGCATTATTTTTTATTTTATATAATTTTTTAATTTTTTTTCTATGTAATTTTGCTTTTTTTTAATGTCTTGTATTTTTCAAAGTAATTGGGCTAAGCCTGTTTTGAAAAAATAAATAAAAAAGCTAGTCTGCTTTTAAATCACTTTAAATATCTTTTTTTAATTTATCCTTTTATAATTTTTAGTAGAAAAATCAAATATTTACTATACTTTTATTCTACCTTGATATGCCTATAATACATATAATGTCATTGGGTGACATACTCGGAACGAAAAACAAATACATTTTTCGAAATAGAAACATGAAGTAAAAAAATATAAGAAGCTGTTTAATCGTAATATAAGTTATTAGACTTTTGTTGTATATAGTACAACCTGGCGGATTTATTGTAATGTCATCATCTCTTTTGTTGTATATAGTACAACCTGGCGGATTTATTATAATGTCATCATCTCTTTTGTTGTATATAGTACAACCTGGCGGATTTATTATAATGTCATCATCTCTTTTGTTGTATATAGTACAACGTGGCGGATTTATTGTAATGTCATCATCTCTATTGTTGTATATAGTACAACCTGGCGGATTTATTATAATGTCATCATCTCTTTTGTTGTATATAGTACAACGTGGCGGATTTATTGTAATGTCGTCATCTCTTTTGTTGTATATAGTACAACCTGGCGGATTTATTGTAATGCCATCATCTCTTTTGTTGTATATAGTACAACCTGGCGGATTTATTGTAATGCCATCACCTCTTTTGTTGTATATAGTACAACCTGGCGGATTTATTATTATATCATCATCTTTTTTGTTGTATATCGTACAACGTGGCGGATTTATTGTAATGTTATCATCTCTTTTGTTGTATATAGTACAACCTGGCAGATTTATTGTAATGTCATCATCTCTTTTGTTGTATATAGTACAACCTGGCGGATTTATTGTAATGTCATCATCTCTTTTAACCAACCAGAACGTTTTAAGAGGTCTTTAGTGAAAACCTGAGGGTACCAAAGAGAATCGAATTTACAGCCTCCGAGCTGGAAGACAGGAGCCTCACCATCTGAATCACGGAGATCGTTGGAGTTTTAATATTTCTAAAGGAGTATTAATATTTTTATAGAATAATTAATTTCCAATTATAAACGCAACTTAATATGAAGCCTGAAATTTATATTGAAACCTTTATAATACAAGTTTAAAACAATCATCAGATTACGGACCCCACCTAAGCTGCCTGCGATATTTAGACAGACATTTAGTTTATTACGTTGCAGGATTTGTAATCTGAAAGGGCTAGTAAGAACATCTCTAGGCAGTTTTGTAGACGGCTTAAATTTACTGAGCAAAATAATATCAAACAGAAAGATTTAAGGCTTTAATCTAAAAAAATATGTACACAATAAACTAACATTTAAGACTGTTTATTCCACTTTTATAACGATATAACCCTACTTGTTTCAAGGCTTTCACCTCATCATCAGGGGAGAACAAACGATACTCGGGTATAAATAAAACCGGTAGGGTTTATTTATTTATTTAACACTTTTATTGTAAATACAATCTAGTGGGCTTATTGCCAGGCGGCAATCTCTTCCAACCAACCAGACAAAATTAAATGAAGCAAGTTACGTGGTCGCATAAATAATTCAAATGACTGTCCATCCCCACGAAATCCATAAACATATACGTGAGCACATGCCCACGAACCCCACAAAGACGGAAAATCACCCGAACATTCTTTTTCATATAAAGTGAGATATCATCAATCAAAAGGAAAGGAAGGGATGGTGGAGAGGAAAGGAAAAGAAAAATCGGGAATGAAACACGTTATTTTACTGACTAGAAATTAAGAGTTTTTTCAGTCACTTCTTAAAGCATGCCAAGGACGGAGCGAGTCTTATATTGGTTTGTGACTGATTCCAGAGTCTCTCTGCATGGACAGTAAAGGACGATGTTAAGAAAGAGGAGCGGTGAACTGGAAAGGCCAATAAACAATATATGTTTGAGAGTAGCGCTAATCCATGATTGGAAAGACGCAAAAAATTATCGGCGAGATAAGAGAGGGCGGTGGGATAGTTAAGGATATTATATAATAGAGACAGTATGTGAATTTGGTGTCTATTTCTAACATTCAACCAGTTCAATGCCTTCTGGTATGAAGTTATATGATCGTACTTACGTAGGTTGAAAATGAATCTTTGACACACATTTTGAAGACTCTGTAATTTGTCCAGTTGTTCTTCTGTAACATCCAAGTAACATACGTCCACATAGTCCAGAATCGGAAAGAGCAGAGATTGTACGAGTAAAATTTTGGTTTTAGTTGGTAGGAATCTTTGCAACACTTTAAGGGAATGAAGGCTGAAGAAGATCCTTTAGGATTTATGAGTAAGCCATGCTCCCCAGTCCACTCCGAGATCTATTGAAGGTCCGCATTTAAATTGTTCAAAGCCGTATGAAAGAAATTTGGTTCAAAATGAATATATATCTGCAGGTCATCCGCATACAGATGATAAGAACATTTAAGAGACGATGTTATTGGGTTGATGAATATAGTAAAAAGGAGTGGAGAGAGAATTCCACCTTGGGGAACGCCTGCAGAGAGATCAATCCATTCAGATATACGCTCTTGGTATTTACAGGAAAGAGTTTGTACGAGCAAAATTTTGGTTTTAGTTGGTTTTGGTTCAGGGTTATACCGTTATAAAAAGTGGAATAAACAGTGTTTAATAAAAACAAATTACAACGTGTTTAAACCTCCACAATGCACAACAACCACATCAAAATGATGTCAAAAAACTCCACATCACTCATTACATTCACGTCAGTCATTGTCTTATAAGTGAAGAACTCAAAAAGCTTCCCACTCCTGGCTTTCTCCCTGCTACCTTGTTACGTTTTTTTTTATAATTTAAAAACGTGGGATTTCAAAAAATTACTTATCTCCCTCAAGAATGTATCTTTTTTTAGTAAAAATAACTGTATATTCTTTCTCCCAAATTATGTTAGAATCTGATTCAGAGCATCGTATCTCGTTCTATGGCTGCGCTAGCACGTTTTAAGAGCGTCGTATCTCATTCTATGACTGCGCTAGCACGTTTTAAGAGCGTCGTATCTCGTTCTATGACTGCGTTAGCACGTTTTAAGAGCGTCGTATCTCGTTCTATGACTGCGCTAGCACGTTTTCTTTTTTGGAATATTATTAATACAAGATGCAATTAATTTATTCTATGAATTTGAATTAATCCTATCATTTTAATAATTTAGTGAGGTTTAAAGTTTTTATCATAAAACGAATGCGAATAATATGCTAATTTAATTTACGCCTTATGATAGTCACAGTGTGACGATATAAAAGTTTCAGGTTTCTTCAGCAAATATGTTGATTTTTTGTATATATATATTACTTGAATATTTCATACTTAAAAAGGTTATCATACAAGTACACGTAGCTTATTAAAATAAAATAAAATATAAACAGCAATAACTGCGATATAAATAAAAATATATTTCTATTTAAATTCAACAAAGAAACCCTACTTTTTGTAAGTGTCAAGGTAAATTGTGAAATATTTTTATTACATTTTACAATCAAACAATGGTTGATTTATATTTGTAAAAGCCTTATAATTGCTCATATCTACAATGGTTTGAACTTTGAAATGTTCCTTATTTTAGCTACAAAACTGTACTGTGAAAACATTGCGTGGAAAAAAACAATTAATTTCGCGTGCTCATTCTATTTTCTCTCATTTTTCAGAAAAATTGTCAAATAAAATTTATGATATAATTTTCACGATAATCAACCAAACGTTACATTAAGGTGTATTTATAAGGTTATAATCTCCATTTTTCTGTGAAAGTTATTCAAATAGTTATTCAAATAGTTAACTATATATCCTATCAGCAAACACAGTGTAACTTTTCTATTACAGGTCCTCTTCCGAGCAACTTACTGGGTACACTAGGCAAACCATCACATATGACATTGATTGAATGGCACCACACATACATAGTGGCGGGTCATCTACTTCAATTTTCTATCTGAAGAGATTGTACTTTGATGAAGTCTCGTAGGTAGGTAAGCGTGTTTCACCAGCAGACGCTACAAAGGCTGTATTCGTGTTATCTTTGGTAGCTTTCAACTTCAACTCTGCAGGAACCGACACGCTCAAATTTTGGAAAGCATTCAAGGGGAGTGTGCCATAAAACTTTCGCGTGACCCTAGTCTTGGATGTTTAGCGGAATGGTTCTTATTGAGATGATGAGGATGATTTGTTGATAAATAAATAATAAAACACGTTAGATCGCAATGCGGAAAGAGAGAGTGTTTATTTTTATAGTAGAGAAGGTATTTATATGTTTTTGAAATGTGCACGGGAGTGCGCTCGCGATATGCTTCCGTCTCGCTTCTGTGAATGCATAAATCGATTAATATCGTATGTGGGTCATATTTTATTTACGAAACTGGCGAGACAGCGTGGTACGTTCTCTCTCTAGTATGGAATGCGGCGCGATGCTCGGCCGGCGTCAATGGTTGGCATGTGACCTTTGGACTGTTTAATATAATTTATCGAGGAATCCGAAGGTCGTTTCATCGGTCATTGACCGTATGTATGCGACAATATTCAGCGACGACCGTGGATCCCTACAGATGTGTTAGTATTTGGGATCATTAAGTTGTTCGTATTTTTCAATCTTGCATGCAATATCACTATACGGCACCCGTTCAAAGAACTGTATCTTAGGCTGCGCAATGCTCGGAGAATTCAGGCTCAACTCCAAAGGCGTAGATCGATGAGATAAGGTAGGGGCGTGAAGAGATTCCTCTTATGGGAGGCTATAGCAGGTCTAAAGTAAAATACAGTAGGTAGAGTGTACTGAGAATAAGTAGTAGATAGTTTATTTTGAAAGGGACCCTTCTTATGAACGGTCAATTGCTCATCGCAAGCGCACACACCCCTCAAAATAAGAGTATCACAATTTTTGGGAGTTTCTGACCACTCCGATAGGGAGACAGCGTGATGGTACTTGTATGTATGTGTTTATCTTTCTCAATCAGTAGTTGTCAGTTCTTCGTAAAAGAAAGACCTCTCTATGAAGTTTCCAATCTTGTTTTATTTTGAAAGTATTTTTATAACTAAATAAAAAATGTATTTTGTATTTTTGTATTCACCACAGGTTTATTTTTGGGTTCACTACCGGTTTTGAAGACCACCGTCTTCATCGTCAGGTGAAGATAAACTTAATTGCTAAAAATACATTTCCTGTACAAGTGTTAATAATATAAGAGGAATGAGGTAGGGGGAGAGAAGTGGGGAGAAATGTGATTCAATGGTAAATGGGGTGGTAAAAAAATGAATCTTTCGGGCAGGCCAGGGTCTGGATATCCAAGGGGGTGGATTTTAAATAGGAAACATATTAAGCAGAGGGCTTTTATTAAAATTGGTTTCTTTGTTGATGATATTTAGACTTACTTTTATACATCTTTTAAACTCGAGAATTTCCAAATTGTCAAATTGCAATCCCCCTCGGCTTATGTGTAGAATCCGCAATCCACGGTTGATATCGAAAGAATGGTTATTTTCAATTAGGTGTTTAGCAAACTCTGAAAAAATATTGTTGTTCAAGCATCTTAAATGTTCCTTAACTCGTTTTTCGAAATTTATTTTCGTCTTGCCGATATAAAAATATGAACAATCGTTGCATTCTAATTTGTAAACTCCGGATTGGGTTAGTTTAATTTCCGTGTCTCTGTTGTTCATCATTTTATTTTTTAATTTATTGGACGTATAAAATGCTGGCTGAATATCTTTTTTTTTATTTTTACTTCAACATAAAACATGGCACCACAAAGTGAAACTATAGTATTTTCGAAGATTCAAGAAATATTTTTATAGCCTCTACAACAACCTTGAACAGATTGCCACGTAGCAATAGCATTATGAGGTTAAACTTTGTACAACAAATATGTAAAACAATTATTTGATAACATTATCACAATATTTTACCTGCGTAGATATAAAATATGAACAATAGACGTGTTGTATAAAACTTGCTAAATGATCAAATTACGTAAATATTACAAATCGGCACATGCCAACAGTTGTAGTATCGTGTGTAGATTTCGTTTTTGTTATACGTTCCTATTAAAATATAAAAAATAAACATTAAAAAAAAAACAAATCTAACTTGCACAAACGAGTGATTCTTTAACTCGTCCAATGCTGAGGACACGCCTGGCGTGTCCATGTGAACATCTGCTTCACGCTCAGAACACGCGCGGCGTGTCCATGCCTAAATGTTGTTAGTGTATTACATCAGCATACAATATTCGTTCATTAAATCGAAAGAGTCCATCGCATTCGGACGTTTTCATAAATGTAGAATTTATTTTACTTTCGTGAATATTTCACGGGCTGAAACTAGTTTTTATTAATCAAATATATTGAGCACCGATCTGATTGACATGCATTTTGTATCAGCAGTGAAAGAGTTAATACATTTGTCAGTATTTTTAATTTTATGTATTATTTATAAAAATTTCATTTGGGGATACGACAAATGAAAGGCAACAATTCCAGGTCCATTAAAATTGTTTGTCGAAATCAAATTATCTGTTGTTTTTTTCGCAAATTGTGTATATTTCTTGTCATGTGTAATAATAAATAAGTTAATAAATAAATTTATAGTTAAGATATTAACATTGTGGAGGTTTAAATACATTGTAATTTGTTTTATCAAACACTGTTTATTCCACTTTTTGTAACGGTATAACCATACCGGTTTCAAGGCTTTTGTACTCCCCTGATGATGAGGTGTGTATCTTGAAACCGGTAGGGTTATACCGTTACAAAAAAGTATAATAAACAGTGTTTGACAAAACACTTAACAATGTCTTTAAACCTCCACAATGTTAATGCCTTAACTATAAATAATACTTGTAAGTATTTTATGAAAAGCAAACTATTGTTTGATCTTTCATCTTTAGTACTAAACAATGTATTTTGTTATCTAGTGTTTTTTTTTATATATTAAGATTTCATAAATAAATTACATAAGTTTTTTTTTATAATAACAAATATTATTATAAAAAAAGGCTTTTACCTCATCCACCCCTGATGATGAGGTGAAAGCCTCGAAACCGGTAGGGTTATACCTTTACAAAAAGTGGAATAAACAGTACATTTTTTATTATTTTGTATTAAATATCTTGCAAACAAACTGTCGTGTTATAATAAATATTTTGAAACTTTTTTAGCATCTGCGAATGTGACATCAGCAAGGAAATTGTTGGTTCATATGTACTTTGAATGCCCATTAAATTAGGCGTATCCAACCTTTTATGGTGATTGCTTTTGACGAATGACCCAATACTAACCAATATGAGAGGGTTCATTACAAAAATATCTGCCCACGTTTGCAAAGTGTTAACCAAGTTTATAATTTCTGATAAAAATAATTTTTTTAAAGTATTTAATAATGCTTTATTATTTAATTAATCCATGTGACGTTTGTTTTTGCCCCTATTTCGAGGCTTTATTTAACGCGTGGATCCAATTTTATAACGAGACTAATTTTTGGGTCCCACTAGTGTAATATTTCATCGAATGAAGGACGTAGAAACAAGTGTCGAGGGGGGTCGTATAGTAAGTGGAATAACGTAGATTATTTTATGGTGTTTAAGAAAGTCAAAGCTGAAACCTGTGATAAAATATAAAATTAGTATTCTTACTTCATTTACATAATTCACATACTGTCTCTATTGTATAATATCCTTAACTGTCCCGCCACACCCTCTTATCTCGCCGAAATTTTTCAGCGTCTTTCCAATCATGGATTAGCGCTATGCTCAAACAGAGATTGTTTATGGCCTTTCCGGTTCACCGCTCATCTTTTTTTACGTCGTCTTTTACTACCCATGCAGTGAGACTCTGGAATCAGTTATAAACCAATATAAAACTCGCTCCATCCTTGGCATGCTTTAAGAAGCGACTGAAAAAAACTCTTAATTTCTAGTCAGTAAAATAACGTGTTTCATTCCTGATTTTTCTTTTCCTTTCCTCTCCACCATCCTTTCCTTTCCTTTTGATTGTTGATATCTCACTTTATATGAAAAATAATGTTAGGGTGATTGTCCGTCTTTGTGGGGTTCGTGGGCATGTGCTCACGTATATGTTTATGGATAGTCATTGGAATTATTTATGTGACCACGTAACTTGCTTCATTTACTTTTGTCTGGTTAGTTGGAAAAGATTGCTGCCTGGCAATAATGCCGCCAGATTGTATTGCAATAAATGTGTCAAATAAATAAATAAATAATAATATTCTTTCAAAGTTTGATATCCAGAGCTCACATGTCCTGCTTTGGCTATGTGTCTTATCTAACCAGGTCACAGGGTCACTAATAGTAAATAAAGTCCGTGAAATACGACAACGCTGATATGGACACGTGTAACGGAGGACTGACGGATGTTGAAGGCACAAATTGAGAACTCCCTGATAGATGCAAAGGTAGATCCAATAATAGCCTACATAAAAAGGTGGAGGATGACATGATAACACTCGAACTAGCTTCGAGTGATTTGCAAGATTGAGGAAAAAGATCCACACAGCCGACGGGTAAGGAATAAAACTACGCCTGTGTGAACACGTGCAGTGGCGGGCTGAAGGTTCTACGCTGAAGACAGTCATGGATTGAGAACTCCTAAATAGACGTAAAGGAAGATCCAATAATAGCCTACATAAAAAGGTGGAGGACGACATGACAAGACTCGAACTAGCTCCGAGGGATTGGCAAGATTGAGGGAAAAGGTCCACATAGCCGACGGGTAAGGAACAAAACTACGCCTGTGTGAACACGTGCACTGGCGAGTTGAAGGATCTACGCTGAAGACAGTCATGGATTGAGAACTCCTAAATAGACGTAAAGGAAGATCCAATAATAGCCTACATAAAAAGGTGGAGGACGACATGACAAGACTCGAACTAGCTCCGAGGGATTGGCAAGATTGAGGGAAAAGGTCCACATAGCCGACGGGTAAGGAACAAAACTACGCCTGTGTGAACACGTGCAATGGCGAGTTGAAGGATCTACGCTGAAGACAGTCATGGATTGAGAACTCCTAAATAGACGTAAAGGAAGATCCAATAATAGCCTACATAAAAAGGTGGAGGACGACATGACAAGACTCGAACTAGCTTCGAGGGATTGGCAAGATTGAGGGAAAAGGTCCACACAAGCGACGGGTAAGGAACAAAACTACGCCTGTGTGAACACGTGCAATGGCGGGCTGAAGGCTCTACGCTGAAGACAATCATGGATTGAGAACTCCTAAATAGACGTTAATGAAGACTCAATAGGAGCCTACATAAAAAAAGGGAGGACGACATAACAAGACTCGAACTTTTACCAAGTTATTGACAAAACCGAGAAAGATGAAGGTAAAAGGCCCAAGAAGCCAAAGGATAAGGGATAAGGCGAAAGAAAATAAGAAATTTTACCCTAACGATATGTAGGGTCTTTCAAATTGAGCGTTTTTTTAATTTTTGGATAAAATACAGATGGCGTCGCGAACTTTCCTAAATCTTGTGACACTTGAGAACTGTAATGTATGACATTTATAAAAACATTTACGGATTGCGTAATCGTCCATCTGAAAGCACTATCAATCGAATTGTTAAAAATTTCCAAGGAACTGGTTCGCTGAAAGGTAAAAGAAGAGAAAAATATAGCCGTAGCGGTCGTTCACAAGATCATATTGTTTTGGTCCAGCATCGTGAAAGTGTTGCTAAATTCTCAGAAATGTCCATTAGTCGACGTTCACAAGATCATATTGTTTTGGTCCAGCATCGTGAAAGTGTTGCTAAATTCTCAGAAATGTCCATTAGTCGACGTTTACAAGATCATATTGTTTTGGTCCAGCATCGTAAAAGTGTTGCTAAATTCTCAGAAATGTCCATTAGTCGACGTTCACAAGATCATATTGTTTTGGTCCAGCATCGTGAAAGTGTTGCTAAATTCTCAGAAATGTCCATTAGTCGACGTTTACAAGATCATATTGTTTTGGTCCAGCATCGTAAAAGTGTTGCTAAATTCTCAGAAATGTCCATTAGTCGACGTTAACAAGATCATATTGTTTTGGTCCAGCATCGTGAAAGTGTTGCTAAATTCTCAGAAATGTCCATTAGTCGACGTTCACAAGATCATATTGTTTTGGTCCAGCATCGTGAAAGTGTTGCTAAATTCTCAGAAATGTCCATTAGTCGACGTTAACAAGATCATATTGATTTGGTCCAGCATCGTGAAAGTGTTGCTGAAGAACCAGAAATGTCCATTAGTCGACGTTCACAAGATCATATTGTTTTGGTCCAGCATCATGAAAGTGTTGCCAAATTCTCAGAAATGTCCATTAGTCGACGTTCACACGATCATATTGTTTTGGTCCAGCATCGTGAAAGTGTTGCTAAATTCTCAGAAATGTCCATTAGTCGACGTTAACAAGATCATATTGATTTGGTCCAGCATCGTGAAAGTGTTGCTGAAGACCCAGAAATGTCCATTAGTCGACGTTCACAAGATCATATTGTTTTGGTCCAGCATCATGAAAGTGTTGCTAAATTCTCAGAAATGTCCATTAGTCGACGTTCACAAGATCATATTGTTTTGGTCCAGCATTGTGAAAGTGTTGCTAAATTCTCAGAAATGTCCATTAGTCGACGTTCACAAGATCATATTGTTTTGGTCCAGCATCGTGAAAGTGTTGCTAAATTCTCAGAAATGTCCATTAGTCGACGTTCACAAGATCATATTGTTTTGGTCCAGCATCGTGAAAATATTGCTAAATTCTCAGAAATGTCCATTAGTCGACGTTCACAAGATCATATTGTTTTGGTCCAGCATCTTGAAAGTGTTGCTAAATTCTCAGAAATGTCCATTAGTCGACGTTCACAAGATCATATTGTTTCGGTCCAGCATCGTGAAAGTGTTGCTAAATTCTCAGAAATGTCCATAAGTCGACGTTCACAAGATCATATTGTTTTGGTCCAGCATCGTGAAAGTGTTGCTAAATTCTCAGAAATGTCCATTAGTCGACGTTCACAAGATCATATTGTTTTGGTCCAGCATCGTGAAAGTGTTGCTAAATTCTCAGAAATGTCCATTAGTCGACGTTAACAAGATCATATTGATTTGGTCCAGCATCGTGAAAGTGTTGCTAAATTCTCAGAAATGTCCATTAGTCGACGTTCACAAGATCATATTGTTTTCGTCCAGCATCGTGAAAGTGTTGCTAAATTCTCAGAAATGTCCATTAGTCGACGTTAACAAGATCATATTGATTTGGTCCAGCATCGTGAAAGTGTTGCTAAATTCTCAGAAATGTCCATTAGTCGACGTTCACAAGATCATATTGTTTTGGTCCAGCATCGTGAAAGTGTTGCTAAATTCTCAGAAATGTCCATTAGTCGACGTTAACAAGATCATATTGATTTGGTCCAGCATCGTGAAAGTGTTGCTGAAGACCCAGAAATGTCCATTAGTCGACGTTAACAAGATCATATTGATTTGGTCCAGCATCGTGAAAGTGTTGCTGAAGAACCTGAAATATCCATTATTTGACGTTCACAACAAATTGGACTCGGTGAATCCACAACATGGCGTATTTTACGCAAAGATTTAGCTATGAAGGCACATAAGGTTCAAATAACACAGGAACTAAAGACATTGGATCATGCAAAACGTTGTGTATTTGTCAATTGGGTCAAAAAACAACCAGATGAATTAAAAAAAAGCGCTCAATTTGAAAGACCCTACATATCAGAGAAATACAAAACAACCTTTCGATCCACCCAATATTTCATTAGTAAATACTAAAAATAATTACAATTTAATTGAGTTTGAAGTTTCGACAGAATCTGAGCGCGAATATTTAACAAAATGGGAGAGACCTTATGCCTTTATAATGTATAAATGTCGAGAAATACAAAACGTTACCCTCTTTATTTCAAAAGGCCGTATAAATATAGAACTCAGTGTCCCATTTTCTAGTTCACTCATCTCTCTTCCTCACATTTTACGAGTATATACGTATAACATATCCGTATGTCGGCTTTTTTCCCGGACAAGCCATTGTCTTTTCTTTATGTTTTAAGTAAAACATTTTCGTCGAGTTTTGTTTTCTTAATAAATTGCACTTTTATTCAAGCATATTAGGTTTTACAAAGAAAAAAAAACTGAAAGAAACAGAAATAAGAGCATGAATACTTGAGTGACTCGAGTGAATATTGGAGTGACAATGTATGACGGAATACGGAATTAATGAAGTCTTAAGTATGTGTAAAGTAAAAAGAAAAAGAACAAATTGACGTAGTTTGGGCATGTGGAAAGAATGAATGAAGAAAGAATAACAAAACGTTTGTTTGTGGGAGTAAGTCCAAGGAAAGTATAGTTTAACACTTGCCTTACTGTGCTAAAAAATTCCGCTAGCCACTGTGCTGGACGCTAAGCGTCCAGTGAAAAATGTGTGTTTAAAATTAAAATTATGCAAAGTCTGCTAAGATTTTTTTTGTTATTAGCTGTAAAAATAATTTTATTATGTATTAAAATGTCGAATAATCAAATGAAATATAAGTCCTGGTCACTCGCTATCCATCACAGGGTGGCAAGTGTTAAACATGTAAATGGTGCGGGACACTATATGAAGAAACAAACACATGCTAACCTAAAGTAAGGTCAGGATATATAAGACATGCGTCCGCTCCATCATGACATATGGGATAGAAGTGAGAGCCGTTACCAACAGGACAAAAAAACCTTCTCAGAGTGGCGGAAATGAGAACCCTACGCTCCATCGCAGGCAGAACTCTTAGAGATCGGATCGGAAATGATAAGATAAAGTCTGCCTGTGGTGTTGAAAACATAATGAGCTGGGGAAAAAGCAAAAGGCGCTTTTGGAGGGATCATGTAGACCGCATGGAGGATACGAGACTTGCGAAAATTACTAAGAATGAAAACCTAGCAGCGGGAGATTACCAGGAAGGCCACCGAAAAGATGAAAGGACAGCTGGACATCATCATCCTAGGACAGCCCACCGTCACAAACAGGGCATACGACCTAGAGTAAGATGAAGAAGAAGAAGAAGAATACGTAAATGATGTACTCAAAGTAGGAAACGTAGAAAGTCAGATATATCCTAGAAGTGGTATTGATGTATTCAGAGAAATCCTAGAAGTTGTAGAATCGAGATAGGGAAGTTTGGAACCCTGTTCTCTCGGCCTGCCGGGCAGGGAAGTGGCTTGATAGTATTTATGGATAGATATTAACTTTTTTAAATGTTTATAATGAAGAACGCCGGAAAAAACTGAATTCGTGGAACATTCAGTGCAGTTCTGGTGGTAAAATTTAGGGGTCAGTACTCGTAGTGCCTTACACAAAGAGGAAAAGAGAAAATAATTTCCAAATGACTAACAATCTGAACACTGCCATTTGTTTAGTCAAACACTGTTTATTTTGCTTTATATAACTGTATAACCTTACCGGTTTCAAGGCTTTCACCTCATCATTAGGGGAACACAAACAAAATGGGTCGCAGCATGAAGCTAATCTATCGATCACAACGCCCTGCCACGTACGAAGATCTGGTTTAAGGTCCCCTAATGATGATGTGAAAGCCTTGAAACCGGAAGGGTTATACCGTTACATAAAGTGGAATAAACAGTGTTTGATACAACAAATGACAAAATCTAAATTCATTTTAAGATTGAAATATTCGTTAGTAAAATGATAAACGTATATGATAGAGTATGAATAGTGTTATAATGAATTTGTCATCACTTTGAATAATGTAAATACTAAAGTGTTTTGAATTGTGTTGTCGAAGTATCATCTCGACAAGAGTAGTGTTATATTTATTTGAAAGATTGGAAAGAAATTTAATGATATTAATTAATATTTTTCTTGATGTCTATAAAATAATTTTCTAAATAAAATTGAAAACTTCATCAGAAATTCTTTATGAAACTTCACAATATAAAATTTAATTAATTAAAACAATTTTCACAAAAATATATCCGAATATTTATCATAACCCTTAACCCTTCCCTTACGGTGATAAAAATAATACGCGTGCTCCGGTGTTGGGTAGTGAGTACGCAATAAAAAATTTGCGATTTTAAATCGGAAAAATAAGAACATTCATAGATAATCCCCTTAATTAATTATAATTGAAGGTTAAAATTATAATAATTGAGATTTATTTGCTGAAAACATTAAAAAACCATCTGGCAACGCTCACGGAACGGGCGTACGTCTAACCTATTTGCAAGCTTAGAAGCTACTAGTTGCGCGGAACGTCAGTCGCATACCCCGGCGCTTACGCTTTACTTGCGACGTTGAGACAATTCAGGTCCTCGCAATTCAGTCTAGTATGCAAGAGTGAGATGCGAATATAGTGTCGCGCTTCCCGCATACTATTCACCTATCGTCAAGACGAGACACTCGCAGCGTTTAAATGCGAATTTGTTTTCGATCTTTACAAAACACCTCGATGTAGTCGATAAATTCTGATTATTATTAATATTATTTTTTAAATCAATGCGTAAATATATGATGGAGGAATACCTAAAATCTTAACCTTATATTTATTGTTTTTATAGAGATATTGATGGTTATTAGAAGCAACGTGTAGAAGATACCCAACACAGGGAAGGAAAGGTTAATCGTGGATAGAAGGCAAAAATTATATTAACTGGGCCATGACGATTGTTTCTTAGAATGATAGGGGTCCTATCTTTCTAAGATAGGGGTCCTATCAATTTTGATCATATACCGAGATAATAATCTTTAATTAACTCATGCAGTAAAAAAAGGAATGTTTCTTAGATCACATGAGGGTATAAAAAGAGGAAGTTGAAGGAAGCAGGAAATAAACAGAAGAATGAATAATTATACTAGTTAACAAGGTTTTTGTAACCAGGATTAAAATTGCCATTTTAAGTCATTTTTTGTGTGCTGATAACGAACATGAACTTGAAAACGTTCCATCACGTACTTTTTAAGAGAAACCCCTGAAATTAGTTTTTGACTGAAACTGAAACTTTTGAAAGATGAAAAGTTCAAACAAGGGTGAAAACGGATTGTTACAAGGGTAAAAATGATCATTTTAGGTAAATTTTTGTGTGCTTATAACGAATATGAACTTGAAAATGTTCCATCACGTATTTTTTAAGAGAAAATCTGAAATTAGTTTTTGACTGAAACTGAAACTTTTGAAAGATGAAAAGTTCAAACAAGGGTGAAAACGGATTGTTACAAGGGTAAAAATGATCATTTTAGGTAAATTTTTGTGTGTTTATACTGAATAAGAACTTGAAAACGTTCCATCACGTACTTTTTAAGAGAAAACCCTGAAATTAGTTTTTGACTGAAACTGAAACTTTTGAAAGATGAAAAGTTCGAAAAAAAATTTAGTGTTGAAGAACTAGAAGCTTGGAAAGCCTTTGGAAGAGTTGTAAGTGGTTTCCTTGGTAATAATAAAGCTGACAATTACGAGAACTCTTGCAGTTGTACAAGAACTCTTGCAGTTATCAGAATCTAGAATGTTGAATGTCACTGAAAATACACTTCCCGCTATTATTCTGCTTTTTTTTATTTTCCTATATAACAACATTGCATTCTGTGTCTAAATTTAGTATTTCAGGAATTTATTTATTTTCATTGTTGTAATTACGACTTTTGAAATGCGTAAAAACGTACTTATTTTATGAAAACACTCCCCCTCCTGTTACACAAAAATGTTACGTGTTAAAAACTTTTCACCGCGATTTTCGTAATCAGCAGAGTCGATTTAGTAAGAATCAGCTAATTTAATCTCTGTTAAAGACAAAAAGTTAAAATTTGTTAATTATTAATGTGCAGCATAATTAAAGCTATTTTGAAGAAGCAGTGTTATAATTACTGCTTTTCAAATTTAAATATAAAGTAGCATTCTACTTATAAAATGCTATTTTAGATTAAAATATCTTACATTATATTTAGAAAATGCAACTGTTCTCAAAATAAACCCTCACTATTGAGATACAACTCTCAAGGCAAAAAAATATCAAAAAGGTTGTTGAGGATTTTTATTTGTGAAGGGTTGCGGAGGTAGTTCCAAACGAAAAAATGTTTTTAAAATATCTAACATATGTACTACACATCAATACACATGTAAAAATGAGCGATTTAAAATCGGAAAAATAAGAACATTCATAGCCAATCACTTAAATTAATTAAATTTGAAGTCAAAAGTGATAATAATTGAAATTTATTCCTGAAAACATAAAAAAATAACATCGGCCGACGTTCACAAAAAGGGCGCAGCGACCACCTCAAACGAAAGCCCGCGAGCTACTGAAGCGAGAGAAGCGAGCGAACTGAGATTCTATTCCTTGCGTTCCCATATACCGAAGTAGAGTGAGAGTGAGACGTGAATAGCGTCGCTTCCTCACCCATAGCGATTTTTTAGAATGAATATACCTACGTCACACACTGGCACACGTTTTATTGACTCTCTTATTGAGAATTTATCGGTACTTTGATGAATTTTCACTGTTGATGTCGTATTAGTGAGACGTGAATAGCGTCGCTTCCTCAACCATAGAGGTATTTTAGAATGAATATACCTACGTCACACACCAGCACAAGTTTGATTGTATTGATGAATTTATTCCAGATTTTCACAAAATATCTCTGATGTGGCCGATAAGTGCTAATTATAATTATTATTAATATTATTTATTTCATTCAATGCGTAAATGTATTACGGAGGAATACTTAAAATCTGAAGCCAGTATTTATTATATTTATAGAGATATTAAAGTTTTTAGAAGCAATGTGTACTAGTTAGACATCACAGGGAAGGAAGGGTTAACCGACATCATTAAAATAACACATAAATGAGAAACAATAACTGACATTTACCCATCAAAGGGAAGCGACACTTCTCTAACTCCCTTGAGATGACATTTGACAAATTAAAAGTGTCAAAAGTAATGTGTCAAAAGAGTTTTATTGTTAATTACATAAAAAATGAATAACCTTCTTTTAGTTTTTAATATTTTTCGCAATCATTTAGTATTTGACTTAGATATACAAAATTGTTTCTGTTTACTAATTGTAGAAAGAAATTTTTCGTCAAACCCTGTCTATTAACAACAAAAAGTTCCAAACTCTACCATTTGATATTTTTAAGCAAATAAGCTTTATGTTCAATGAATTTAGATAAAAATTATCTTAAAAGAGACCTTGGAATCGAACTGGAAACTCCAACTACAATGCTTACCATTTCAGATTGCTCTTGAGACCCTTGAGAAATACTACCAGGACTGGAGGCTCAAAATCAAAGACGCCAAAACTGAGGCCATCATGTCCTCCCGCAAAATCAAGGAAAGAGTGCCGTCGATGCCCTTGTTCATCGGTGGTTGCCTGGTTGAGTGGCAGGGCGTGGTTAAATACCTCGGCCTTCACCTCGACCGGTGACTGACGTGGAAAACCCATCTGAATACCATCAGACAGAAAGTTCACAAGGGCAAAGGGGCTATCAGTTCGATATTTCATCGACGCAGCTTCCTTTCACCCAAAAATAAGCTCTTCCTCTATAAAACCCTTATTCGTCCTATCTTGACCTATGCTGCACCCGTTTGGGTTAGTGTGAGCAACACATATCACCTGAAACTCCAGCGAGTGCAGAACAAGGCATTCAAGATATCTTTTAACACCCATCCCAGAACAAACCTTACCTGACTTCACGCCGAACAGCGGGAAGAAACTTCATCAGCCTTCATTCCCTTAAAGTGTTGCAAAGATTCCTACCAACTAAAACCAAAATTTTACTCGTACAATCTCTGCTCTTTCCGATTCTGGACTATGCGGACGTATGTTACTTGGATGTTACAGAGGAAAAGCTGAATAAATTACAGCGTCTTCAAAATGTGTGTCTAAGATTTATTTTCAAACTACGAAAGTACGATCATGTAACTTCATACCAGAAGGCATTGAACTGGTTGAATGTTAGAAATAGACGCCAAATTAGCATACTGTATCTATTGTATAATATCCTTAACTGTCCCGCCACACCCTCTTATCTCGCCGAAATTTTTCAGCGTCTTTCCAATCATGGATTAGCGCTACGCTCAAACAGAGATTGTCTATTGGCCTTTCCAGTTAGGGGTTCGTGGGCATGTTCTCGCGTATATGTTTATGGATTTCGTGGGGATGGATAGTCATTTGAATGATTTATGCGACCACGTAACTTGCTTCATTTACTTTTGTCTGATTGGTTGGAAGAGATTGACACCTGGAAATAAGCCCGCCAGATTGTATTGCAATAAAAGTGTTAAATAAATAAATAAATAAGAAACCCTATAACACCACATCCTCGCTTGGACCGTGAAGTTCTATAAAAGTCAACAAAATCACAGCAATCCCTTAGCCGCTGCCCTGGGGGCCTACGAGAGTAAATCCGACCTACCCTTCCGTTATAAGCACAAGCTCCCGAAGCATTATCTGTTGCCTGACTAGTCCACCTACAGTATTAGCTGGGACGACCGAGGTCTGAGTGAATGTGATGGAATACAAGTAGCCTGAACGAGTGGACTTGTTTATGCTAAATAATTAGTGTTTGATTGTTATCTAGTTATAAGTAGTATGTAGGTATTAATTATTTCTAAGAAATCATATATTAAGATTGAAAAAAATAAAATAAAATGATATGTAGGAAAATAAGATGAAGTAAGTTCATAAATGATAACATATGATTAAGATTAGTTAAGTAATAAATTTGTATATAGGTATAGCCTTGACAAGTGTTTTTTTTGACAAGACTTTATTTTTAACCATTATTACTTACCAGTAAATATTAGAAATTCGTTCGATTTCAACTTCATTTCGCAATTTTTGAAATTAACCCCTTTCAAAGGTTGTTTTAACTCTTTCAGTTTCCACAAAATGTTCAGACAAATATGTTTATCTGACGGTGAATAAAACATTACAATGCTGACACATGCCAAGTTTATCTTCGGTATTCTAAAGAAGGAGAATTTTTTACCAAGAAAAACCACAAATTCTACGTCTTCATATTAAATTAAATATCGTTTGCAAGGAAACATTGAATGTTACAAATGTATACCATTAATAAGGTTTTAACTGGGGTTTTTTTTAATAAAGGTATATATTACATTAAAATTAAAGACTTATTTAACTCTATATTCTCTTGAAGAAAAATAAGTAAATTTACTTATTTCAATTATATGAATCACTTCAAAGTGATAAAATCAGTCCCTCGTGTCACACAAACTATTATAAATTCTGCTTCGTTTATATGCCGTTTATATACTCGTACCTTATGCATGGTTCGTTTTCTAATCTTAACTTCGTTTACTTTGTTTATCTGCCAGTTATCTATATTTGGTATCAAAAGTTACATTCCTTTTCTAATATCTACTTCGTTTATCTGCCAGTTCTCTATATTTGGTATCAAAAGTTACGTTCGTTTCTTAATCCCTACTTCGTTAAACTGCCAGTCTTTATGTTTGATTTCAAAAGTTACATTCCTTCTCTAATCCCTACTTCGTTTATCTGCCAGTTCTCTATATTTGGTATCAAAAGTTACGTTCGTATCTTAATCCCTACTTCGTTAAACTGCCAGTCTTTATGTTTGGTTTAAAAAGTTACATTTCTTTTCTAGCCCCTACTTCGTTGTCTATATTTGGTATCAAAAAATACTTTCGTTTCTTAATCCCTGCATCGTTAAACTGCCAGTCTTTACGTTTGGTATTAAAAGTAACATTCCTTCTCTAATCCCTACTTCGTTTATCTGCCAGTTCTCTATATTTGGCATCAAAAGTTACGTTCGTTTCTTAATCCCTACTTCGTTAAACTGCCAGTCTTTATGTTTGGTTTAAAAAGTTACATTCCTTTTCTAATCCCTACTTCGTTTATCTGCCAGTTCACTATATTTGGTATCAAAAGTTACGTTCGTATCTTAATCCCTACTTCGTTAAACTGCCAGTCTTTACGTTTGGTTTTAAAAGTGACATTCCTTCTCTAATCCCTTCTTCGTTTATCTGCCAGTTCTCTATATTTGGTATCAAAAGTTACGTTCGTATCTTAATCCCTACTTCGTTAAACTGCCAGTCTTTATGTTTGGTTTAAAAAGTTACATTCTTTTTCTAATCCCTACTTCGTTTATCTGCCAGTTGTCTATATTTGGTATCAAAAAATACGTTCGTTTCTTAATCCTTGCTTCGTTAAACTGCCAATCTTTACGTTTGGTTTTAAAAGTTACATTTCTTCTCGAATCCCTACTTTGTTTATCTGCCAGTTGTCTATATTTGGTTTCAAAAGTAACGTTCATTTGCAAATCATTACTTCGTTTATCGACCAGTTCTCTATATTTGGTTCTAAAAGTTACATTCCTTTCCTATTCCGAATTCGGTTTGCTTACCAAATATGTTTTCCTTACATATGCAGTTGTGAAAAAGTATCTAATGGCGGCAACTATCGTCTTTCAAATCTTAAACTCAATTTATATGAATTTAGTTTTATAATATTTTTAATCAATAATGGGATCGAGTCCCGAGTTATAGCGTCCATGAGGAGAGTTTGGTCTCTCAATGGTGCTATTTAAAATATAATTTTAATATTATCAATACAGAAATGGAAAAAAATATATACGTCAAAAATATATGTGAGATATTTAGGGAATATTACATAGCATTTCTTTAACTTTTTTTTTAACCTGGCGAATTTATTGCCATGTGGCAATCTCTTCCAACCAGCCAGAAAGATGTTTTTATAGGCCCTAAGTGTTAACCAGACTAGAATCATATTTAAAAAAATCTGGGTTCCAGCGGGGATCGAACCCGCAACCTCCGGATCGGCAGACAAGTGTCTTACCACCAGGCCACGGAGGTCGTCATTCTGTCATTCGATAAAAAAATAGAATCAGATAAAATCGTCATAATAATGTGGAAAAAAATCACTTGAATTGGCAAGGAATAAAATGTATGTGTAAGAACTACTGTCGTCGCTGAATATTGTCAACATACACGGTCAACGACCGACGAAACGACCTTTGGATATGTCCAAAGGTCGCATACCAAAACATTTAAATTGTTTACCCACAAATACTATTTACGATACATTCCACAGTAGAAAGAGAACGCATCACGCTGTCTCGCCGTTTTCACCAACAAATTGTCTACCCACAATATTATTTGCGATGTCTGCAATATTTCAATCGACCATCTCTGCACGCATAGAAGCGAGATAAAAATATATTGCGGGCGCACTCCCGCGCCCATCCTGAAATGTATAAATACCCACTTACTGATAAATAAAGCATCATTAATTATTGTGTATTATTCATTGATTCATTCACTCTCTCTTTCCGCATCGCTAATTGACGTATTTTATTTAAATACCAAACAATCAAAATCATCATCGCGTCCTTCAAGGACATCCGCTAAATATGTTTTACAATTATCATCTATATAAGAACCATTCTTCTTGAAACAACTTCTCCACAAATTACTTCTTGTCACGGAATAAAACAACAATTTTATTCGACCTCATAATCTTCTTGCATTACGTTTGATGCAAGAGCTTCAGTGCAACTGCACTTAAAATCTCATCTGAACTCCGTTCCGGTGAAGAGTTTCACGAAACTTGGAGCTTTCTTAAAATAACTTTTCTTAGACAAGTTTTCTTTGTAAACGAAATGATTATCCGAGCCTCATTCTTATACTCGAGTTCAAGCTGTACTATTTTTACTTTGTTAACTTAAATAGTACTTGGGTTATATTTAATACGAAGTAATGCCATAGAAGCCGAATAAATGCTGAAGATATAGTATATCTTGCGCTGAAAATAAAACGCTGAAGGAAGTGATTAATGTAAATTTAATGCTGATATATGCTAAGTAAAATGATGAAAAGTGCTGTGAGATGATTTTGTCATGTAGAAGGAATGAATGAAAAAATAATAAGAAATAAAATATACATAGCAAATATATGAGAAAATGTCGTATACGATGACAGTATGACAGTAGACAAAAATGTGGTATAAAATGACAGTATGACAGTAGACAAAAATGTGGTATAAGATGACAGTATGACAGTAGACAAAAATGTGGTATAAGATGACAGTATGACAGTAGACAAAAATGTGGTATAAGATGACAGTATGACAGTAGACAAAAATGTGGTATAAGATGACAGTATGACAGTAGACAAAAATGTGGTATAAGATGACAGTATGACAGTAGACAAAAATGTGGTATAAGATGACAGTATGACAGTAGACAAAAATGTGGTATAAGATGACAGTATGATAGTAGACAAAAATGTGGTATAAGATGACAGTATGACAGTAGAAAAAATGTGGTATAAGATGACAGTATGACAGTAGACAAGAATGTGGTATAAGATGACAGTATGACAGTAGACAAAAATGTGGTATACGATGACAGATGACAGTAGACAAAAATGTGGTATAAGATGACAGTATGACAGTAGACAAAAATGTAGTATAAGATGACAGTATGGCAGTATACAAAAATGTGGTATAAATTGACAGTATGACAGTAGAGAAAAATGTGGTATAAGATGACAGTATGACAGTAGACAAAAATGTGGTATGAGATGACAGTACACAAAATGTGGTATAAGATGACAGTAGATAAAAATGTGGTTTAAGATGACAGTATGACAGTAGACAAAAATGTGGTATACGATGACAGATGACAGTAGACAAAAATGTAGTATAAGATGACAGTATGACAATAAAAAAAATGTGGTATAAGATGCTGGAGAAAAGTATGGTTGGATCAAGATAATGAGAATGATTTTTGGATAAAGGAAATATAAAATGTCAAAGAATCTATGGATTTGTTTAAAAAATTTAATAAATGGATTTGCAGGAAGTGAAATATGAGTATCGCTATAGAAAAGTCTGACGCCCTCTACTCTGTGCCTACCCTGACAAGAATATGAGCGGAGGTTATGTTTATATAACATATTTGATAAGACAAATATTTGAATCAAAAAATTATTTTGCTTAAAGTAACCGTATTCAATTAAAAAAATAACTTACATAAAACTGTTGTTATTTGTTTTTATTAAACACTGTTTATTCCACTTTTTGTAACGGTATAACCCTACCGGTTTCAAGGTGCACACCTCATCTTCAGGGGAGCACAAACAAGTCTTGTTCGAGGATCCCCTCGCCACTCCAACGTCAATCTTGAACCGTTCTCTCACGTCGATCGTGTGATCTTCTGAGAGAAAACAGCCCGATCCTTAATGCGCACTCCCTTCCGCAAATTCCTCAGACATGTGGACCCTAAGATGAGGTGAAAGCCTTGAAACTGGTAGGATTTTTTTTTAACCAAGCGAGTGTATTGTCATGTGGCAATCTCTTCCAACCAATCAAAAAGCTGTGTTTATAGTCCCTAAGTGTTAACCAGACTGGAATCCTATTTTAAAAAATCTGGGTTCCAGCGGGGATTGAACCCGCAACTTCCGGATCGGCAGACAAGTGTCTTACCACCAGGCCACGAGGATCGTCACTAATAGGGTTATATCGTTACAAAAAGTGGAATAAACAGTGTTTGATAAAAACATATTCCAATATATATAACCTCCACAATGTTAATGCCTTAACTATGAATAATATAAAACATAAAACTATAATTCTTTTGAAAGGATAAAATACACGCAAGTTTAGGTCAATGTGGAAATACCCTGATCAATAATATAAGCTTGAATAACTCCGACGCTTATTCATAATCTTTATAATGCTATAATTTTAACCATTCTACGTTCATTAAGAGCTTTCAAAACTTTTCCCAGTCCACAAACAGGCCAATGTAAAAATATACTGTTCAATAATACTCGTGTAAGACTAAAATAACTAGGACATTTTAATATGAACTTTAAAGTGCTAGTTTTTACTATTAGTCAAGAGCTTTTGGAAGGGGTATAATGTGATACACCCATTTTGAGGCTTATGTGAAAATATATCAAACGATAAAATAAATAAGACGGAAAATGTTAAAGATTTAAAACATACAAACAATGTGACAGTACACTGATCAATATTATATAACTCATATTATATTTACAGTGGTATCATTTTAAACATTCAAACGTTAGTTAAGAACTTTTGGAAGGAGTAAAATATACCCATTTTGAGGATTATTCAAACGTTATGCTAAAGAAAATTATCCCTGTGACGTCTCACAAATTTACCCCAATACAACCTTGTAACCACGTTCAGTAATTTTAATTATTTTATCAACTTTAATATAAGCCTCGATTCTAATGAATAGCAAGTTATTTAGGTAAATACATTACATAAAACTGACAATAATGACAAATTAATACATCTTGTTACAAATTAGCAAAAATGTGGAAGTTTGTTAAAATCAAATAATATTTGGTGACGTTCGTCAAAAGTCACTACGTTAATCTGCATTGGCTAGGGATGGGGTATACGATAATTGATTTTTCGTAATAAATATTAATTCATAGTGGATCTTGGCCTATTTAAAGATAGATACAAATCATACAATACATTAGAAAGTCAGTATAATGAAAATTAGGAATTAAAAGAGAAAAACTATTTTTCGATTTATAAAAAAACCTATTTGATTTGTAAAAAAAACGATTTTACCCCATCTTTTTGAGACATGGATCATGTAACAGGGATCATGCTACATTTTCTTGAGTATAGTCAATAGCAGGTCTGGCCAACCCGCGGCCATTCAGGGTATTATATGCGGATCGCGTGCTTTCTTTATAAATTAAAGAAGGAAATAATTATAAAATAAAGTTGTTATAAATAGTGACACATTCTTGATTTCCGACACAGGAGTAGGCAGAAAGGACGGGTGTCCAAACTTTTCTATCCAAGCACACATATTTAGCCTATTTCAAATTCAGACATCTCGTCATGCACAATCGTCTATTATTCATATTTCTCAATTAACCTTCTTTCAAAATATAGTTAATTTGGTCCAGACAGGTTTTCCTCTTGCAAAACACCTTACACTTTAGACTTGTGCACTCGCTTAGTCATTCTTTCATCATTCATTCTCTCCACATGTCCAAACTATCTTAAAGCTCATTTCTTCATGTTTGAACATCCATTAATGAATTTCTCATGTCAGCATTCCACCTTCTTTCATACATTTACATTCCACATTTTTTCCTAGGTGCACGCATCTCCACAGTAAAATAATTTTGCTTGAATTCTTATTCTGCCATGTTTAAGTTTTACTTCCATGTATCAAGTTGTGCACCAAAACACTGTTACATAATGTTATTTTTGCTACTATTCATATTGCGCGGTTGATGTACCTATGTATAGCATTAAGTACTCCGTTTACCTTGTGTCCTGTCGCTACCCTTCTTTCATTGTCATTTTAACACATCCATCATCACACATAAACATATTTCCCAGATAACAGAACTCATCAACCTGTTCAAGTTTTTCTGAGTTAACCCATACATCGCACGCAATTGTTGCCACACTTATTTCTTTTTGATTTCACTGCATTCATTTTCAACCCTTTTACTAGGTATATAATATTATATATTAATAACTATATTATATTATATATATAGACAAATATTAAGAAGAAAATAAATCATTGGTACATATTAATTCCTTACATATAAAAAAATTTATTGTTTTAAAAAAATTGTAATAATTTAAATTATTTTTTTTACATTTATACCTCCCCTGTATTTTAAGATATCATTAAAGTGAGAAAAGGATTGTCTCGACCCAGACAAGTCATGCCATTCTGTAAAAAGATAATAGTTTTTGAAGTGATTAAATTATTAACCTATTATTCAACCTTAAGTCACGGTTGCTAGCAACGTTAAATATTTCCTTCGTATTGGGATATTTTCAAAATATTCAAAGTCATGCTCTTAACTCACCAAGTCAAAAAAGTTCAATGGGGCGTCTTTAAATATAAATTATATTTTTGCGGCAGCGACACAAATACAAAAAACTACAAAACATCTAGGAAAAAACAAGGTATAAACAAAAAAAAACTACAATACATCTAGTAAAAAACAAGGTATAAACTAAAAAAGTTCTTATTTAAAATTTCCGTCACTAAAAGTAAAAATAAATCTGTCTTTTAGTTTGGAAATCTTCGTAGAGATCTGAGGAACTATGAATTGTATGACAAAAATAAAACTGTGCCTTCCTAAAGATGGTTGAAAACACGAGCATCATCTTTTAACCCTCGGATTAGTGACAAGGTCCCTGGGGACATTTTAGATTTTTGTTTGCTCACAACTTTCTCTTTGTTTGTTTTAGAAATGTGATGCTGCATGTATTCCAAAAAAAACATGGTGAAGTTATTAAAACCGGTTTTGAAGCGGTAAAATTACTCGTTCGTGTTTTATTACGCTTTGAAAACATTTAGTACGGGAATCAGGTACAAGATCCTTGGGGACCTTATACATGACTTGTACTTCATTTGCACTCGTACGAATCAGCTATCATGCCAGTTATATCGTGCGCAGAACGGACGCCAGCGCAAAACCAGATCATATTGCTATAACTGCAATGAAGCGGTGTGTGCTGAGCATTCAGCATTATTGTATCGTTGCGATACCTCCCCTGCATTCTTGCGTTAGCTGACCATGAATAAGCAGCACAATAATACAGTTATTACAATACAACTTTTATTTTTTACTTGTCAAATAAAACCTGAATTACCAAAAAACTTATTTTTTTGCCTTTATACTTATATTTTATTCTTCTATATACATTTAATCACTTTAGGCAACCATAAGCTAACATACAAAACCATCAAAACACACCTGCATGATGATAATACCATACAATTGTTTGACTGTCCCTAGGGACCTTATCACTTTTTTAACGCCGCCGGGACTGTCACCGATCGGAGGGTCAAGTCCATAAAGTAAATCCTAAGTGGGGAGCTCCGCGGCAGGACTGGAAACACCAACATGCAATACGTCTAAAGCAATTATATTTTAGATCAAGACTACAGAGAATACTATTGTACTCGTAGTTTACTGGGGACACGACAAATGAAAGGCTACAAACCCAGATCCATCAAAATTATATGTCCACATTAAAGTATCAACTGTTTCCAGAAATTATATTTTATAAGATTTCCTGTCATATCTTCTTCTCCCTGGCTCCATCCTAACTCACTGTATGCAAAGACTGTTGGGGTCAGCTCTCCTCGTCCTCAGGTTGTATGTTCTTCTGTCCCGGACTACGTCCCCCAGGCCGTGCCTCCGCATCAGGTTATCTTTTTGCACCACCCATGAATTCTTTGATCTTCCTCTGGTTGTTATTCGAGGAAGATCCATGGAGATGGCCTGGTTTACAATGTGATCGGGTGCTCTGCGTCCAACGTGCCCACACAATTTCAATCGCCTCTCATCCATCTTACTGTTGATGTCTGTAACACCTAGGCTTCCACGAATGCGTGAGCTTTTTATTTTGTCTCTTAGGGACACACCAGCTGACCATCTGAGCATGCGCATTTCAGCAGTTTCTAGTTGCCTGGAGTAAGAATTATACATCGTCCAGCATTCGGAGCCATAGAGGAGTGCGGGTCTGATAATCGTTTGGTATACTTTTTCTCTTAACTTTACTGGCATTTTCGGATCACACAGAACTCCCGTCATTGATCTAAACTTTATCCATCCCACACTAATTCTATGTGTTTTCCTTTCATATATAAATTAAAATAATTAATCACACTACAAACATTCCCACGGTATTAGCATAAAAAAAGAAAACGGTTTCAATTTTAAATCAATTTTTCTGAGATTGCTTTTACCAGTCTGTTGAGCTTTAAAAGAAGTTTGAATTTGTACTATACTTTTGTGTGGTGAGGTACAGGTGTCCTATCTTGAGACGGTCCCGTATTGCATAATCAATTGTGTATTTTTTTTAATTGTTTCAAGTTGTTTACGTCTGAACTAAAGTGGCATTTGAATTGTTTTGTTGTGTTAATGTGTCTTTTTATTTGGTTTTTTAGTAATTGTTATACATTGTTTAATTTTAAAATTTGTGTTATTTTTCTTTGTAATAAATTAAATACTCACTACTTGTGTTATTTATGTAGTTGTTTTATTTTAAAATAAGTGTTTTTTTTCTTTGTAATGAATGAAAGATTCGCTACTTGTGTTATTTATATTATTGTTTTATTTTAAAATTAGTGTTATTTTTCTTTGTAATAAATAAAAGACTCACTACTTGTGTTATGCATAAAATCATTTTAAGGTACATTGTGAAAATAAACAAATTACTCGTAAGATACGGACGTGTTGATCTTGAAACTATTGCGGAAGTGTTGATCGTGAAGCTAGGACTTGTTGATCTTGAAGCTAGGACTTGTTGATCTTATAGCTAGGACTTCTTGATCTTGAAGCATAGTAAAGGATTCATATGGAACCAAGGAAAGATAGATGATAAAAAACGTCTCAACACAAGTTATTTCAGTTTAAGCTTATTCGCATTTCTAGAAAAAAAAATGTCATATCAATGACCTCTGTTACCCAGTCGTTGACAGTTTGTCTTATATTTATGGGTTTCGAGCTCGTTTTCCAATGATACGCAAAAAGGAAATCGCAGTCAAGTTAAATTTTCAGCATTTCTGTTGGCGAAAGTATTTATTTTCAAGAATTGCGACAACAATTGCAATTTATATGCTTTTCTCCAGTGATTCTAAACCTGAAACTTTATCTATCATTTTTGGGACTAGCTTTGTTTTAACTTAATTTTCGCCAAAAATATTACATAACAATATTTTATTAGACAAAGGAAAAATATATTTGTGCAAATTTCAATCACTGCTTAATTTTGAGAAAGTAATTTGTACAATGAGTCATGAATATTTCAATCACTGCTTAATTTTGAGAAAGTAATTTGTACCATGAGTCATGAATATTTCAATCACTGCTTAATTTTGAGAAAGTAATTTGTACAATGAGTCATGAATGTTTCAATCACTGCTTAATTTTGAGAAAGTAATTTGTACAATGAGTCATGAATATTTCAATCACTGCTTAATTTTGAGAAAGTTATTTGTACAATGAGTCATGAATATTTCAATCACTGCTTAATTTTGAGAAAGTAATTTGTACAATGAGTCATGAATATTTCAATCACTGCTTAATTTTGAGAAAGTAATTTGTACAATGAGTCATGAATATTTCAATCACTGCTTAATTTTGAGAAAGTTATTTGTACAATGAGTCATGAATATTTCAATCACTGCTTAATTTTGAGAAAGTTATTTGTACAATGAGTCATGAATATTTCAATCACTGCTTAATTTTGAGAAAGTAATTTGTACAATGAGTCATGAATATTTCAATCACTGCTTAATTTTGAGAAAGTAATTTGTACAATGAGTCATGAATATTGTTTCATGGAAAAAAATGCTCGAGGGACTTAATGCCCTTTTCACAGAACTCAAACAATAGCCTTTTCCCTTTTGTTAAAGTAGTCCATCTTTTAAACTTTCAAATTATTTTTCAAATAATTGGACATCTCCGAACTCACCACCATTGTTCCGTTTTAATTATAAGAATATTGCTTCACATTGAAGAGCAGTATTATACTTTTAAATGAGAAAACTCAATCTTTATAATCCAATCATCTCAAATAAAAAGGATATTTTAGGATTGAATATTAAATAAAGACTTCTAAAACGTTTCTAACTTGAAACTTTGCACAAAAAAGAACCTCCAGTGATTGATTAGTGAAGGAATATACAAACATAAATAAATACAAACATAAATATTTTGTTTATAGTTAAGGCATTAACGTTGTTGAGGTTTAAAGACATTGTAATTTATTTTTATCAAACACTGTTTATTCCACTTTTTTATGACGGTATAACCCTACCGGTTTCAAGGTGCACACCTCATCTTCAGGGGAAAGGGCATTAAGTCTTGTTTGCGCTCCCATGAAGATGAGATGAAAGCGTTGAAACCGGTAGGGTTATACCGTCACAAAAAAGTGGAATAAACAGTGTTTGATAAAAATAAATTACAATACAAACATAAAGAATACATAAAGCAAAAATACATATCCACACATCGTTTTAGTCACAAAACCCGAATGATCTTCAGCACCAACTGCAACCGTACAAAAGGGCATGGAGAGATGCATTTTTATTTGGGCCTGGTTGTGGAAATAGGACACCGGGCATGTAGCACATCAAGTTTACAGCCCTATTAGAAGTTATTTGCCCTTTTGAAGCAATTCTTTACAGAATCACCTCAGACGTTTGTTCCCCCAAACGTTGCCCTGCATGTATTGTGTTTACGCTACTTTGTGTATGTATGCGTCTGTCAGTATGGGGAGGGAAGGATTGCGTCCACGCCCGTCTTCACATGGATGCACCCCGTATTTGCTTTAAGACTGAGAAACTCAGTCTACGACTGAGAGATGCGTGTTGGGGTATACTAAAAGAGATCGTGAACGAAACACCTTGATTCGCAACAAAACAAAGATAGAAAGAAGACGTAATAAAGGTTCGCAAGAAAATGAAATGGCAATGGGCAGGACACGTAGTCTGAATTATGGACATCTGAAATAATCCAATAGTACCCAAGAGGCATAAAGAGGCCCAGTAAAAGACTGAATAGGGGTGTTAACACTATTATACGCATTATACGCATGCGCATAGTATAATATTCATCTATCACCTTGAAAAGGGAAAAAAACTATCAATAGCGAATATTACATAGCGTTATTGGAGCGTTTGAAGGCAGGAATTGCAAAACAACGGCCCTATATGAAGAAAAAAAAAAGTTCTCTTTCATCAGAACAATGCAACGTGTCACAAGTCGAAGGAAACGATGGCCAAATTACACGAGTTGAACTTTGAATTGCTTCCGCACCCACCGTATTCTCCAGATTTGGCCCCCAGCAACTATTGGCTGTTCGTAGACCTCAAAAAGATGCTCCAGGGAAAGAGATTTGGCTCCAATGAAGAAGTGATTGCCGAAACTAATGCCTATTTTGAAGGCCTCAACCAAAAGATCTGGCAGGCAGTGGTCGCTTGTACAATATTTCAAACAAAAAGTTATATGAATGGAACAGAGGTCTAATTTGAAGGCCTCAATCAAAAGATCTGGCAGTCAGTGCTCCCTTGTATTTCAGACAAAAAATAGTGTAAGGCAATTTTTATATGGTAGTATAAATTAATACATTTGCTATTTATCGATTCCACACTGCATCCAAAAAATACAACATGTCTATCTCCATCAGCAAGACTAAATGCATGACTCTAGCCAGAGAGCAAGTTGAATGCAGTGTGGCGATTGATGATACACCGATTGAACAAGTTACAAAATTTAAATACTTGGGTGCTAGCATAATGTGCAATAATGACCTCTATGGCGAAGTGCTTGAAAAATCACAAAAGACCGCAGCTATTTCCGGATGTATAAAGAACACTATCTGGAAAAACAAGTATATGAACATCCAAATCAAGGTGAGGATATACAAGACCTGTGTCCACCCCATAATGACATACAGCATACTATAGAGTCCAGAGCCGACACTGTCAGAACCAAAAATCTCCTTCGAACCAGCGAAATGAAGGTACTCAGGAGTATCGCTGGCAAAACCCTTCGTAATAGAGTACGAAACACAGAAATCCGAAGGACGTGCGAAGTTGAAGATATTGTCAGATGGGGACGACAGAGAAGAAGGTTCTGGAACGAACACGTAAGAATGGCCAGGGACAGTATCCCCCAAGCAAGCAGACCTCCAGGACGATCTCCCAAAAGATGGAAAGACAGCTGGCAGTCGACGTCGCAAGAGGCAAATAATGATGCAGGACCATAACAGGCCAACAGGCCTAAAATAAGAAGAAGAAGCTATTTATTTGGTCGACGAGAAGTATTCAACTCAAAATATTTTATAATTAGATAATTGAAGAGTTACAAAGGATGTCGTACGGCGTGTGCCGATAGGAAACAAAGTCAATGGGATACTAAAACATGTAAACTCGAACCGGACAGTATCATAATCGCTAAGATAATAGTTTACAATAGTATTTGAGTATCATTTTTTTATGTATGGTAGTAAAACTTGGACTTGGAAAAATATTGAAAGGAACTGAATAAATGCTTTAAAATGCGTGCAATCAAAAAAATATGTGGGATGATAATGTATGATAAAACACGAAATGAAGAGATTAGGGACAAATGTGATATATTATAAAGACTAATGTGTTTAAAAGTAGAAAATTTAAGAAATAGTATGGAAGTGGAAGAAGCGAAACATGTGTGTCAAGATAAGAAAATCTGGTCAACTCTGCCTACCCATGAGGGAAATAAAAGGAATTTTATATTTAAAAAAAAACTACAAAAGTGGTCCATTTAAAATAAAAAAAGGATTTAAAAATATACATTCACAACACAGAAAACAGTATTCCTTATAAAAACCATCTAAAAAATGTTGAGGAAAAAATTTAAATAGGTTCCACTTTGCATACCAAAAGTATTAAAATCAAAATAACAACGAATTGTTGTGTCAAAATATGATAATTGAAAGTGTTTTAGTAAGATAAAAAGAACGGAATAGACCCTGAGGGAGTATTTATTATCAACACTCCTCATCTTAAGTTTTGCTTTCTTTTATACGAGTATATTTATACGTGGTAGAAAATTATAAATATTCATTTACTGAGATTTTCCGTTTGTTGAGAAAATTTCCGTTTCACAATTTAGTAGATATGTTTATGAATTTATTGAAAAAAATAAACAACACTTAAGTGTTCTTGATTAACACTTGAGTGTTCTTTATTGACTACGAGAAGGCATTTGACAGGGTAAGACATACTGACTTAATGAGAATGCTTGCCGATTGCAACATTGATACTAAAGATCTGAATTTTATTAAGAACCTCTACTGGTTCCAGACAGCCGAAATAAGACAGGGATGCGAGAATTCGAATGCAATTGCTATCCAACGAGGCGTAAGACAGGGTTGTATCCTGTCTCCATTGTTATTCAATTTATATTCTGACCATGTCTTTAAAAGATCCCTCAGCAGCACCGATAAAGGTTTGAAGATTAATGGCGTTATGATAAACAATATCAGATATGCGGATGACACCGTTTTACTAGCCGAAAGCGTCAATGATCTCCAGGACCTTCTTAATCTTGTTGACGAGTCCGGTGAAAGAGTGGGTCTTACAATAAATGTCAGTAAAACCAAGTGGATGACATTCGGACGGTTGGATTACAGTGGGTCAGTGTTGCGTTTGAACGGCCGTAGCGTCGAAAGGGTGGAGAAATTCAGATACCTCGGCAACATACTCACGCAGTCTCTCGACCCGGATGTGAAAATCAGGTGCAGAATTGAGGCAGCAAGAACTGCATTTAATAAAATGAAGTCGCTCTTCTGTGATGACAACTTAAATTTGAAACTCCGTCAGAGGATGATTAGATGCTATGTGTGGTCTGTTTTATTGTACGGTTGTGAAACATGGACCTTGAAAGTCCAGGCAATGAACAGACTGGAAGCATTTGAAATGTGGTTGCATCGTCGAATGCTCAAAATTCCCTGGACAGACATGGTGACAAATACCGAAGTCCTGAGGCGAGCTAGAGCTGACAGGGAGTTGTTGTCCACTATAAAAGTTAGAAAGATTTCATATCTGGGTCACGTGCTGCGTGGAGAGAAGTACCACTTGCTCCAGCTTATATTGAAGGGGAAAGTCGAGAGACACTGGGGGCCCGGAAGAAGACAGATGTCCTGGCTGCGGAATGTGAGGGAGTGGACCGGCATCCGGAGTGCAGAGGAACTGTTCCGGGCGGCTCAGGACCGAGACGGATTCACCGAAGTGATCGCCAACGTTGGGGGGACCCGACAGGGCACTTAGAAGAAGAAGAAGAAGTGTTCTTTACATATCACAGAAACATACATATGGACAGATAATCATATCGTGTCCCTTGCGGGGATGGGAAAGAGAACAGATCTTCATTTTTTTCTATCCAAACTCACAACTTAGTTCATTTGGTACGTCCACGTATTATTTGGTATATCTCTTATACACACACCTTGCACTTCTGACATATACTCACTTAATAATTATTTCATCAATCATTTTCTCCACATGTCCTCACCATCTTAATGCTTCTTTTTTCGTCTTATTTAAAATATTCCTTTTATCCATGCAATAATTTCTCATGTCTTCATTTCGCCTTGTTTCATATATTTTATTTCACTTTTTTTTCTAAGTGCACGCATCTCCACAGTATTGATATTACTTTTATCCTACTTTTTTTTTTAACCTGGCGAGTTTATTGCCATGTGGCAATCTCTTCCAACCAACCAGAAATATGTTTTTATAGGTCCTAAGTGTTAACCAGACTGGAATCCTATTTAAAACAATCTGAGTTCCAAGGGGATCGAACCCGCAACCTCCGGATCGGCTGACAAGTGTCTTACCACCAGACCATGGAGGTCATCTACTTCTACTGAGTCCAAGTTTAACTTCCATACATCAAGTTGGATACCAGCACAGTATTGTGTTTTGTCATTTTAGCTATTTAGTGAGTGAGTTTGGTCTCTATCCATGGCTTTATCCTACTCAGTTTCTCCTGGGCTTGCTCGGGTATAACTCCTTGAGCGTAAGAAGAGATCTGCGTATCCTGGTATACGTTGTCAAACTCGTTCGAGGAGTTGTGAGCTGTCCAACATTATTACAAAGATTAGCGTTAAATGTTCTTAACAATTACACTAAACTGCGCCGGCAAGAACGGTTCTCAATAACATACGCAAGAACGGATATGTTATTGAGAACAGTTCTTGACGCTATGCCTGTTGGAAGGGCCTTAACTCTTCTGAACGGGACTGCTTCGGATATTGACATATTTCATATCACATTACCAAAAGCAAAAGTAAATTTTCTTCTAAGATTGAGCGCGTTAGAAAGCACTCATCAACGTACTTAAGTGACTTTGAATATATGTGTGTGTATATGTACGCATATACATTATTTAAAAAAAAAATTTGAAATTTTTTATAATTTTTCTTTATTTTTAATGTTAACATTTCATGTATTTTTCAAAGTTAATGGGCTAACCCTGTTTTGAGAGAATAAATAAAAGTAAATAAATGAATAACACGGTTGTCGTATTATATATTACATTAAGTGCTCCGTTTACCCTGTGCTCTCTGGCTACCCTTCTTTTAATGCCCCTTTAAACTAGTCCATCACACGTTAACAAACTGCCCAGGTAACAGAACTCATCAACACATTTCACTCCATGTACCTTTCATAATGCGATTTAAAATAGTATCAATTTATGGTATTGGGTGTTAACATAAGTTGTGTCCGTTTTTTTTCCAAATTTAAAAATGAGCACCAAAAGTAAAAGAAAATGGTTAAGGTTATACATCATTCGAAAGAAAACTTTCTGTTCTATAAGATATAAGATATTGTGTTTGTTTTTACGTTACATATATTATTTTATTTGATTACAAGCCTTCAAAATGGAATGTCAAGTAGACGAAAGTGAGCATTTTCGACACCTCTAGTGGACTTCGATGAGGACCGCTTAAACCATATTATTCACGAATATCCCCTTCAAACCAGCGTAGTTGGCTAAACAGATGAATTGTATTCACATGACTGTATATCGCCATGTTAAATCAATGGGAAAAGTCCAGAAGTTCGGCGCTTGGGTTCCACATGTTTTGAGTGAAAACAACAAAAATCAACGTTCGACAATTTCTGCTGGTTTGCTCACGCGTCATCGAGCTACGCATGGCCACAAGCAAAGGTTCATTTACCGCATCAATACTGGTGATGACAAAAAAAATGCTGATGAAAAATGTTTGAAGGGGATCTTCATGAATAATATGGTTTAAGCGGTCCTCATCCAAGTCCACTGATCTTCCGGAACGCTCCATGTCTTTCAGATCGACATTACCGTTTTTGAAACGCAAAAACCAACGACGAGCTGTCCTTTAATTCATAGCATCTTCATATATGTAACGTAAAAGTAACGTTTATAAAATATTATATGTAACGTAAAAGCAAACACAATATCTTGTAGAGCAGAAAATTTTCTTTCGAATGACGTATAATCTTTACCATTTTGTTTTACTTTTGGTGCTTATTTTTAAATTTGTAAAACAACGGACACAACTTATGTTAACACCTAATACAACAACACTGAAACTAATAAAATACAACAAAACAAGACTTGAGTAGAAAAATACAAAATATCTCAGAAAAATACGAAATTATGGGGCATTGCCATGAAAACGAAATACTTCAGTCAAATTGAATTACTAGAATCCCAGTGAAGACCTGAGATTGAAAAAATGCCGGAGAAAAACCCTCTGAAACTCAACAAGATCTACATAAAGAAATATTCACCAATTCAGAAACAGGCTAACTTCAAATTTAACTTTCTCATAATTGATGAATTATCTATAGAACGTGCAATTATCATTAACATATTGCTATCGACGCATTTGAATTGTAAAATATTCTTAATGAGATTGCTGTACTGCAATAACCACATATGATGCACCGAAATTGCACCGTAGACTTCTAAAAAAGTTTCAGATATTAAAATGGAATTAGAATTGAAAAATTAGACAATGTTCGCTCTCACAACATGCAACTATCGTTAGTAAATTGCTATCGAAGCATTTGAATTGTAAAATATTCTTCATGAGATTGCTGCACAGCAATACGCACATAAGATGCATCGGAATTGCACCATAGACTTATAAAAAAGTTTCAGATATTAAAATGGAATTAGAATCGAAAAATTAGACAATTTTCACTCTCACAACATGCAACTTTCGTTAGTAAATTGCTATCGACGCATTTGAATTGTAAAAGATTCTTAATGAGATTGCTGCACAGCAATAAGGACATTAGATGCATCGGAATTGCACCATAGACTTCTAAAAAAGTTTCAGATATTAAAATGGAATTAGAATTGAAAAATTAGACGATGTTTACTCTCACAACATGCAACTATCGTTAGTAAATTGCTACCGACGCATTTGAATTTTAAAAGATTCTTAATGAGATTGCTGCACAGCAATAACGACATTAGATGCACCGGAATTGCATCATGGACTTCTAAAAAAGTTTCAGATATCAAAATGAAATTAGAATTGAAAAATTAGGCAATGTTCAAGTAAAAATATGAAATATATTATGTCACTAAAAACATCCCTTCATTTTCATTTTTTTAAATCATTCCTTTACTCTGAAATATTCTTTCTTTCTTCTATTTTCTCGTAAGTTCGATCCAGAAGAAAACCACGTAACAGGTCAAGACACAGGTTTTGGATATCGTGAAGTAGGATCTAAGGAACTAGAAATGGAGGTAGAATAGGAGAAGACGGCGAGCGACCAATCAGCTTGGAGAATAATTGTCCAGGAGATTTAAGCTCTACAGGAGATATACACAATTTTCTATTTATGATTTCATTTTGATAAAATTTGGACTCCTATCTGCGTTTCTCTTTTTTCGCTGATATTTAATCTGAAATGGTATTTGTGAGTTTACTTTTAAATTATTTATTTAATTTATCAGTTTTTGTTTTCTTAGTCTTCATATACAAAAGTTTGGACTGAAAAACATGTTATGTCCTCGCAACCGGACTTGCCCTATATTGGTGGGGTGCATCACGACCTAGGGGATGTTATGTGATGTGGCCAGACCTTTTGATAGCTTCTCTCTTAAATGTATTTTATACTATTTATCTTGAGATATACGAGTATGTACGATATCGGAATTTATTTATATATACCTTTGTATATACATCTATATTGCTGTCAATAAACCTATATTTATTTATATGTAGCCATCTAAACCAGGTAAGCAGGTCAATTTATTTATTGGTTTCGATAGCAATTTACTAACGATAGTTGCATGTTGTGAAAGTGAACACTGTCTAATTTTTCAATTCTAATTCCATTTTAATATCTGAAACTTTTTAAAAAGTCTATGGTGCAATTCCAGTGCATCTAATGTGCGTATTGCTGTGCAGCAATCTCATTAAGAATATTTTACAATTCAAATGCTTCGATAGCAATTTACTAACGATAGTTGCATGTTGTGAGAGCGAACATTGTCCAATTTTTCAATTCTAATTCCATTTTAATATCTGAAACCACTATGTTTTGGACCCGTTTGAAATATTTAAAAAAAATCAACACCTTGAGACTTTAACAAAGCATCCAATTTAGAGATAATCTCGGTATAGAGAAAATGTGTTGAATTCAAAACTGTCCTCAAATCGTTGACTTGTGTAGATCTTATCACAAAACAATCCAAAATGCCATTTTTTTTACAATTTGGTTAACTTTCGGTGAGATTCTATCAGGTCGAGGAAAGGTTTTTACTTTATATCAAGGTTTTCTGTGGTTCGTAAAAAAATATTGTTGGTGGTAATATTGAGTTTCGAGAGAGAAAAATCGTCTTTGTTGAAATTATCATTCCCTTAGCTTTCTTCTAAACGAAAGTTTTCATGCGGGCTAGCCAAAGCATTAAAATTACAACAATGGTGTTTAAGTCAATGGGAATAAATCCCAGCATAGTTAATTAAACATGAACTTTTATTATCAAGTTTTGATAATTAAGGGTATTTTTGTAATATAATTAAAAATACATATCTTATATAACTTTTTTAACATTTTTACGTATCAAAATTATAAAATCTCATATTACGAAACACTGAAATATTTTCAAGAATTAAAATTATAAAATCTTACATTACGAAATACTGAAATATTTTCAAGAATCAAAATTTAAAAATCTTATAATACGAAATACTGAAAAATATTCAAGAATTAAAATTATAAAATTTTATATTACGATATATTTTCAAGAATCAAAATTATAAAATCTTATATTACGAAATACTGAAATATTTTCAAGAATCAAAATTATAAAATCTTATATTACGAAACACTGAAATATTTTCAAGAATTAAAATTATAAAATCTTACATTACGAAATACTGAAATATTTTCAAGAATCAAAATTTAAAAATCTTATAATACGAAATACTGAAAAATATTCAAGAATTAAAATTATAAAATTTTATATTACGAAATACTGAAATATTTTCAAGAATCAAAATTATAAAATCTTATATTACGAAATACTGAAATATTTTCTAGGATTAAAATTATAAAATCTTATATTACGAAATACTGAAATATTTTCAAGAATTAAAATTATAAAATCTTATATTACGAAATACTGAAATATTTTCAAGAATTAAAATTATAAAATCTTATATTACGAAATACTGAAATATTTTCAAGAATTAAAATTATAAAATCTTATATTACGAAATACTGAAATATTTTCAAGAATCAAAATTATAAAATCTTATATTACGAAACACTGAAATATTTTCAAGAATTAAAATTATGAAATCTTATATTACGAAATATTGAAATATTTTCAAGAATTAAAATTATAAAATCTTATATTACGAAATACTGAAATATTTTCAAGAATTAAAATTATAAAAATCTTATATTACGAAAAACTGAAATATTTTCAAGAATTAAAATTGATTGCAAATTTATAAAATGGATACTCTTCCTATGTTAGGAATCTGACCTCAGCACAATATTATGTGATATTTTTACCGATACGATTATACATACAGGTATAAGTCAGATTTTTTAATTCTATTATAGTTACAGAATGAGCAAATAATAAAATCAACACAACTTCCTTTATTAATAATGCACCCAAAATCCAAAGACAATCGTATGTTTTACATTATTCCATTATGGTATTGATATTTAAATCGATCGTCAGAACCCCGCTGGCAACTGAATACATAAAAACAATTTTATATCTCAGGTATATCAATACATCATAAGATATTCAACCCTTACTTCCCTGTGATGTGTAACTAGTATACATTGCTTCTAAACACTTTAATATCTCTATAAATATAATAAATACTGGGTTCAGATTTTAGGTATTCCTCCGTAATACATTTACGCATTGCATGAAAAAAATAATATTAATAACAATTAGCACTTATCGGCCACATCAGAGATATTTTGAGCAAATCGGGAATAAATTCACCAATACAATCAAACGTGTGCAAGTGTGTGACGTAGTATATTAATTCTAAAAAACCGCCATGGGTGAGAAAGCGACGCTATTCACGTTTCACTCTCACTCTACTTCGGTATATGTAAAAAGTAGAATCTCAGTTCGCTCCCTTCTGTCTTTTTAGTAGACAACCGGCTTTCGTTCGAGGTGGTCGCTCCGTCCGTTTTGTGAAGGTCGTCCGATGTTTTTTTTTTTTCATGTTTTCAGCAATTAAATTTGTATCACTTTTGGCTTCAAATTTAATTAATTTAAGCGATTGGCTATAAATTTATACTTTTTTTTCGATTTTAAATCGCTCCTTTTTACATATGTATTGAATACACAGCACCGGTGCGGGGGGATGTTTTTTAGCACAGGAAGGGAAAGATTAAAGAGAATTGACAAAAAGTCCAAAACGAACAATGATACAGCCTTAACTATAAACAACACACTAAGAATATATTTCTGAAAGTTTAATTTCTGTAATTTTCTCCTTATCAAAAACGGAAAGTTTTAAAGTGATCAAGACTTGAAGAATTCTACTTTTTTAAAAGTATTTTCTAAGATGATGGAAGAGTTACGAAGGACGGTAAAAGCGTTTAGCGATAGGAAACAAAGACAATTGGGTGATTAAACATATATGTTCAAACCGGATTATATCAAAATCTGCCATGATTTTAGTTCACAACAGTATTTCAGCACCATCTTTTATGTATATGAGTGAAACGTGGACGTTGAATAAGACTAAAAGGAGATAGTTAAATGATATAGAAATGTGCACACATAGAATAGTACAAAGAGTGACAATGTATGACAAAATACGGAATGAAATGATTAGGGATGAATGTCAACTTAAGGCTGATGTGTTGAACAAGGTGAAGAAAAGCACTCCGAGATGGTTTAGGAACGTAGAAAAAATTAACGAAATTAAATTAACCCTTCCCTTACGCTGATAAAAATAATACGCGTGCTCCGGTGTTGGGTAGTGAGTACGCAATAAAAAATTAGCGATTTTAAATCGGAAAAAAAGGAACATTCATTGATAATCCCCTTAATTAATTATAATTGAAGTTAAAAATTATAATAATTGAGATTTATTTGCTTAAAACATTAAAAAACCATCTGAAAACATTAAAAAACGCTCACGGAACGGGCGTACGTCTAACCTATTTGCAAGCCTAGAAGCGACTAGTGGCGCGAAACGTCAGTCGCATACCCCGGCGCTTACGCTTATGCTTGCGACGTTGAGACAATTCAGCTCCTCGCAATTCAGTCTAGTATGCAAGAGTGAGATGCGAATATAGTGTCGCACTTCCCGCATACTATTCACCTATCGTCAAGACGAGGCATTTGCAGCGTTTAAATGCGAATTTGTTTTCGATCTTTACAAAACACCTCGATGTAGTCGATAAATTCTGATTATTATTAATATTATTTTTTAAATCAATGCGTAAATATATTATGGAGGAATACCTAAAATCTTAACCTTGTATTTATAATATTTATAGAGATATTGATGGTTATTAGAAGCAACGTGTAGAAGATACCCAACACAGGGAAGGAAAGGTTAACAAAATATATGGTTGAAATGTGAATAAAAAATGTGGTAGAGAAAGACCATGGAAAGTATGATTGGATCAAATGCGTGATATTTTGAAAGAAGGAAATATACTATATATGTAAGTCAGAAAAATTGTAGGGACTTTATGAGAAGGTGTATGGATATAGAAGAGGCAAAATATGTGTTTCGCGATAGAAAAGTATGATGCTGTATTCTTTCTACCTTCTTTGATAGTGGGATGGCGTGATAATACGTATATAGTGTCAAGAGGGATTATTTTTTAATACTCTTGGTATGGATTGTTATAAAGCATGTGAATATTTGTTACCATTTCTCTCTATTATTTACTCAAATTAATATTTTTTCTCCTTTGATTTAACAAACTCACTGTACCTAAAAAATAAAGTCTTTATTTTTATTGTTCATTATTGCTACGTACACAAATTAAAGCTGGATACTTACAGTCGAAAAAAAGAAAGTTCATTTTTTAAAAAAGGTCAATATGTTTTTTTTTTTAAACATTTTCTGGTATGATTAGTTTACATTTTAATATTAAATAATAAAGGCATTTGAAATATGTTAATAACGATTAAATAGTTAAAAAAATTCTGTCATCGTATTCATTCTTAAAGCTTCCGCATTCAAAATAAAAAGGTCAATTTTTACACTAAATCCAAAGGGAAAGAATCTACACTAACATCGGCAATACGATAGCTTAAGGGGATATTCTAATCTAGAGGCGTGAATTTCAGGCACTTTTTCAGACTAAATTAAAAAAACAAAAAGTGTTTTTCGTATACATTTTTTAAAGTTTGTTTATTGATGATTTGAGAATGTACAAAAAAAATATTGAAAAAAAAATATGAAAATTCAAGATGTTATCAGCTTTTATTTATATCTTGTATAAAAAAAGAGGGTTGATCTAGTCGACATGATTGAAACCTTTTTGTAAATCTGAAACAAAAATAATACACAGTTTCTCGGTAAAAAATAATGTCGTTATAGTTGGTACCAAAGAGAAAAAAAATCGTAAAATGGCGGCTGTCTGAAAAAAAATTATTTACCAAGTTTTTTAATTATTTTTAAATATTGAAAAAATATAATATATTTAAATTTTCCAGGGTAGGGACAATAGGAAAACATTTATCAAAGTTTTGTATCAAATTTGATGGCAATTGGTTGGATAAAACTTGAGATTTTATGTCGACCAGGTTGAAAAAAAAAGTTTCGAGAAAAACGCGTTTAAAGTTTTGAAAGTATTGTCTAAGTCATTCCGGTGCGGCGTAATTGCCCGCTCATTTATAGCTATAACTTCGTAAATATTGAGAATTTTAAAAGTTTCTTTTGAGAACATATTTTTTAAGGTCTAAACGAATATGCAACAAAAAAACACATTTTTTTTAATTTCTAGAGTAGAAAACCCCGTTAAAACATTTTATGACCACCATATACTCAGAATTGAATTTTCCAAGGTGCCTTCGTATATCTACAGACTTAGAAAACGTTGTAGACTGTTAAACAGTGTTAATCAATACTTATCACTGTTAATAAATAATTGGAATCTCCCGAATAAGTAGTTGATTGATAATCCATTTTCTAGTGAACTATAAGAGGGAACTGGAAACTGGATTTTAATTAAAGCATACTGAATTAATGTAAAGCATACTGAATTAATGTTGGTTTATTTGCTACAGTAATGAAGAAAAGGGTTTTACGTTTAACATTACACATTCAGAAGATATATTTTTTTAATTCATCATTAAATTAAATATATATTTTATTCTATTTTTGCTGAAATAGAAATACTAGTCAACACATTCGACTTTAGATGTAGTGTAGTGTGTAGTGTTCACACATCATAAATTTTGACTTCACAAAAAGAGTTGTCTTTTTTTTTATATTAAACATGGCAATACGCGGGTAGTCCCAAAAGTACCCGACCTAACAAAGAAAACACAAAAAAATTGGGAAAAAATATTTTTATTTCTCAACATAGTCTCCTTTCAGCTCGACACACTTTTCCCAGCGATGTTCAATAGCTTCGATACCCTGTTTATAGTGAGAACCGTCGAGCGTCTCAACATAGCCATCAACCGCAGATTCCACCTCTTCATTGTTGGCAAATCTTTTACAAACGAGCTATTTTTTAAAGTTTGGTAAAAGAAAATAATCCGAGGGGGCTAAATCTGGGGAATAGGGTGCGTGAGGAAGCAATTCGAACTTTAATTCATTGATTTTGGCCACCGCGATAACGGATGTGTGAACATGCATTGTCTTGATGAAACGACACTTTGTTTTTCGCCAAATGCGGCTGTTTTTTTCTTGATTTCATCACTCAAATGCTGCAATACTATATATAAGTTCGCATAATACTCGTCGTTGATTATTTTTCCTTTTTGAAGATAATCAATGAAAATTATTCCACGCGCATCCCAAAAAACTAATGCCATGCTAATGGAAATATCTTCGCCTTTTTTGGAGCCGATTCTCTCCTTTCAGTCCATTGTTTTGACTTCGTCTCAGGTGTGAAGTGATGAACCCATGTTTCATCCATGGTTATGAATCGACCCAAAAACTCGGCTTTATTGCTGTGAAACATCGCCAAACACTCGATTGAAACATCCTCACGATGCTGTTTTTTGTTCCATTGTGAGCAAACGCGGCATCCATCTTTCGCACAGCTTTCTCATGTCCAAATTTTCAGTCAATATGCGATGTAGAGCACTTTTTTAAATGCCTACCATTTTTGCTAGCTCGCGCACTTTCAATCGACGGTCATCCAATACCATTTTGTGGAGTTTATTTACCATTTATGGCGTGGTCATCTCATTCGGTCGACCACTGCGATGTTCGTCTTGGCAACTCTGCCACCCAATTTAAACTCTGCCACCCAATATTTTACTGTTGTAAACGAAGGAGCAGACTCCCCTAGAGTAGAATCTAGCTCGGCTTTGATATTGGTTGGACTTAGACCTTTCAAATGCCGCTATCTATACGTCAGGTCGTGTACTTCTAGGACCACCCTCGTATATTGTACAAATATGATAAGGATAGGTCGGATTTACTCTTATAAGCCCCCAGGGCAGCGACTAAGGGATTGCTGTGATTTTGTTGCCTTCAAGTGCTATTTAAAACATTACATGCACCCATATCTCGAACACTAAAAGTTAGACCAAAAAGAGGGTAAAATCTTTCCAAATTCTACTCCCTACGAGTATTGGGTCGATTTGATACAATCAATTTATTAGCTGATAAAGAAATTGAACTATAAGTTTACTCCTTCCCGAAGGAATATCTCTAAGACGGATTCAAAATACATATACAATGGAAATATATCTAATAAATAATAAAATAAAAATTATACTCACAACATATACAATAATATATTTTTAATACAAGTATAATAATACACAAAGTTTTCACAACTCGTTACTAAATTTATTTCCTACAAACAAAACCATTCGTAAATTTGCCTGAAGGAGCGTTTCAGATATAAAAAGTTATGTCAAATTAGAGAAAAAAATGTGCCTGCGACACACATCATTATTTTTTTTCATTAATGTGTTCAGTAGTTCAACTATAACTTATAATCCAAGTCGAATAAATTTACTAGTTAATCGAGCCATGAAAAACGATTACCTAAAATTCAACCAAACTAGTATATTCATACCTTGTGAAAAACAACTTGTTCTTCCTCTTGATTTAGGTCGTATGACCTGTTTGTGATGGTGGGCTGTCTTGGGATGATGACGTCCAGCTGTCCTACCACCTTTTCGATGGCCTTCCTGGTAATCTCCCGTCGCTGTTAGGGTTTTCAGTCTTAGCGATTATTGCCAGTCTTATATCCTCCATGAGGTCCACGTGATCCCTCCAAAAGCGCATTCTGCTTCTTCCCCACCTTACTATGTATTCCACACCACAGACAGACCTTATTGTCTCATTTCTGATCCGGTCTCTAAGAGTTCTGCCTGCGATGGAGCGTAGGGTTCTCATTTCTGCCACTCTGAGGTTTTTTGTCCTGTTGGTACCGGCTTTCACTTCTATCCCATATGACATGATGGGGCGGACGCATGTCTTATATATCCTGACCTTACTTTCAGTTAGCATGTGAAAAACAACAATTATCTAAAATTCGACCAGTATATTTAAACCTTGTGCGTGTAGAGAAGTTTTATTCGAGAAAAGAGTATCGCAAATTAGCTCAACTCTTAAGTAATTATAGGGTATGTTAAACAGGATATATTTGATCAATTTCTATCTATTTTCGCTGGGAGTATCATAAATGAAGATGAAAATCTCTTTTGGAATTCAAAGAATTATAATAAAACGCCAAAAGGTTTTAAAGTATAGAGGCACGGGTAATAGCCAAAATCCTTAGAATTATTTCTTTACCCGTTCGACTATCAAAGACTTCTGTATCTCACATATGTAAAATATGATTTCATCATGTATACACATATTAATAAGTCTCAAATTAGCTTTTCACTTAAAAGCAAAAACTACCTTTTCAATAACATAAGTTTTAAACCCCATTCGTACTTGATTTTTTTTTACAGTTTTTCAGGGGTTCGATACTTGAAAGGTATTTTAATATCTTAAACTATTTTTTTTATTAAACTTAGGTGTTTTATTATCTAAAACTATTTTTTTTATTAAACTAAGGTGTTTTAATATCTAAAACTATTTTTTTAATAAACTAAGGTGTTTTAATATCTTAAACAATTTTTTTTATTAAACTAAGGTGTTTTACAATAATATCTTAAACTATTAGTTAGTTTTATCGTATTTTTACCAAAATACTTAACAATCCTATAAAAAAGAAAATTGGAGAAAAAGACTTGACTAAACTTAAGTCATTTCGCCTTAAAAAAAATTGCCTATACGTAGCGAAAAGGCGATAGACGTAAGATAAATGTGATAGAAATGAGAGCATTATGTAGAATATGCGAAAAAACAATATATGACAGCATAAGTATTACCTTTGACATTGGAAACTACGGAGGATGTCCTAAATACCAAGTTCAACATGAAACAAGGACAAAACAAAAGTGATAACCGTAGACGACGAAGTCAGGAGCTGCACTTACGAAAGCATAAGGGTTTGTCTATCTTAGAGGCAAGATCACATGGAATGGCCGTGCAAAAAGAGAGGTTGACAGTCGCATCCACCGAGCAAAACTCGCCTTTACTAAGAAATCAAAGATTTTCGAATCCATCAACCATGGACCTAAACCTCCGCAAGCCATTGGTCAAAACATGTGTGTGGAGTATTTTGATGTATAGTTGTGATACATGGTGCATGGGCGAAAGGGATCGAAAAAGATTGGAGGGCTTCGAGATGTGGACCTATAGACGAATCCTAAGGATTTCCTGGAGAGACCACATTACAAATGACGAGGTTCTCAGCAGGATCGAAGAAACCAGGCACCTGTCAAACACCATATCGGAAATGCATGCAGATTGGATGGGTCATATGCTGCGACGTGAAAATCTCCTGCACGATATACTGGAGGAAATAATTGAGGGATCGATTGGCAGAGGGCCCCCTCGCCGAGAGTATCTGGAGCAAATATGCCACGATATGGACTGCACCTCCTATACAGAGCTCAAGAGGATCGCTGAAGACCGAACGGAGTGGAGGAGGAGATGGAGAGCTTTGCTGCTAACCAATCCCCAGGATTGAAACTGAAGAAGAATTAAAACGGACATTAGAAAAGAATATAGAATACAAGAAGGTGCAGTGATTAGTACGAAAAAGAACCTTCGAGATTTTTCAGAAAAGTGGAAAGAACTAAAAATTTACAAAAATATTCTACATAGAAGAAAAAAAAAATTAAAAAGGCGTGACGTGACCAAATGAATCGAATCATGAAAGAGTAATAAAGGGTCTTTCAAATTGAGCGTTTGTTTTTATTCTTGGATAAAACACAGATTGTGTCGCGAACTTGCCTGGGTCTTGTGACATTTGAGAAGTGTAATGTATGACATTTATAAAAATGGAGTCGTAAACAATACAACAACGCGTTCAAATTGTTGAATTATTTTATGAATTACAATCTCCCGAAACGGTGATGTTAATTGGTCACCAAGATAAAGTGAAATGACACCGTTGGGCTATTTTCTCTAGAGTTACGTGAAAAGGCAGGGCTATAAGAATGACTCCCGATTAATTCCTGAGCTGAAGGACGAAATTATATGCGTTATTGGTGAGTTAGAACCGCAATTATGGCAAAAAGTTACCAAAATTTTTGATAAAAGAGTGGACATATGTGAAACTGCAAGTGGTGGACATTTGGCGGATATTGTTTTTTTTGTGTTTAATTGTCATACGTTATATTTCAATGACCAATAAAAAGTTTTTTTGAAATCAAAGCAAATTGTGTATTTTATTAAAGAATTAAAAAAGATATAATTAAAAAAAAAATGCTCAATTCGAAAGATCCTTAGTATGCATAATGAGATGTATGGAAAATGTCGATTAAATTAATTGGAGAGATTTTCTCTCTACCCACCCCAATAGGAACATGGCGTGATGACAATAAATCGAAACAGACTTGCAAAGAAAAGAAATTTTAATTTTACAAAATTCTTGCATATTTAGGTTAAAAAATAACTTAATCATAAACCATTTAAATTGAAAGGCATTAAAGCATTTTTAAAGTAAATCAAATATTTTTTTGCTCACTATAAAACAGTTTTACAGTAGTAACTATAAAAAAAAACACAAAATAAATAAATGATAATTTATAATTCTTTGCAAGTCACTAAACTGATAAAGATCTAAATGTATGGCTTTTAACTCGAACACTAATTATGGATATGCCTCGTTTAAAAAACACGAACGATGACAAACAAATTTAATTCACATACACGAAAAAATGTTAATTTCACAATTTGACTCAAAAACGAAACAATTACCACCTATTTTAGCAGTACATAAGCTTTTTGTAAAAGTAATGCTTTTATTTTATTAACCCTTCCTTCTCTGTGATGTGTAACTAGTACACATTGCTTCTAAAAACTTTAACATCTATTATATATAAATACAATAAATATTGGGTTCAGATTTTAGGTATTCCTCCGTAATACATTAAGACATTGAATGAAAAAAATTATATTAATAATAATTAGTACTTATCGGCCACATCAGGGATATTTTGTGCAAATCGGGAATAAATTCACCAATACAATCAAACGTGTGCCAGTGTGTGACGTGGGTATATTCATTCTAAAAAAACCGCTATGGGTGAGGAAGCGACGCTATTCACGTCTCACTCTCACTCTACTTCGGTATACGCAAGAAATAGAGTCTCAGTTTGCAATTGTGTTTCTTCCTACGAGGTTATAACATACACAGTGTTAGTCCGTCTCAGGTCTCAGTCGCTCTAGCGCATTCATTTGAGGTGGTCGATTCGCCCGTTTTGTGAACGTCACCCGATGTTGTTTTTTCATGTTTTCAGCAATTAAATTTCAATTATTATCACTTTTGACTTCAAATTTAAATAATTTAAGCGATTGGCTATGAATATTCTATTTTTTTCGATTTTAAATCGCTCATTTTTTCATGTGTATTGAATACACAGCACCGGAACGAGCGGATTTTTTTAGCACAGGAATGGAAATGTGTAAGAGAATAAAACGAATATTGAATATAGACTTACTTTATAGAAATATGTGAACTTAGAACTGGTAGTAGAATAGATAATTGTACGTGGTTTAGACAAGAGCAAGGTTTGAGTGATTATAAATCGATTAAGTATCATATTTACAATGAACGATATGTATCGATGAAGAATAGAGTTGAAGTGCAGAGTGTGATAAGTATAGATATGAGAATGAATGTAACAAAATTCAAAGCAATAAAGGTTGAAAAGTGTAAAAGGAAAACTAATTGCAATGTATAGATGAATAATGAAAAATTGAGCGAATTGAGAGTTTTTCTTATTTAGGTAGAATTTTCTAAGATTATGTAAGAGTTAAGAGGGCTATCGAACAGCGTGTAGCGATAGGAATTAAAATCAGTGAGACACTTAAACATATATACTCGAACCGGACAGTATCAAAGTCTGCTAATATGATAGTCCTTCCTTCCTTCCTAGTGTCATGTCAGGTCCCTCCAACGTTGAATATTGTATCACCTGGGAGTAGGCATCTTTGTCCCCGGCAGCTCGAAAAAGTGGCTTGTCTCGCCCTATATTGGTGGGGTGTATTTTGGCCGGGGGGATGTTTTTAGATGAGCCCAGACCTTTTGATAACTTCTGTTTTTTAATGTAATGTTTTCTCGCTTGAATGTATTTTTTTTTGGTCATCTATTTATTTTCTGTGTTTTTTTTATCTTCTTGTTCTACGTGTTCAAGGGTGTGGGCTGAAAAACATCTGGTGTTCCCGTGGCTGGGCTCGCCCTATATTGGTGGGGTGCACCTTGGCCGGGGGGATGTTTTTAGATGAGCCCAGACCTTTTGATGGCTTCTGTTTTTTAATATATTAGGTCCTTACATATGAAATTGGCGTTTTCTTTGGGAGGAACATAAAGTAGATTTTTTTTTAATATAATATATTTATTTAATCAAAGTATGTACCATTGCTATCTATGCACTTTTGCCATCTCATAGGTAGTTCATCGATCCCTTTACTAAAAAAACCATTCGGACGGGAATCAATAAAATCTTTGAAGTCGGTTTGGACTGCCCCATCGGAGTTGAATTTTTTCCCTTGCAAGAAGTTATCCAAATTTCGAAAAAAATAGTAATCTGTCGGGGCAAGGTCCGGAGAGTACGGTGGATGTCTTAGACATTCCAATTGAAGCTCTTCTAATTTGGTAGCCGTCTGTTGTGCAGTGTGTGGTCTAGCGTTATCATGAAGCAGCAGTGGCCTAGAGCGATTAACCAGCCTCGGTTGTTTAGCAGCTAGCTTTTCCATCATGGTTTGCAGTCGCTGACAATAGACATCTGCCGTAATCGTCTGGCCAGATTTAAGAAAGCTGTATTGAACGACACCAGGACTAGTCCACCAAACGCTCACAAGTAACTTTTTCGGAGTCAATTTTCGCTTGGGGCATGATTTGGCTGGTTCGGCAGGGTTCAGCCATTGCGATGAGCGCTTCCGATTATCATACAGGATCCACTTTTCATCACAGGTAATGATTCGATTCAAAATCCCTTCATTATTGTGCCGGTTGAGTAATGCAACGCAGCAGTCAACGCGCGTTTGTTGATTTGCTTCACTCAATTCGTGAGGTACCCACCTTTCAAGCTTTTTCACCTTCCCAATTTTCTTCAAGTGGATTAAAACAGTTTTATCACTAACACCGCAGCCTGCAGCTAACTCGGACGTGGTTTGCGATGGATTCGCTTCCACAATAGCCTTCAATTCTTCATTATCAACTTTGGTCTCCGGCCGTCCACGGGGCTTGTTCTGCAGGTCGAAATTTCCAGAACGAAAACGTTGGAACCAAAAACGCACTGTGTTTTCTTTTGCGGCACCGTCGCCATACACATCATTAATCCTTCGAGCCGTTTCTGCAGCACTGGTGCCACGGTGGAACTCGTACTCGTAAATAACGCGATATTTCAAGTTTTCCATTTTGTAAACTGAGTGACGCAAAGAAAAAAAACAATTGAGGAAAAAACAAATGAATTATAATTTTCGAAACACAAATACTTGAGTAAATAGCTGTATAAATTTTAATTTGGAATTCCTAACCAAAGAGAAGATATTTGAGATCAAAGTTGCCAGTACGGCAAAACGCCAATTTCATATGTAAGGACCTAATATTATCTTTTTAATGTGTTCTTAATTGTGTCCAAATGTATTATGTACATACTATGTTGCTATCAATAAACCTGTATTTATTTATTTAAAAAAATCCCCAACGCTCCTTATACCAGTCCAATCACGTATATTGCGAAGCCAGGAGATTTCCCTCCTGCCAACACCTCTTCGACCCTCTTTTTTGCCTTGAATGATCAGGTGCAGTAATTTGTACTTTGCTTCTCTAAGTAAATGACCCAAATATGATAGTCCACAAGAGTATTTTTGTGCCTGTTTTGAGGTATGAGAGTAAAACGTAGAAAAACACTGGAGGAGCCCAATAATTGCGAGAGAAATGCATGCTTTGAGACAAATGCGTGGAGTGACAATGTATGGCAGAATACGGAATAAAGTGATAAGGGGTGAATGTGAACTTAAGGCTAATGTGTTGAATATGATGAAGAAGAGCACGCTTGTGTATGTGTAAATGTGTGTGTAAGGCATATGACAGGAAGACCAAAGAAAGTATGGTTGGATCAAGTAAATGATATTCTGAATGATTAAATATCGAAAATATGTGAAATCGTTGCGTATGCAGGTGCATTAATGTGGAAGAGACCAAGGATTTGTATCGAAATAGGAAAGTCTAGCACTATGTCCTCTCTGCCCGTCCCTACAGCGAGTTCACGAGATGGTATGTATTTGTATGTATTGGTACAATACATTAATCCTCTTTTTTATATCTACCCGTCGGTAAATGAGAATGTATTTTTTTATTTATTCTGATGCTCGTACCACGCGTCTTTTTTTTTTTTTTACCTGGCGAGTTTATTGCCATGTGGCAATCTCTTCCAGCCAACCAGAAATATGTTTTTATAGACCCTAAGTGTTAACCAGACTGGAATCCTATTTATAAAAAATCTGGGTTCCAGCGGGGATCGAACCCGCAACCTCCGGATCGGCAGACAAGTGTCTTACCACCAGGCCACGGAGGTCGTCTTTATAGCTGATACAAATCTCATTAAAAACTAAAGCACACTAGCGTTTCAAACTCGTCATGAAAGCAAATAAAAGGCTTACATTTAGCTATTAAACAAATTTATTTTTATAACTACTATACTATACTTTATAGTACTTGTATGAAGGAAGGTGTGCCATGACGGAATACAATTATTCAGGTTAGCCAAGTAATTCTCTCCCTGTGGGAAACTCTACCCATAAATACGAATATTGTTTAAAATAAACATGTGTTTTCTACTTGGGAAGGTTTTTTGTGAATATTTACTAAACTAAATTAAATAAACTCTATTTTTTTTTTTTTTTATCCACTTTGCACGGATTTCTCCTGTTACACAAAGAGGGTTTGCTTCTGGCGTTAGCTTATTCGTTAGGAATAATATCAGCCAGGATTCTTCTCATACTGCTAGACGGTACCGAGAATATATCAACCGTGTCATTCAGTTGGTTCAATATCTCTATACCACGCGTGACTGAGTGTTTAGCCATGATATTCGTCCTGTAAGTTGGTATGTAGAACAGAGGGTGATTCCTTGCGCGGATATATTTATTGGTTACATATAAACTTAGTGCTTCTAGAATCGCGGGACAGTTAAAGGAACCTTGGAAAACCTTTATTAGGAATATCGCAATGGATTCTTGCCTTCTTGTTTCGAGGTTTCTATAGTTACACACCGTGAGAAGTTCGGCATGGTGAGCATATTTTGGGTAATTGCCCTTTGTTCTGTACCATAGATATCTGAGGATTTTTTTTTGTATTTGATCTATATTGTTTTTGTATTTGAGCTGGTGAGGAGCCCAAACCGTAGATGCATATTCTAATTTGGTTCTAATTAGATAATTATATAAGTTTCGGAGGATATCGGTGCTGTTAAATTCTCTTGATATTCTCATTACAAAACCGAGTAGTTTGTAACAGTCCGATATCAAACGTGAGAACGTTAACGAACGTGAGTCCGACATCGAAGGTTACGCCCGAATCCTTGAATTCAGAAACTCTGTTTAGTGCCACTCCCTGTATAGTATACTGATGGTGGATTGGTGAAAACGATCGACTATAAGATACACAGACACATTTATTAATGTTGAACAGAAGATGATTTTGCTCACTCCAGGAGACTAGGGAGTCTAGGTCCTGTTGTAACTGTGCACAGTCGTGAGGTGAATTGATCTTTTTGAATATTTTCAAGTCGTCAGCGAACAATTAACATGTCGAGTGACTTATGGAATTTTGAATGTCGTCTATTAATATGAGGAATAGTAGGGGACCTAAATTGGATCCTTGTGGTATACCAGATCTTGCGATAAATTCCACAGAAGACTTGTTACGGATTGTTACGTATTGAGATCTTTATTTAAGGTAAGGTGCAAATAATCCAATTAGATTATCGCTGAAGCCAAGTGTGTGCATTTTCTTAAGTAATATATCGTGATCAACTTTGTCGAAAGCTTTCTGAAAGTCTGTATATATTACGTCCGTTTGTGAAAGTTCGTCTAAGTTTGACGCAATCTGTTGTGTGAGAGAGAGAAGGTTAGTAACAGTCGATCGTTTTGGCAAAAAGCCATGCTGGTTTCCAATAAGTCTTGTTGATACTTGGTGGGTCAATTGGTTGCACAGTACAGTTTCGAAAATTTTTGGAAGCAAAGAGAGAACAGCTACAGGTCTGTAATTATGAGAGTCTAACGGGTCTCCCGATTTGAAGATAGGGCAGACCCTGGTTGTCTTCCAGCTTACGGGAAATGTATTGGTATTTATGCTCAAGTTAAATATGTAGCAGATGGGATCACACACGTATTTCGCACAGACTTTGAAAATGTCGGCTGATAACCCATCTGGTCCGATTGCTTTGTCGGTTTGCAAGGAGTTTATGCTTTTCAGCACTTCTTCCTTAGAAATGGAATTCTGCTGTCTGACGAACTGTTTAGTATATTTTTTATGTCATATTTGGCCGCTGAATCTAGGTAAACTGATTGAAAATATTGTGCAAAGTTTTCTGCAATATTTTGGGAGTCTTCGGTTATACTGTCTCCCAGTTTCATAGATTTGAAGCTAGTTTTATTCTTTTTTCTATTTTTTACATGATTTTAAAGATTCGAAGGGTTTCCTCGGCTGTCGGTCTCTATCTTGGCTAAATACTCATGGCGCGATTGTTTTATTTGAGTTTTTATTTTGGCTCTCAGCCTCGAGTATTCTAAGTAATCAGCCTGGTTTCTGCTTTGCAGATAATTGTTATGAAGTTTGTTTTTATTTTTGAGATCTCGGATTATATCGACATTGAACCAAACTGGATAGTTGGGCAAAATTGGTAGATTATGTTTCTGTGAGACGCAGATATCTAGCGTTCCGTAAATGACATGTAATAAAAGCATATATGGCATAAAACTCACGTAGACAACATCATCTTAATGGGGGATGTTTTATACGTTTTGAAAGTTTGTATTTTTTTCCAAAATATAGCATCAAATTTCTTGGTATCTTTCTTAATAATAAGCTCTCCTTCGATTGACAAATAGGTTACACAGTTTTTTCAAACTTTTGTAGTCTTAGAAAGTTAAAGTTTGACATTCGATGTCTTCAAACAAATCTGAAAAATTAATGAAATCTTGCTTTTTTCAATGCAACTGCCAGGCTGGAATAAGGTAGTTATAAATATTGTCATATCAATCCACTTTTAAAAAGTTTACATACGAGGAGTTCAAGTATTGCTAACGGTTTGATTTCAAACTCAGTGCCTTTATATTTAAATACCTTGTAGGGAATACCGACGTCCCTAAATATTGTCAACATGCACGGTCAACGACCGATGAATCAACCTTTGGATATGTACAAAGGTCACATACCAGAACGTCAATATTGTTTACACGCAAATAATATTTACGTTGCATTCCACGGTAGAAGGAGAACGCATCGCGTTGTCTCACCGTTTCGGCAATAAATATTCTACCCACTATATCATTGGCAACGTCTGCGACCACCTCGGCACGCACAGGAGTGAGATCAAGATATACTACGGACGCATTCACGCGCCCCGTTCTGAAATTGTATATATACCTACTCATCGACAAATAAAGATCACTTATTATTATTCACTTGACCATTCATCGTTGTTTACTATTTATTGATTATTCACTCTCACTTTCCACATTCCTGAATCGACGTATTTTATTTTAAATACAAAACAATCATAATCATCACGACGTATCAATAAAGCAATCCGCTAAATTGATGATCCCGAACGAAAAGGAACACAGAATTCGACTAAAGCGAATACAGCGATGTCAACAACATCATCATCAGCACGTCCTACTAGGACATACGCTAAAACCTTAATGAGATGTCTTCTAGCAAGAGAAATTATAACCCTTATTAATTAATTTGTAGTGTCGTGTCATAACTTTTGTAATTATATTTATTATTATATACTTCTTCTTCCTCTTGGTCTAGGTCATGTGACCTGTTTGTGACGGTGAACTGTCTTGGGATGACGACGTCCAGCTGTCCTTCCATCTTTTTGGTGGCCTTCCTGGTAATCTCCTGCTGATAGAGTTTTCAGTATGAGCAATTTTCGCAAGTCTCGTATCCTCCATGCGGTCTACATGATCCCTCCAGAAGCTCCTTTTGCTTCTTCCCCACCTCACTATGTCTTCAACACCACATACAGACTTTATCGTCTCATTTCTGATCCGATCTCTAAAAGTTCTGCCTGCGATGGAGTGTAGGGTTCTCATCTCCGCCACTCTGAGAAGATGTTTTGTCCTGTTAGTATCGGCTATCATTTCTATCCCATATGTCATTTTTTCTGCCATTTTTTTTTTGTCTGATTTCATATTATTACTTACTAATTATTGATAAGCGATATTAATACATCTCAACTAAAAAAAAGTGTTTTGTGAGTTGTATATTTTTTGCGCATTTTCGTCTCAATATAAATAACTTTCAAGTTTAGTCAATATATGCCAATTTTTTTTTGTCTTAGTACATATTATTACTAACTGTTAATTGATAAGCGATATTAATTTGTCTTAAATAACAAAAAAAAAAGTTTTGGAGAGTTGAATATTTTTAGCACATTTCCGTCTCGATATAAAAAACTATCAAGTTTAGTCAATATATGCCAATTTTTTTTTGTCTTAGTTCATATTATTACAAACTGTTAATTGATAAGCGATATTAATTTGTCTTAAATAACAAAAAAAAGTTTTGGAGAGTTGAATATTTTTAGCACATTTCCGTCTCGATATAAATAACTGCCAAGTTTAGTCAATATATGCCAATTTTTTTTATGTCTCATTTTATATTATTTCGTAGTTATTATTGATAAGCGATATTAATTTATCTCAAATAACTAAAACTAAGTGTTTTGTGAGTTGAATATTTTTAGCGCATTTCCGTCTCAATAACAAAAACTATCTAGTTTAGTCAATATATGCCTAATTTTTTTTGTCTTTTTTTATATTATTACTTACTAATTATTGATAAGCAATATTAATTTATCAATAACTTTAAAAAAATTGTTTTGTGACTTGAATATTTTTTGCCCATTTTCGTCTCAATATAAAGAAGTATCAAGTTTAGTCAATATATGCCAATTTCTTTTTGTCTGATTTCATATTATTACTTACCGATAATTGATAAGCGATATTAATTTATCTCAAATAACTAAAAACAAATGTTTTGTGAGTTGAATATTTTTTGCGCATTTTCATCTCAACATAAACAACTATCAAGTTTACTCAATGTTTGCTAATTTTTTTTGTCTGATTTCATATTATTACTTACTAATTATTGATAGGCGATATTAATAAATCTCAAATAACTAAAAAAAAAGTTTTTGGTGAAATGAATAATTTTTGCCTATTTTTGTCTCAATATTAAAAAGCTATCAAGTTTACTCAATGTATGCTAATATTTTTTTTGTCTGATTTTATATAATTACTTACTTATTATTGATCTGCGATATTAAATTATCTCAAATAACTTTAAAAAACGTGCTTTGTGAGTTGAATATTTTTTGCGCATTTTCGTCTCAATATAAAAAAACTATCAAGTTTGGTCAATATATGTCATTTATTCTGCCTTATAAGCAAAAACGCAGCTAACGGGAAAAAATCAGAAATTTAACTAAGTATGAGGCAATATTATCAAATTCTGAACTATAATTCATAAAAAAATACAGAAAAACATTTATTTCAACACAAAAATTGATATAATGGCTTTTTTTAATTTTACAAAATACAAGGTTTTCCTAAACAAAAAAAAAACAATAAAATATGATTCATAAGCAAAAAGACAGCAAGTGCCTATGCATTTGCTGCGTTTTTGCTTATGAATCATATTTTATTGTTTTTTTGTTTATGAATCATGACATTTTTAAGCAGCAAGGAAAAACATAAAAGTGCTGTTTTCTCAAAACTTAACTTTTGCTATTAGCTGCGTTTTTGCGTATGAGGGCAGTATTATGATTTGTCTATTTTTTCTAATTTATAGGTCTTTTATCAATGCAACTACCAGGTTGATTTATGGCAGTCATAAATCTTTTCGTAGTCATAAAAAGTCTACGTTCAAGCGTCGCGAACGAATTAATTTCAAACTTTCCCTCATTGTTTTCAAGTTCCTTGAAGGGATGTCTCCATTGCATCTTTGAAATCTGTGTTTGAGAGGTTTTGCTTCGAAGAGGAGTTTAACTTTGAAGTCAATTTCAGCATCACCTAATAAATTGGTTGTTCCGAATTGATTCAATAGGGCAGGGCATTATGATGGAGCTCTTGAGGTTGCTGACTCCGTAGTGTGTTATGTCCTGTTATATGGGTAATCATCATAAAGAAGTAAATACAATCCTCTTTAACCTTTCCTTCCCTGTGTTGGGTATCTTCTACACGTTGCTTCTAATAACCATCAATATCTCCATAAATATAATAAATACAAGGTTAAGATTTTAGGTATTCCTCCATAATATATTTACGCATTGATTTAAAAAATAATATTTATAATAATCAGAATTTATCGACTACATCGTAAGTATTTTCTGAATATCGGAAACAAATTCGCATTTAAACGCTGTGAGTGCCTCGATCTTGGGTCTTGACGATAGGTGAAGAGTATGCGGAAAGCGCGACACTATATTCGCATCTCACTCTTGCATACTCGATTGAATAGTGAGGAGCTCAATTGTCTTAACCTCGCAAGTGTAAGCCACGCCCGGGTTATCCACCAACCCTGCCGCGCCGCAGTAGCTGTTGAGCTGGCAACGAGACTAGATCCACGCCCGTTCTGTGAGCGTTGCCAGATGGTTTTTTAAGGTTTTCAGCAAATAAATCTCAATTAATATAATTTTTAACTTCAATTATAATTAATTAAGGGATTATCTATGAATGTTCTTATTTTTCCGATTTAAAATCGCTAATTTTTGATCGCGTACTCACTACCCAACACCGGAGTGCGCGTTTCAATTTTATCACCGTAAAGGGAAGGGTTAACCACTGCAATGCACATGGTCTGGAACCATGAAGGATGGAGACAAGTGGTATAACTTTCAGCAAAGAACCACGACGCTCTGCATTGAACACGATATATACAATAGAAGAAAATTATTTAATAAAACAATTGTATTATATTTGTCTTACTTTATTTTGTACAATCTGGTGGAGCTATTGTCATGTAGCAATCTCTTTCAACCTCAAAAGATGCCTTAAGTGAAAACTAGGCTGAAACTTTTTTAACAAAATGGGTACTAGTGTGAATCGGACCCACAATACCTGGGTAAGAAGAGAGACTTCTAGGAATTTTACGTTTTTTTTTTTAATAATTTTATCAAGAAACATATTTTTTCTCAATCAAACGTCAGCATTAAATTTAAAAGAAAATATTTTATTTCGTCGTTTCACTTAAAGAAATATACTTATTTTTCATTCCAAATTTATAACACGTTATATTTTTTTTTCTCATGTCATTTAATTTTATCTCAAATTTTTCGATATTTGTGGAATGTTCCGGGAGTCTTTGGATAAATTTGTTCGTTATCTATTCTTTAGCACCACTGTTTGGAAAACACGAGACACGAATACACGTTCGTAAATTCTATACTGCGCATACGAATAAAACTTGATTGATAGCATGTACATTTTAAATATGTAGAAAAACAACGTATGACAGAATAAGGAATGAGCAACGTTAGAAAAAAATATACATTGAAAGAATATGCAGTGCTTAAAAAGAAGAAAGAAACATTTAGTTTGAGGCAATGTCAAAAGAATGAATAATGAAAGGTTTTCTTAAATCATCTATACAGGTAGTTAACCACTTAACAGTTTTGCACGAGCGGGACTCGGGCACGAAGTTTTTTTTTATGCTGACGAGTCCAAACCTCGTTCGGGCAAATCTTGTTTCGACTTGTTGGGAGTATTTCTCCCGAGCGTCGTTTGGGCAGATCTTGTCTCAATTTGTTTTCTCCGAACGGAATATATTTTCGTATAGAATTTATTCGTTCACAGTTCGTCATTGTGTCGTTTGTAATGTTTGTTTCGTTAATTTTTAAGTTGTTCATTAGATCTACGTTTCGTTTAATTACGGACTGACTTATTATATTTCTCGTGTTAAATTATGAGCCATGTTGCATTGCACCATTTTGTACACTAGCTGGAAAAAAATATTGTAATATTCTATATAGTGTATTGCTGTATGACTGCGAAACGTGGGCCATCAGCCAGAGCAATTCCGGGCGTCTGGCTGCCTTTGAGATGTGGTGCTACAGGCGCATGGCAAGGGTTCATTGGTCAGATCACATCCGAAACGACGAGGTATTGAGCGGGGCTGGAGAAACAAGGCAACTCCTAAATAGGGTTGCCCAACAACGATCCAGTTGGATAGGCCATAACATCAGGCACCCAGGCCTGCTCCTTACCATCGTCGAGGGAATGATTGGGGGCAGTACTCGTAACCATAGAGGCCGCCCTAGATGTAGCTACATGGACCGGGTGATCCGGGATGTGCGCTGTGGCAGCTACCAGGAGATGAAGAGACTGGCGGATGACAGAGATGAGTGGAGGGATCGAGTGCTTGGTGCAGACCAATCCTAGGATTGTAACCTAGATATAGCTACATGGACCGGGTGATCCGGGATGTGCGCTGTGGCAGCTACCAGGAGATGAAGAGACTGGCGGATGACAGAGATGAGTGGAGGGATCGAGTGCTTGGTGCAGACCAATCCTAGGATTGTAACCTAGATATAGCTACATGGACCGGGTGATCCGGGATGTGCGCTGTGGCAGCTACCAGGAGATGAAGAGACTGGCGGATGACAGAGATGAGTGGAGGGATCGAGTGCTTGGTGCAGACCAATCCTAGGATTGTAACCTAGATATAGCTACATGGACCGGGTGATCCGGGATGTGCGCTATGGCAGCTATCAGGAGATGAAGAGACTGGCGGATGACAGAGATGAGTGGAGGGATCGAGTGCTTGGTGCAGACCAATCCTAAGATTGTAACCTAGATATAGCTACATGGACCGGGTCATCCGGGATGTGCGCTGTGGCAGCTACCAGGAGATGAAGAGACTGGCGGATGACAGAGATGAATGGTGGGATCGAGTGCTTGGTGCAGACCAATTTTAGGATTGTAACCCAGAAAAAAATATTCTATTGTGTTACATATTATTTATATGGTATATATACAATAACACAACCTGGCGGAATTCTAACTGTGTAGTAATCTTAAACATCCACTCATATACCTGTCAAAGAAACCTTTAGAAAATGAGACTTGTCGGTTGGTACACAAGCGTCATTGTGACTTAAGGCGCGTTCTCACGGTTCAAGTTTAATTGACCGATTATAGTTGATCAACAAAAGTTGAATACGACTTGAATCAGTTTTTGTTCACACGTTTCAATAGAAACTGATTCAATAGACAGTTTCAATTTAATTCAGTTAGAAATGACGTCGAAAGTAGTTGTGCAGACAATTACTATTTTGTTTAAAAAAGAACTAAAAACAATTTTATTTAACATAAGCAAAAATCGTAAGAAACTTAGTTTTTTGGCGACGCAATGGATATTAAGAAGAAATTATTTTTTTCAGATTTTATTATTATGAAAATATAATCTTCATACTGTACTGTTCTGACGAAAATTTCAACCTGACAACATGCACGAGTGGCGTGACCAGTTGAAAGCAAACTTGACAATCAACTTGAATTCACATGTTCACACGTTTCCAGACAGGTTTCAACTTGAAAGCAAATGGCGGATGACTCATCACTTGAACGATAAAGTTTGACTGGGTCAATCTTTTCTTGACCCACTTAAACATTCTTCTTCTTCTTCTTCCTCTTCCTATAGATCATGATCTGTTTGTTCCGCTTGTTCCCCTTCTTGTGACGTGGATTGCCAGCTGTCACGCCATCTCTTCGGAGGTCTTCCCGGTAATCTTCTTCCGGCTGGGTTCCCTCGAAGGGTGACACGTGGAAGTCTGTTATCTTGCATTCTGTTTACATGTTCGTTCCAGTATCGCCGTCGTTGTCTTCCCCACCTGACGATGTCTTCCGTACTACACTTTCTCTTTATTTCGGTGTTTCTGATTCTATCTCTTAGTGTGTTTCCGGTTATACATCTCAGTGTTTTCATTTCCGAGGTTCTCAGGAGAGATTTAGTTCTAGATGTGTCTGCTCTGGTCTCTATTTCGTAGGCTCTATCGGCTATCGGTCTCACACATGTTTTGTATATTCTGACTTTACTTTCTATTCTCATGTGTTTATTATTCCACACCGGTGTTCTTAGGCATCCCGATATTGCAGCCGCCTTATTGACCTGTCTCAAAGTTTCATCATACAGATTTCCATTGCTACTATTCACACACACACACTAAAAAGTTGATCAACTCTATTGAAACAAAGGTTCCCACTACAGATTTCATTCAACTTTTGTTGATCAACTTTAATCGGTCAATTAAACTTGAACCGTGAGAACGGGCCTTAACTGAAAAACCCACCCAAGTGTGTGCGAAAACAATTACTTAATACTTGTTAATTGTTACACCTATTTACATTCTATCTCATCACGCGCCATTCTGACTGTGCCGTGTCTACTCTGCCGTTACTGCGTATTATCAATCATCATATTATTGGCCTTAGCTTGCCAATAATCATATTATTGACCTTACCTTGCCAATAATCATATTATTGACCTTACCTTGCCAATAATCATTTTATTAACCTTCTCTCTCATTTTGGGTTTGCCGATCTTCTAAAACTTATTAACTTTAAGTGAACAGGATGAGTGTTCACAACAGTATTTTCCAGCCAACTTTGATGTATGGGAGTGAAACATGGACATAAAACAAGACTGAAAAGAGCCAAATGAATGTTGTTGAAATGTGTGAAATCAAAAGATCTCATAGAGTAGCAATGTATGAGGGAACACGTAGAAAAGGGATTAGGAATGGATATGAATTTAAGACAGATTTGTTAAGTTACATGAAAAGAACACTTTTATATGGTTTGGGCATATATAATGAATGAATGACTACAAAATCAATATAGGTATGAAGAGTAAATATGAGTGGAAAGCACGGTAGTGGAAAATCACGGAAAGTATGGTATGGAGAGTAAATTGTAAGAGTTTCATGGAAAGGTGTATAGATATAGAAGAGGTAAAGAGGTGTGTCGAGTTAGGAAAGTTTTGAACTTTATCCTTTTTGCCTACACCGAAAGGGAGATGACGTGATGGTTTGTATGTATGTATCGAGAATGATTATTTGTTAATATTCTCGGTATGGATTGGTATAAAAACCTATTAATATTTGTAACATTGTCTCTCTGTTTTACTATAATTAATATTTATTAGTTGTATGAGAAAGTGTATGGATGTAGAAGAGGCGAATGATATGTGTGAAAATAATTAATAAACTTCCTGCCCGGTATACCACGGTGGAGTTTTTCAGGGAGTATCGGGTCCTGAACATAGCCAACTTACATTCCCTTCATAAGTCCCTTTTCTGGCACTATCATCGGGATGAGGGGAAGATGCAGACTCAGCCGAGACACATGATACGCATGGCAACTGATCAAATGTTCACCATCCCTAGAGTTGAAACATCTTTTGCCCGAAGGCAATAATATGCCCGAAAGCAATATGCCTATTTGGCTCCCATGAGATACAATCGAGGGGCTGAATTCAATAAAGGTAAAGGGAGGAAAACCATTTAGCAATACAAACCAGAAAGGCAGTCGATCGGAGCGTGGTTGTTATTACGACAGGAGTTTGAGTACTTGGGCTTTCAGGATGAATGACGTGTGGAAAAGATTTGTGTGAGCTCTTGAGTGTGGGTTTGTTTTTGATGTTTTATATTCGTATTTCTGTATATTTTTGTTTTTATTTTTTATGATTGTGTGCGGTATATTATGGAATGAACATTTTTGATCTTTCTGGAGTGATGATGTGTGAGGAGTTTGATTTCGCATGATGTTTGCAGTTGTAATTGAGTGTCACTGTTTGTCAGGTTGATGAAAATGTGCAACGGGGTTTTGTGTAATCGAAAATCGGAAAGAAGTATCGATTTATCTTTTCATGCTAAATATCCTCAGTAAGTAACAGGCAAAAGCCTAGTTTACTGGGGACACGACAAATGAAAAGCAACAAACCCAGATCCATTAAAATTGTATGTCCAAATCAAATAACCTGTTGTTTTTCGCAAATAATGTAGGTACTCGTATATTAATTGTCATGTGTAAATAAATAAATATGTGTCGAGATCACAATATCTAGCGCTCTGCCTATCCTGTCAGAGAAATGACGTGATGGTATTTATGAATATTTTATAACTAAGGTGTATTAAATATATATATGAAGTGGAATTTATAATCTCGATTTGAATATTTTGCATCGCTGTTAAATATAGGTGACGGGATGCCAGCTCGGGTTTCGGAGCACGTTTACAAAAGCCAGCGCACTCGAGAATATGTAGGTAAAACAGAATTCTACGAAGAACTTTCTCGAGGGTCGAGGGCGTCCTTTGACGAAACACTTGTAACAATTCTAACTGCCTAACCCTGGACGGACATAAACAGGGTATTTGGAAAAAAATGTGTTTTGTACTCTGACATAAAAACGTTGACAACATTAAAATGTTTTATTCTTTTATGACTCGACTGATACATTTTTCAGCCAAGTGGTCCAATTGTAACAAGCAGTTAGTACTGAACTTTTATATTTATTTTCATTTTTTTTGTGACATTGTGAATAAGGACATGGGTCGTCCAGAAAGTAAAGAACGTTTTGGCATAACTAAATAAAAACGAAAGGTATCAACACAAAACTTTATTTACAAAGTCACGATACCTTAATCTATTTTTCAATGTAGTCGCCATAGCTGTCAAGGCACTTATTGTAACGTGGAACCAATTTTTCAATTCCGATGTTATACTCTTTTACCGCCAAAGATTTAAGCCATGATGTCACTTCTTGTTTGAGGTCTTCATCGTTTGCGAACCGTTTTCCACCCAAAAATTCATTTAGTTTCGGAAATATAGTAAGTGAAAATCACTCCATGCCAAGTCAGGGCTGTAAGGAGGATGTCCAAAAATGTCCCACTTAAGACGTTGAAGTTCTCGCTGTGTTCGTGCTGATGCATGAGGCCGCGCATTGTAATGAATCAAAACCACCTTTCCAGACAACATTTCACGTCTCTTGTTTTGGATAGAGCGTCTAAGTCGTTGAAGAGTTTCACAATAGGCGTCTGAGTTTATTGTGTGTCCTCTTGGCATAAACTTCACATGGATCAAACTCCTTCAGTCCCAAAACTCTGTTGCCATCACTTTTCTGGTGTTGAAATTCAGAAAAGATTATGGATTATTATTTTGGAGAAAATTACTCCTCGAGTAATACAAATTTCCCGAAAAGTATTATTTTAATAGTCTAAATGACATCTCAAGTGTACTACCTTGATCAAAAAGTTTTAGGACCGGCCACCGTGTGGCGCTGTCAGTCACCCGATCGGAATACTTTTTTTGTTTTGTTAGGTTACTACATCTATCATTGACACTTCCCTCCAAATTTCAGCGTCATAGCTTGACATTTGTAAAAGTTAGGCTTTACTGAGTATATTTACCTTTGTGCGTGTTTTCGATTTTTTACAGGTTTGAAAATGGCATCAACTGTGCATCAACGAGTTTGCATTAAATTTTGTATGAAAAACGGATTTAACGGTCTGCAGACCTTGGAAATGTCGGAAAAGTGTTTTTCGGTGGCACGAACGCTTCAGAAGTGGTCGTGAGTTGGTCAAGAATAACGAACGCAGTGGCAGTCGAAAACCGATGAAAACATCGATAAAATCAAAGAAATGTTGGCCGAAAACCGCAAATTGATCATCAGAGAGCTGGCAGAGGACTTGAACATCGCTTATGGATCCGCTCAAGACATTTTAGTTAGTAATTTGGGCCTCAGACGTGTCGCTGCAAAACTGGTGCCGAAACACCTCAATTTCATGCAAAAAAAAGACTGCGTTGAAATCGCAAAAGACATGATTTCCATGAGTTTTTGACCAAAAACAACACGACTACTATCCAGCAGCCTTCGAATTCACCTGATCTGGCTCCCTGCGACTTTTTCCTGTTCAACCGACTTAAAAAACCGTTTCGCGGAACGCGTTACGGCACCCGAGAGGATGTCATGAAAAAATCGAAGACGGCTCTGATGGACATACCGAAAATTGAGTACCAGCGGTGTTTCGAGGATTGGATCAAGCGCTGGCGTAAGTGCATAGCAGTCGATGGGGAGTACTTTGAAGGGGACCATATCGATTTTGATGAATAAACTTGTATTTTCGATTTTATGAATAAAGTCCTAAAACTTTTTGATCAAGGTAGTATACGTATAAAAGAAAAATATAACTCTATGCATCAAACGGAATGACATATAAAATTTAGCGAGAAAAAATAAAGTATAAGCCTGGTAATTTATGTATATTGAAACAAATTTGAAAAACTTTGTGTTTTTAATAACACTTGACTGAATAATTTATATTCAAATATCCAATAGCGATTTGAACTACGTAAAAGTATGTAAAAAATATTAGCCTTTAAGAAGACGAACGTTATTAAAGGCTTTATTTTAAAACAGGCCAAATATACACTATGTCCTGGCATATTCTTTTTTTATAAGTAATTATTAAAAAATATATATCTTGAAAAAGGAAAACAACCAACGGCGAATATTATGCGAACTCATTGCAGCGTTTGAGTGATGAAATCAAGAAAAAACAGCCGCATTTGGCGAAAAATAAAGTGTTTTTTCATCAAGACAATGCACCAGTTCACACATCCGTTATCGCGGTGGCCAAAATCAATGAATTGCAGTTTGAATTGATTCCTCACGCAACCTATTCGCTAGATTTAGCCCCCTCGGATAATTTTCTTTTACCAAACTTGAAAAAATGGCTCGGTGGTAAAAGATTTGCCAACAATGAAGAGGTGGAATCTACGGTTGATGGCTATTTTGAGGCGCTCGACGGTTGTCACTATAAACAGGATATCGAATCTATTGAACATCGCTGGGAAAAGTGTGTCGAGCTGAAAAGAGACTATGTTGAGAAATAAAAATATTTTTTCCCAAATTTTTTGGGTTTTCTTTGTTAGGTCGGGTATTTTTGGGACTACCCTCGTACACACATATATATTTATGGTCTCTTTTAGCATATCCCAATATGCATCTATCCATGCTCCTTTGTGCGGTCTGGAGCTTTTGTGTGTTCTTTACTGCGAGTGTCCATGTCTCGCAGCCATATATAAGTACTGGGAGAATACACTGGTTGTAGACCCTTCTCGCTAAAAGAGACTGTAAACAAAACACCTGGATTTGCAATATAACAAAGGTAGAAGACGTTATAAAGGTGTGCAAAAGAATCTAGTGGCAATGGGCAGGACACGTAGTCAGAATGTTAGATTCCCGATGAACATCCGAAATAATCCAACAACAATACCCAACAGCAAAGGACACACAAAAGTTCCAGACCGTGCAAAGGGACATGGAGAGATGTATGTTGGGATATACTAAAAGAGACCGTAAACGAAACACCTGGATTCGCAATATGACAAAGGTAGAAGACGTTATAAAGGTGTGCAAAAGAATGAAGTGGCAATGGGCAGGACACGTAGCCAGAATGTTAGATTCCCGATGAACATCCGAAATAATCCAACAACAATACCCAACAGCAAAGGACACACAAAAGTTCCAGACCGTGCAAAGGGGCTTGGAGAGATGTATGTTGGGATATACTAAAAGAGACCGTAAACGAAACACCTGGATTCGCAATATGACAAAGGTAGAAGACGTTATAAAGGTGTGCAAAAGAATGAAGTGGCAATGGGCAGGACACGTAGCCAGAATGTCAGACTCACGATGGACATCCGAAATAATCCAACGGTACCCATGAGGCATAAAGATACCCAGAAGAAGACCGAAGGTACGCTGGATAGATGAAATCAAGAAGCATGGCAACATCACATGGCATCAACGAGCAAAAAACCGATCTATTTGGAGTCAACTTGGGAAGACCTTCATCCAGCAGTGGATCGACCCTGGTTGACAATGATGATGATGACATATATATGGAACAAACTTTTAAATCTTTAGATTGTTTTTGTGTTACTTATTATATCTAACACAAGATACTCCATTTTTATTTATTTATTTATTAACACTTCACTGCAAAAATAATCTGGCGGGCTTGTTGCCAGGTGGCAATCTCTTCCAACCAAGTTGATCTTCCAATCTTAAGACAGATAATTATTTTTTCTGTTATTATTGTAACATCAAGTATTTTTCTTCCGCATACTGAAATAAACGAAGAGTGAAAAAGATGAAGGATATACGTAAATAATTTAAGTATTTTTGAGAGAAAAAAATAATATGCAGAGTTGTCAAAATCTCAATGAGGTGAGAGCTGTCGAACTAAGAAGGGATATTGAATAAAACACAGGACTTCCGTGAGGAAGGTCTCCGGTTCGAACCCCACGCTGTGCTACTCCCCTCGAACGACATACACAGGTATATTTTCCGCCTAGTATTCAGGGGTATAAGGATACCTATGACTTCAGTCATATCTTTAGGGACTTGTGTTTCGCATAGAAGGATGAGGTTGTTTGAATAAAAGTCGTCGAGATCGAGATAATTAAAGAGATAAAGTTTATTGTAAGCGTCTGTATTTATAATGTATAGAACGGCGCAGAACATGTCGCTGTCTCGCTTCGCCGGACACATGGTTATAGTTGCATGTTCTATATACATTTCATACTACGGTCTGCAGGAGAGGCAAGAGATATATCGGTGTCTCGCTCTCGCTGTTCGCTACTAGTGAGTTCAATGACCGCGCGGGCGACCTTTGCCCGGTGCTGTCTCGTCCTTCCCTACAGTGCGGGTTCAATGACCGAGCGGCCAAGGGTCGCCTCAGTGGGTTCAGTGACCACACGCACGGTCGCTATTATTTCAATAAAACAGGGAAAAAAACACGCCGGTGTGCTTTGATCGTCTCTCTTCGATGTACCGTTGGATCCAGTACAACGGCGTTGTCAGTTAGTTTGCTGGTGTGCAATGCCTCACTCACTTGATAAAAAGAAAAAAACTCCAAGGCACAGTTTCGCTTTCCAACGGCCTTAACTCGTAGCTATACTCAAGAATATTTAGCATTGTCCCTGTGACGTTTGAAATGTCATGTCTCAAAGGGATGGGGTAAAATCGTTTTTTTTTTACAAATCGAATCGTTTTTTTACAAATCGAAAAATGGTTTTTCTCTAAACTGATATTTTAATTCCTAATTTTCACTATACTGACTTTCTAATGTATTGTATGGTTTGTATATATCTTTAAATAGGCCAAGATCCACTGTGAATGAATATTAATTACGAACTTTTAATTGTATGTATAAAAAAATCGACAATCCAACTATCGTATACCCCATCCCTAGCCAATGCGGACTAACATAGTGACTTTTGACGAACGTCACCAAATATTATTTGATTTTAACAAACTGACACATTTCTTTGCTAATTTGTCACAAGATGTATTCATTTGTCATCATTGTTAGTTTTATGTAATGTATTTACTTAAACAACTTGTTATTTATTAGAATCGAGGCTTACGAGTATATTAAAGTTGATAAAATAATTAAAATTACTGAACAAGGTTGTATTGGGGCAAATTTGTGAAACGTCACAGGGACCATGCTACATTTTCTTTAGTACAGGTGATCTTTAACTCCGAGGCCCAGCAACGTGACGACATATTTGTACTCGTATATGTATTGATTTTTTAAAGTTAGAATTGAAACGGTTTACTTATTTCAATAGAAAATTTTATAAAGAAATAATAAATAAAAATAAAGTATTTTTTTTATAAAAATTACAATTGTTTACAATATATCTGCTTAACGATTAAAATAAACCTAACCACAAATGATAAAAAAACAAGAAACATTTTAATCGAAACTGATAAAGCAATAATCATATTAATCGAAACTGATAAAGCAATAAAAATGTTAATCAACTGAAACTGATAAAATAATAAGCATTTTCATCGAAACTAAAATAACAATAAGTATTTTATGTCAACTTACATATAATTTTTTCTTAATCATAAATAAAATAATACTTTTCTTAGAAGTGCATCAATATAAGTTACTCATTTTTATTGTATAAATGGAAAAGTTTAATCGAGACTCAATAATAAAGCCAGGCAAATATGGAATCATAATTTATTAAGTTTCATAAGAAATTAAAACTTATAATGGCCATTTAGGATTTGTATCAACCCAAAGCTCCACGTAACTTGTCAATATATCATATATGATACACGTACCTTTCAATTTTGATATATTTCATTCAATGCATGTTTTATATGTTCTAAAAATATCTCACATTCGAACAGATGTTATTTTATTCAGTATAAACCGAATTCTTTGACGTTATGATAATAAAGCATTTTGTTATTTTTATGAATATATTTTCAATGATATTTAGTTTTTCTCAGGTCTGTGGAGTCGGATGAAAATTTACCGACTCCGACTCCGACTCCGGCTTTATTTTATACTCCGACACCGACTCCGACTTCGACTCCAACTCTTGACTCAGACTTCAATTTTTATTTTATTGTATAATTAACTGCGTCTACCTAATGTATTTATATTGACTTATTAATAATGGATACAGGTATAAATTAAAAATTAATTATATTCGTACAGAAATGAAACAATTTTATAAAAAAAATAACAATACGCATTAAGCAATATCTTCACACTAAAATAATATTAAAAATATATATTAATATTTAAATAAAGAATTAAATGAAACTTTTATAATAATTAGAAAAACAACACAAGTAGGTAAAAAAAAATAAGAAAACACTTTTAAATAAAATAAAAAGGTTGTTTCATTTGTTTTCATACGTTAACTAAATCTTATTAATATTGTTTATTATTATTTTGATTCAATATTGAATAGAACACAAGATAAGATTTTTGCAAGTAAATATACTTTATATAAATCTTATTTCCTATTCGTGGTCTAAATGGAATTAGATCTCAAAATAAGTCTCAAAAAAAGCTCTTAACTTGTGTAGGTGGTAAGGCCGTGACGGTCAGCGCTGAATCTTGAATAATTTCAGGATATCGCAGTATAGTGTAAAAACTGTAAACTGAACGTAATCCCCTTTTGGGGTTTATTGCGATTATAAAAGTCTGCATAGTATCAGGCATGAAACGATGAGAGGTTAACTGGTTAACACATACCGTAACGTTATTCATTCAAGAAAATGTTAAAATAATTAAACGGAGTCGGAGTCGGTCGATTTTTTCCGACTCCGCCTAAAATGTTTCGACTCCACGACTCCGGCTCCGACTCCGACTCCACAGCCCTGGTTTTTCTAAAAGTTTCATTAAAATTATATTCGATCTTAAAGTCAGTTTTACGAGAAATACGATTATGATCAAATTAATTCATTTATTAATCGAAAGTAATGCATTTATTTATCGGACTTAATGAGTTTAAAAAAAAAAAATTTAAGGAATATTACGTAAGTGGTATATAATTTCATAACGATCATCGGATCGACAAACTGATCTAACTCTGACGTTCTAGATCAGGTCTGGCCAACCCAAATTGCACCAAGGGCCGCATTGACGACCTAAAACTTTCCAAGGGCCGCACATACCATAACTGCCTAACTTTTTCAATGTTGTCTCAACTATTTCATTTCCCATTTGTCATTTTGTAAAATTTGGACTCCTTTGAGGCTTTTCTTTTTTTCGTTCTAGCTGACAGTTAACCTGAGGTGGTACTCGTATATGTGGGTTAACTTTTTATTTTGTTTTCTGCCATACGTTTTTGTTTTTTTTTTTATTATTTATTCTTTAATCTAGATATGCGGGGGGGGTGTGGTATGAAAGCCCCCCGATGCCCTTGCGGTCGGGCTCGCCCTACATTGGTGGGGTGTATCTCGGCCGGGGGAATGTTTGTGGGATGAGCCCGGACCTTTTAATGTCTTCTCTCTTGAATGTATTTTTGTTTGTCGTCTATTTATTTTCTGTTTTTTTATATTCTTGTTCTACGTGTTCAAGGGTGTGGGTTGAAAAATATCTGGTGTCCCCGTGGCTGGGTTCGCCCTATATTGGTGGGGTGTATCTTGGCCGGGGGAATGTTTGTGGGATGAGCCCGGACCTTTTAATGTCTTCTCTCTTGAATGTATTTTTTTGGCATCTATTTATTTTCTGTGTTTTTTAAATTGTTGTTCTACGTGTTCAAAAATTTCTCAAAAATAGAGAGATTTTAACCCAGGGATAATTTTTAATACAGGAATTTCCCTATTGTGTTCAAATTCATCAGTATTCATGATGATATAATGCTTTTCCATATATATTTTTAGTAGTTTGCTTTTAATTTCATATTTATCTTTTGTATTCCGACTTCATTTTTTAGGGATCATCACCAGAAGTAATGTATTTTTTTCTGCTTTTGCATGAATAATTTTTTTTTAACCTGGCGAGTTTATTGCCATGTGGCAATCTCTTCCAACCAACCAGAAAGATGTTTTTTATAAGCCCTAAGTGTTAACCAGACTGGAATCCTATTTAAAAAAATCTGGGTTCCAGCGGGGATCGAACCTGCAACCTCCGGATAGGCAGACAAGTGTCTCACCACCAGACCACGGTGGTAAGACACTTGTCTGCATTTACTATAATATAATTACTAATATTTATTTATGAGTTAAATTTTCTGAACACGTTTATATTTTTTCATAGATCTTACATGTATTGAAGCATTTTATTCTACAAAAAACCTTTTGGAAAAAAATATTTAAACAAAATCTAAATTAATTTAATTCGTTGTGTTATTTAACTCATTTACACTTACATTCACACCGTCATGTCGTTTCTCTATTGGTATGAGCAGAAAGAGAAGAGAGCCAGAATTTCATATCGCAATACACATCTTCTACTTTCATACACTTTCTAATATAACTTCAACGATTTTTCTGTCTTTCTACGTTTCCTTTTTTTCAAAATATCATTCAACAATAATTTCCTTGGTTTTCATCTACCACGCCTCTAACTCACATTTGCACTATGTATTTGTCGTGTAACACGTTTCTGGTGTAAAAAATTCCAATCTTTAATTTAATCATCGATATTACCAAGGACATCTTACCGTTAAAAAAAAGCTTTCCTTACCTTAGTATTTAAACCCTAAAAAAAAACATTTTCCTTTCTGTTTTTTCTTTGTCTGCCTCGTGGATAAAGGAATCTCGACATAGAATTATGATAAAAGGATTACAAATTCCTTTATCTAAACAAATCCTTCGCGTTAAATTTTTATGAATCTTATCTGAGCCTCGGTGAATGCGTTCATGGATATGTTAACTCTGGTTTGAAAACTATATTTATTTTATTATTCAAACATTAATGATAAAAAAAAAAACTAGAATCAGTGTGAGATGGATGAAGTTTAGATCAATGACGAGAGTTCTATGTGATCCGAAAATGCCAGTAAAGTTAAAAGGAAAAGTATACCAAACGTTTGTCAGACCCGCACTTCTCTATGGCTCTGAATGCTGGACGATGTATAACTCTTACTCTAGGCAACTAGAAACTGCTGAAATGTGCATGCTAAGATGGTCAGCTGATATGTCCCTAAGAGACAAAATAAAAAGCTCACGCATTCGTGGAAGCCTAGGTGTTACAGACATCAACAGCAAGATGGATGAGAGACGATTGAGATGGTATGGGCACATTGTGAACCAGGCAATCTCCATGGATCTTCCTCAAATAACAACCAGTGGAAGACCAAATAATTCATGGGTGGTGGAAAAAGATAACCTGATGCAGAGGCACGGCCTGGGGAACGTAGTCCGGGACAGAAGAGCATACAACCTGAGGACGAGGAGAGCTGACCCCAACAGTCTTCGCAGATAATGAATTGGGATGGAGCCAGGGAGAAGAAGATGATTAATGATAAAAAAAACTTTATCCTAAGTAGATATATTGTTGAACTTGCTCTAGCTGTGTTCCATCCACTTGAATCGATGTGACATCAGCAAAGCGGTTTAACATATATTTTGTATTTTCAATCTTAATTTTCAAACACTAGTTAGTTTGCCTCTGTCAGTTACACCATTTGACTCTTTAGTTTTAAGGACGTGTGGTGAAGTGAATAATATCGTCTGAAAAACTTAGATGGCTCAGATTACCTTTCCCCTCCTGTGCTAAAAAAATCCTCGGGTTCTGGTGCTGTGTATTCAATACACATGTAAAAATTTGCGATTTAAAATCGGAAAAATAAAAAAATTCATAGTCAATCGCTTAAATTAATTGAATTTGAAGTCAAAACTGATAATAATTGAAATTTAATTGCTGAAAACATGAAAATGAACATCGGCCGACGTTCACAAAACGGGCAAAACGACCACCTCAAATGGATGCCCGAAAGATACTGAAGCGAGAGAAGGGAGCGAACTGCGATTCTATTTCTTGCGTTACCATTTACCGAAGTAGAGTGAAAGTGAGACGTGAATAGCTTCGCTTCCTCACCCATAGCAGTTTTTTTAAGAATTAATATACCTACGTCACACACTGGCACACGTTTGATTGTATTAGTGAATTTATTCCCTATTTTCACAAAATATATCTGATGTGACCGATAAGTGCTAATTATTAATAATATTATTTTTATCATTCAACGCGTAAATGTGTTACGGTGGAATACCTAAAATCTGAACCCAGTATTTATTATATTTATAGAGATATTAAAGCTTTTAGAAGCAATGTGTACTAGTTAAAAGCAATGTGTACAGGGAAGGAAGGGTTAACCATTAATACAGATTCCTATATTTCCCCTTTCGAGCTTCTTGAATACATCTTCCCGAGTGGCGTTAAATAATAAGTATCACCCTGGCGAACTCTCTTATTGAGAATTTATCGGTGCTTTGATGAATGTTCACTGTTGCTGTTGTATTATTTTGTACATAGTATGTTGCTGTTCACTGTTGTTCTCGTATTATTTTGTATTGACACTGTTGTTGTCGTATTACTCGTATTCTTGTTCACTGTTGCTGTCGTATTATTTTGTACATAGTATGTTGCTGTTCACTGTTGTTATCGTATTATTTTGTATTAACACTGTTGTTGTCATATTATTCTTGTTCACTGTTGCTGTCGTATTATTTTGTACATAGTATGTGTAAAATAGCGTTTTTGTATTCCTTGATAAAGTAGGCCCCAGCTAATAGCGGATTTCTTAACCGAATCAAAAATCTTTTCAAAGTCTATAAACGCCATGTTCACTATGTCGATTGTTTTAAGTCTATTGGAGTGAATCTTAGGGAAAAAAATTATAAAGGGTCGGTAGTCAGTTGATGGGTCGGTAAGATACTTTTGGTCTCCGTTTATATGGAGTAGGATGATGCTGACATTTTTTCACTATTTGCTAATGTCTTCCCTTTGCAAGCACGATGTTAAGATTTTCGCTAGCATAGTATTGTAGGATACCTACCTAAATAAATAAATAATTGTCAAAATAAATAAGTGAATTGTTAAACAGAATTTATTGTTAAAATTGTAAACATACAGGGTCAATGACCGATGAACTATTTACAGATTGTCACATACTAAAACGTCAACAATGTTTACTCACAAATAGTATTTGTCTGTCTCCAGCAAATAAATGCACTACCCGCTACGCTGGTGCACGCGCGGGAGTGAGACAGAATATGTATCGCGAACTGGTTCACTCGCTAGTATAAATTACCCACGCGCCGAGAAATAAATATTATTATTGTTCATTCAACTGTCAAGACTTGTTATTATTTGCCCGCTATCCACTTTCGCTTTCATCCGCATTCCTGAGTATTTATATTTAAAATAAATACAAATCAAGATCATCACGACGTATCAAGCTAAGCACTTCGCTACATTGATGACCCTGAACGAGAAGGAACGCAGAATCGACTAAAACGAATATAGCGATGTCGATATCAAAATCATCAGCACGTCCTAGTAGGACACATGCTACATTGATAACGACCATCGCTACAGTATCTACTTCTTCGCTCGTTTCTTTAAGGATGTCAACAGAAAACCCATCCGAGTCTGGTGATCTTCCTGGTTTCCGTATTGTGTCCTGGTTTCATTGTTGTTTCGTTCCTTCCATGATAGAATTTCAGAATTTATTCGTTCATCATCGTTCTGAGTTTGTACAAAGAAGTATTGTGATATTGTAACATTTTGAACCCATCAATTACAGTGGATTTGATTCCAGAATTAGAATAGTCTTGAGGAAATTTTGCTCTATAGACAGCGCGTTTTATCAATTATCCTAATATTTTTAATGCTGGAGAAAAAAATCTAATTATTACAGAAATTGAAAGTAATTATAAATTTTTTTTTGTATAGTGGTTTTTTTTGGGTGTGATAGGATTTGTTTTTGAAATAAAACACATACAAATTATTTAAATGACCGTATATTTGAATTCAATTGAAAGTTTGTTTAACACGTTCAATGCTAACAACGCGCCTAGTGCGTTCTTCTTCACAACCGTCGGGTGCTAACAACGCGCCTGGCGCGTTTTCGTATGCAAAGTTGGTGTTCAATGTTTCGTTTTAAATGGAAGTGATACTACTAGACAACATCAAATTAAATCGCACGTAATTATACATCTTTTATTTTCTTTTAATTTTCAGCCATACGTGAATTACTTTAATAATTTGATCGCATTGAATGTGTTAATGACAATTATTGTTTGAAAATAATTTCATTCATATGTTGACCGTGGCTGGCTCTTATGTACCTCTTATGTACACATCATAAGATGGGTTTCCCATTAAGAACGATAGAACTTTAAAATAAAACAAAACAACAACTTCTTCTTCTTATCGTGCCCCATCAGGTCCCCCCGACGTTGGCAATCACTCTGGCAAAGGGTTCTCTATCTTTCGCAACCCGGAACAGGTCCTCCACACGCCCCATCCCCGTCCAGTCTCTTATATTGCGCAGTCAAGATGTTTGCCTTCTACCACTACCACGCAGTCCCTCGATCTTGCCCATCAGGAAAACCAACAACTAATGAACCAAAAATGGGTCTGAAGGTTTAATTTGAAAGAATGTTTCATGCTGTTTATGATTTAAACAAGATATTGTTCAAATGGCTTCCACGACTTCTTTTGTACTAATCAACTCGATCACGCCAATTTTCGATGACTCGGTGGAGCATTTCTGGCTGTATGGCGCCAATAACACGACAAATGCTGGCCTCAAGTTCATCAAGAGTCTTGGGTTTGTTGGTGTGTAAACCTGTGATTTAACATAAATCCGAAGAAAATAATCCAGAGGCGTTAAAGCGCACGATCTTGGCGGCCAATTGAAAATCATATACACCCAAAAAAAACCTTTACATAATATACTTAAAAAATATTCGACTTTCAAAATAATCTTCAACGAAACAAATTTCATGGACATACCTTAAAGTTGATCATTTCACATGAGATGTCATATATTTATATTCAAATCACATATATTTTCAATTCTGTCGCTTGAGTTGTATTGCTATAGTACTCTATAGATTTATAGTGAATTGCTTTCGGATAATGAGAAACTGAAATTCAAAATATGATTTTGAATAAAATTACTCCATAAACTTTAAAAAATATGTTGGGTTTTTTGTATTTATAACCAAATTTATTATATATCGAATAAAAATATTATATGTACACCATTGAACCCTTTCCCTATTAGGGAAGGTAGATAGGACAGAGCAATGCCGTTTCTATCACGACGTACATTTTACGCCTCCTCTGCATGTTGATAATTTCTCATACAAATTCTACAATTTCTCTATTTTTTTATATTTCTTCTTCTTCTTCCTAGTGTCATGTCAGGTCTCCACAACGTTGACTATCACCTGAGAGTAGGCATTTTTGTTCCCGACAGCCCGTAAAAGATCTCCAACGCTTCTCATACCAGTCCAATCACGTATATTGCGAAGCCAGGAGATTTGCCTCCTGCCAACACCTCTTCGACCCTCTTTTTTATCTTGGATGATCAGGTGCTGTAATTTGTACTTTGCTCCTATAAGTACATGACCCAAATAGGACACCTTTAGGGTTTTAATATTAGTCAGCGACTCTCTGTCAACTTTGGCTCTATGAAGAACCCTCGTGTTGCTGACCATATCCGTCCAGGATATCTGTAGCATTCTCCGGTGTATCCACATTTCGAATGCTTCCAGTCAGTTCATACTACCAAATTTGAAGGTCCATGATTCCACTCTATGTAATAACACTGACCAAACGTAGCATTTGACTAACCATTGTCGAAGTTTCAAGTTTAGATTATCATCGCAGAACACGCTTCTCATTTTTATATTTCCTCTTTCAAAATATACTTAACTTGATTGAACCATACCTTTCTTGGTATCACTCTTTTATGGGCTCCGCTCACATTTATTTCCATTGTATTTATTTAATATGTATTTTTTTATTCATTCGACCTGAAAGACATGAAGCTTGCCGGACGACCAGTGGACTTCGATGTGGACCGTTTAACCCATATTATTCATGAAGATCCCCTTCAAACCACCGTAGAATTGGCTGAGGAGATGAATTGTAGTCATATGACTGTATACCGCCATCTTAAATCAATGGGAAAAGTCCAGAAGTTCGGCGCTTGGGTTCCACATGTTTTGAGTGAAAACAACAAAAATCCACTAGCAAAGGTTCAAAACAACAAAAATCCACAAGCAAGGCCACAAGCAATGTTTTCTTTACCGCATCATTACTGGTGATGAAAAATGGTTTGAAAATGATGATGAAAAAAAAATGGGGATGAAAAATGTTTTTGAAAGGGATCTTCATGAATAATATGGTTTAAGCGGTCTTCATCGAAGTCCACTGGTCGTCCGGAACGCTCCATGTCTTTTAGGTCGAAATTACCGTTTTTGAAACGCAAAAACCATCGACAAGATGTCCTTTCATTCATAGCATCTTCACCGTACACTTCGCAAATATCGCGAGTAGCTTTGGCAGCTTTATTCCCTCGATTGAACGCGAACAGAAGCAAGTGTCGAAAATGCCCACTTTTGTCTACTTGACATTCCATTTTGAAGGCTTGTAATCAAATAAAATAATGTATGTAACGTAAAAGCAAACACCATATCTTGTAGAGCAGAAAATTTTCTTTCGAATGACGTATAACATTTACCATTTTGTTTTACTTTTGGTACTCATTTTTAAATTGGAAAAAAAACGGACACAACTTATGTTCATACCCAATAGTTTCGAAAGAAACGCGTTTAAAGTTTTGAGATTTTTGTCTGAGTCATTCCGGTGCGGCGTAAGTGCTGCCTCATCTATGGCTATAACTTTGTAAATATTGAGAATTTTCATTTTGAGAACATATTCTCAAAGGTCTAAACTTTAAGAATATGCAAAAAAAAAACGATTTTTTTCAAATTTCTAGGGTAGAATTTCCCCTTAATACCCTTATCTCAATACAGATTTTTTTATCGACGGCTTATTAAAAAGGAAGTAAAAAACATATTGCTGGAAACACATTAGAAATTTTTCAAATACGATATTTTTCTCACGACTTACGCTCCAATTTCTTTTTTGGAGCTCTTCGTCAAGAAAATTAAACATTGTTTTTAATACTTAACCTAGTGGTAATAAAGATTTTTAGTGGGTGTCTTTATTAAAAATATTGGGAAATATGTGATAACTGTCAATATTTCAACATTGCCAATAGAGACACTTCCCATTCTGCATTCATTGTACGATTCTTATGTTAAGTATAAATCGTTTAACCTAAAGATTCGTTTTGCAATCGTGTGAGTAACACTCTCTGTATTACACAACTTGTGTAGTGGTATTGGTTTTAGAATGCCACACGATTGGTTCGCGCAGAGTGCACATTTGTATTGTTGTTAAAATACTCGGTGATTAAAAAAACACTACCATGTCGAAATTAAGAAAGGGAAAACAGCTTTTGGGCCAAGCAAAGGATATTTTTTTAAATTTTGGTAATGATAATAATTAGGGATCGGTCGAAAAGGTGATGCAATCTATTAGTGTGATTTTTGTCTAATGTAATGTAAAACTCAAAATTTTCCGAAAGCCTACAATGTACTTTGTTATAACTTAAAGGTTCCTAGAATATAGCATCACTCCGTCCACTATTATTTTAAAACTTTATTATTTGGCATTGTAATTATGATACATTAATATGTTAAATAATCGTACATACAATAATAATTGTATTTTTATGTGCTATAATCTAATTAAAGCTGACGAACATTTTAACTTTATAATACTTATACTTATAATTATTTTTAATCTTGAATAATCCCATTATTGTTATACTGTATAATATTTCCTAGAATCTGACATGCCTAAACAATTTAAATATGTTAAATAAACTTACTTTCATTTTATTTTTATGTGCATTACAATTTAAGCTGACAGCATTTTTAATTTACAAAACGCCTGTGTTCATTTCAATGTTTGAATATAAAATATGATTTTTATATTTTTTTACTATTTCACTTCATTAAAAAAATAAAGTGACATGTTTTTGTAAACGCACTGTTACTCACACTATTGCAAAATGACCCTTTAGACTGAATGATCTATATTAGAAATATCTATTTGTTTTCCCAATGAAAATCCCTAAGAAGTTACACTTATCACAAACAAAATACAAATAGAAGATTTCTAAAAAATATTATTTTATAATATTATTTTTCCTTTGCACATCATCTTTAGATTTATCCAAATTAGTTATTAGGATACATTGAGTAGAAGAATTGCCGAGAAAAAAAAAAGATTGACTTTGTCCAAATTAATCAATCCTTCGGGATTAGAACCACTGGAGTTGGCATGGAAGTCACGGCTCGTTTTTACACGCGTTGGTAGTAAATCCGTGCAAGTGTTGTTAGCAAACGAACATTTTTTCAAACCAGAGCTTTTTTATTTCTTTTCAGGTACCATTGGAAATAGAACCCTAAATCCACGGGCGGAAGTCAAGTGTATTGTCAAGTAAGCAACTTAGGTCGTCGTTGAAAAGGTAGCCTTAATTGATAATAACAATAAAAAGTTATAAGATTTATTAAAATATTTTTATTAATAGTTTAACTAGTAAACACTCGTTAATCCTAGTAGGAAATTTAATAGAATAATAAATATCAATATTCTCACACAGTATTTTCTAAGCCCTGGGGAGGAAATTTTCGTATTTTGAAAAGGCAGTTTAATTGTTTATAACTCGTATAACCACAGGGTGGCATTAACCCTTCCTGTCCTGTGATGTGTAACTAGTAGACATTGCTTCTAAAAACTTTAATATCTTTATAAATATAATAAATACTGGGTTCAGATTTTAGGTATTCCTCCGTAATACATTTACGCATTGAATGAAAAAAAAATTAATAATAATTAGCACTTATCGGCCACATCTGAGATATTTTGTGAAAATCGCGAATAAATTCACCAATACAATCAAACGTATGCCAGTGTGTGACTTAGGTATAATATATTCATTCTAAAAACCCACTATGGGTGAGGAAGTGACGCTATTCACGTCTCACTCTCACTCTATATAAGTATATGGGAACGTAAGAAATAAATAGAATCTCAGTTCGCTCACTTCCCTCGCTCGGTAGCTTGCGGGCTTTCGTTCGAGGTGGTCACTTCGCCTCGTTTAGTGAACGACAGCCGACGTTTATTTTTTCATGTTTTCAGCAATTAAATTTGAATTATTATCACTTTTGTCTTCAAATTAATTTAATTTAAGCGATTGGCTATGAATATTCTTTTTTTTTTCGATCTTAAATCGCTCATTTTTACATGTGTATTGAATACATAGCACCGGAACGCGCAAATTTTTTAAACACAGGAAGGCAAAGGTTAACTTCACCTTAAGAATAAAAACCTTTAGTGTATACAAATTATAATCCTCTGAATGAACTATGATAATTATATTGTTAACCCTTCCCTTACGGTGATAAAATTGAAACGCGCGCTCCGGTGTTGGGTAGTGAGTACGCGATCAAAAATTAGCGATTTTAAATCGGAAAAATAAGAACATTCATAGATAATCCCCTTAATTAATTATGATTGAAGTTAAAAATTATAATAATTGAGATTTATTTGCTGAAAACATTAAAAAACCATCTGGCACCGCTCACGGAACGGGCGTAGGTCTAGTCTCGTTGCCAGCCCAAAAGCTACTTCGGCGCGGAGCGACGGTGGCATACCCGGGGATGGCTTACACTTGCGACGTTGAGACAATTGAGCTCCTCGTAATTCAGTGAAGTATGCAAAAGTGAGATGCGAATATAGTGTCGCGCTTCCCGCAAACTCTTCACCTATCGTCAAGACCCAAGATCGAGGCACTCACAGCGTTTAAATGCGAATTTGTTTTCGATCTTCACAAAATACCCACGATGTAGTCGATAAATTCTGATTATTATTAATATTATTTTTTAAATCAATGCGTAAATACATTATGGAGGAATACCTAAAATCTTAACCTTGTATTTATTATATTTATAGAGATATTGATGGTTATTAGAAGCAACGTGTAGAAGATACCCAACACAGGGAAGGAAAGGTTAATACACAACAACGGAAAATTTAACAACGATTATCAATGTATTACCGTAACTTCTAAACATAAATATTTAAATTTTTTACAAAATAATAAATACACTTTGGATTTTACCAACACTTGTTCAAAGCGTGCGAGTTTCTCCGTCTGAACTGAAAAAAATATATTTTCTTGTATTTATTCCTAATGGTGTTTACTATCTACGAAGGCTTAAAATAATAGAGGTAGGGAAAGGGAAGGAGCAGGATAAAATATTTTCAGAAAAATTCACCACAAAGTAAAGCCCGTCATTTTTTGAGAAAAATATGTTATTTATTCTAGTATAACTGGATATTTTCTCTTTAAAAAAATGTTCATTAATATAAATGAAATTTTGAAATGGAATTTCTGTGATTTAAATAACGATATTTTTTTTAATCTACGCTTTGCAATACAAAAAGCAATTTCAAAACTTGTCAGTGATAGACAGGGGATAGATAAATGTCCAATTGTCACAACCAATCGCAGTGACGGCCGATGAATCGTAAATAAATTTGATCTAAAGCTCTCTGCAGATTCAATTTTCAGTGGTGTCACTTGGGAAGAAAAAAATGTCAAACAATTAACATTAAAAAGTGGAATTAAAAAAACCAATTTATAAAAAATGACAATGTAACCAAACTTTTACATTAATATTTTTTTTATATTTAAATTATATAAGAACGATTTTTTAACGTTTTCTTTATAGTTGGCCTAACTATAAGAACACGTAAGTCTATAACTTTACAGGAGAGAGCAAATACGTTACAGTTTGTCCTATGTAAACTTAAACACTGTTTTTATAATACGAGGCATATCCAGAAAGTAAGTGTACTGAATTTTTGTAGGTTACATTTTTTTTTATTTAAACAAAAAAATTACGTGGTTACCGTAGTACATATGTAAGCTATTTTTCGACATAGTCGCCATTCCCCTCAATGCAGGTGGGGAAGCGGGGTATCAACTTTTTGATGCCTTCCTCGAAGTAGTTTCCCGCCAACCCCTCCGTCCACTTCTCCACCTCCTCCTTTACCTCCTCGTCGGTTGAAAACCTTTTTACACCCATGTGCAGCTTCAGGGAAGTAAAGAGATAGTAATCTGATGGTGCTAGGTCAGGGGAATGCGCGGGATGGTTCAGGACATCCCATTTAAACGAGGCGAGCAGTTCCTTCGTGTCGTTGGCCGTGTGTGGTCTGGCATTGTCGTGCAGCAGGCAGGCTCCCTTTGTCAGCATGCAATTTTAGGGTCTCAAAATATCTTGCAAAGTTGATGGTCTCCCCTTGAGGCATATATTCAATTAAAATTATGCCTTGACAGTCCCAAAACACGGATGCCATAATTTTCTCGGCTGAAATTGTGGTTTTGAACTTTTTGGCGGAGGGTGAAGAGGTGTGACGTGACCATTTTTAAGCTCGCGACACCACTTGTACACACTCGTACGATTCATAGCTTTATCACCATATGCAGTTTTCCCCTCATTATAAACCTCAACTGGAGGTTTTCCCTTCCAAACGAGATAACGGATGACACCGCGTATATCGCACTTGGCGGGAGATTGCATTGACATTTTTCACGAAACGTGTTGTCGGGTCGACACTTCTCAACGTACTGACCTCAAACCGGTTTCGTTGTGGAGGGGAAGGATCAGGCTACACGGAAATGTAGCCAACATGTCGAAAATAAAATCCATCCGGTCGTGAGAGCCTCAGTACACTTACTTTCTGGATACGCATAGTATATCTGATTGATAAAAAAAAACAATGTCTTTATCAATCAGATATATTTAAAAAACAATGTTTAAGTTTACATAAGACAAACTGTGACGTTTTTGCCCTCTCCTGTAAAGTTACTCATATGAAATTACGTGTTCTTATAGTTAGGCCAACGATATGTTTATCATCATTTTACAAACATCTATTTTTATCATTTACAATTATTTTGGAATTTCTCCCATATAATTTTTTGTACTATTTTTGTACTTTAATACACACTATCACGCCATTTCATTTTCGGGGAAGGTATAAGGACAGATCACCACGTCTTTTTATGCATGAACACGTCTCTCGCTCCATCTATGTCATTATACGAGTATGTTTATCTCATCATACATATCCTTCTGTTTCTCATATTTCTTACCTTTTCATCAGTTAAAATTTCTTAATTTATCTCCGACTACTTTTTCCTTTCTCTACATCTTCCTTGCTCTTCATTAATTCACTAACTTTAGACATACTCGTTTATTGGTTACTTTTTCACATTTATGAAAATAGTTGTCAATGCAAAAAAACATAACGCTATTATTGCGGAGAGTTGAAGAAAATAGCATGTGACATCGGGTTATCCATTAAGGGTCTATTCTACTCTAGAGTCGTGAATTTCGGACTTTTTTTCAGACTAAATTAAAAAAAACTAAAAATATTTTTCGTATACATTTTTTTACACTTTGTCTATTAATGATTTGACAATGTACAAAAAAAATTAAATTCAAGATATCAGCTGGTATATCTTGTCGTAAAAAAGTGGGGCGGTCTGGTCGACATGATTGGAACTTTTTTGTAAATTCAAAATAAAAATTATACAGTTTCTTGATAAAAAATAATTGGTTTATAGTTGGTACCAAAAAAACATGAATTGACGGCTGTCTGAAAAAAATTTATTCATTCTATCTTTTTTTTTTTTTAATAATAAATAAAATGGTTTTGAATTTTTGCAAGGTAGGAACGATATGAAAATATTTAAAAACATTTTATATTAAATTTGAAGGTAATCAATTGAATGGAACTTGAAATTTTATGTCGACCAGGTCGAAAAAAGTAGTTTCGAGAAAAACGAGTTTTGATATTATTGTCGGAGTCATTCCGGTGCGGCGTAATTGCTGCCTCTTTTATAGCTATAACTTCGTAAATATTGCAATATTTAAAATTTCCTTTTGAGCACACTCTTAAAGGTCTAAACTTCAAGAATATGCAAAAAAAAAACTTTTTTTTTCAAATTTCTAGAGTAGTATACCCCCTCAATATCTCAAAGCTTGTCGTAGTCAATAGATCTAGAACATTGTAAGACATTGATTTTCAGCAAAATCTAGAATTATAATATTATTTTCATCTCAAAAGCACTAATACTACTTACTCCCAGAATTATGTCACCTTGACCACACTGAGCATTCCACAAATCAAGTCCTCTTCGGTGCAAGGTACTGGGCTTTTCGAGCACTGCAGCAAGTGTCTCATAAACGGATCTTAACCGCAGACACAGAGAGTCGATTCATCACGTAACATTTTATTGGTACTCCAAATCCGTGTACGGACCCCGTTAAGAGACTTCCAGGTTCTCCAGGACTGTTAATTCTTTTGCAAGCAAAATCCACCCGCTGGGGCCCGATGTTATTTTCCACTCGTTCAACTTTACAATAGAAAGGGGTTGTTCCAAAGGCTTAATGGCCCTAATGAAACTGGGTCTGTATTTTAACGTCGAGTTGAAATTATACAAAGGATGTCTAGAGTCATTCGTTGGCTTAGATATCTTAGCGCTGCTTTCAGTTTATCTACTTACTTATTTTTGTGGGAGCAATCTTGCTGAGGGCATACATGTTATTTAATCTACGTAGAACGTATTTAATGATTTAAATTCGTATATGGCGTGAAAAATTTTGTAATTTAGAGTTCTTGATATGTGATGCTGGCAAAGATTTTCCAGGGTGTTTTAGCGGAATGGTTCTTATTGGAAGAAATGATGATGGTTGTTGATAAATAAATAAAACACGTTAAATCGCAATGCGGAAAGAGAGAGTGTTTATTTTTATAGTAACGTAGGTATTTATATGTTTTTGGAATGTGCACGAGAGTGCGCTCGCGATATGATTCTGTCTCGCTTCTGTGAATGCAGAAATGGTTTATTGTCGTATGTGGGTATATTTTATTTACGAAACTGGCGAGACAGCGTGGTGCGTTCTCTCTCTAGTATGGAATGCGGCGCGATGCTCGGCCGGCGTCAATGTTTGGCATGTGACCTTTGGACTGTTTACTATAATTTATCGAAGTATCCGAAGGTCGTTTCATCGGTCATTGACCGTATGTATGCGACAATATTCAGCGACGACCGTGGATCCTTACGGTGTCATGGACCGAACATAGAACAAACGTGTACCTATATACTGCAGGCTCTAGGTGCTCAAAAGATACTCACACTGTATTCGTCTTTAATTTTTTTAGGCATACTCACATTCCTGAAAATAATCAAAAATCTAAATGTTCCTGAAAAGTTTGGAGAATATGAATGTGACAAAAAAACAAAGACGCAGATATGACAACAGCGTTAATGATAACAAAGTTAACAGAAAAGTGGAACAGAATAGTGAATAGGCATGCTGTTGGCCAAAGTAATAGTGATTTTCAGTCATGGAAATATAATTATGAAAAATTCAATATTGAAGCTTCAAAGTTCTTTACAACACAGCTTCAAATTATTGTGTGAATAGTGTGGCATAAGTTATTGAACATAATGTATGTGTATAGAAGTAACTTCGACAATTGTTAGTCAAATGCTACGTTTGGTCAGTGTTATTACATGGAGTGGAATCATGGACTCTCAAAGTTGGTAGTATGAACCGACTGGAAGCATTCGAAATGTGGATACACCGGAGAATGCTACGGATACCCTGGACGGATATGGTCAGCAACACGAGGGTTCTTCAAAGAGCCAAAGTTGATAGAGAGTCGTTGACTAATATTAAAATCTGAAAGTTGTCATATTTGGGTCATGCGCTTTTAGAGGAGAAAAGTACAAATTACTGCAACTGATCATCCAAGACAAAATAGAGGGTCGAAAAGGTGTTGACAGGAGGCAAATCTCCTGGCTCCGCAATATACGTCATTGGATTGGTATAAGGAGTGTTGGAGATCTTTTTCGGGCTGCTGGGGACAAATATGCCTACTCTCAGGTGATATTCAACGTTGAGGGGACCTGACACGACACTGGGAAGAAGAAAAATATAGATGTACGAGTACACTACGGTCACTTTAAAAATTGAATATGGGAACAATTTTTTTAAATTGTTAGTTCACAAAAGTTAATTTATTTGGTATTTACATATATATTGCACACACCATTTTTAAACCGAATGATTTAACAATTAAATGTGAAAAATTTCTACACAGTAAACGTAAATTAAAATGATAGGCATTTTTCGCTTAATAAAATTTGACAATGGTTTGTAAAACGAAATAGGGATATCACTTTAATTTAAGTTATTGGGTTGATGCAAAAGTTCGTCCCGTTTTCGGCGCTAGATTGCGTTGTATCGTTATTAACTTCACACGTGTAAAGTTTTGATGTTGTTTGACAGAAGGAATTTTAGCAAGTATTTGGGAAAAAAGTGTGTTGTAAATTTTGTTAAACATTAAAAATGGCAGATAATAACAAACATTTCCGACATATTATGCTTTTTTTATTTCCGGAAAGGTAAGAATTCTTCACAGACGTAAAAGAAGATATGTGATGTGAGGGTACTGTGGACCATTCTACGTGCCGTAAGTGGTTCAGAAAGAAGTTTAATCTTAGCGATGCACCACTTTCTGAACGACCGGCTGAGGCTGATAAATAGTGGCGCTAATTGACAGTGACCGGCATGGAACAACTCAAGAGATTGAAGAAATTCTCGGAACAATTTTATCAAATTTAATTTTTCTTCAATTTTTGTAAAAAAATAGGACGAACTTTTGCATCAACCCAATACTTGTGTAGAATTTTATCACATTTAATTGTTAAATCATTTTGTTACGTTCATAAAAGATTTATTAAATATTGAGTTTCGATTTTTGCTTTATCGTAAATATTTTAATTGTGAATTATTTTCATTTAAATAGAGATTTAATTTTTTTAAATCTTCAAAAGAACAATACTGCCCTCATAAGCAAAAACGCAGCTAATGGCCAAAGTTGAGTTTTGAGAAATCTGCACTTTTATGTTTTTCATTCCTGCTTAAAAATGTCGTGATTCATAAACAAAAAAAACAGTAAAATGTGATTTGTAAGCAAAAACGCAGCAAACGCAAAGACACCCGCTGTCTTTTTGCTTATGAATCACGTTGTATTGTTTTTTGCTTAGAAAAAAGACATAATGTCGATTTTTGTGTTGAAATAAATGTTTTTCTGTATTTTTTGTTATGGGTTATGGTTCAGAATTTGATATAGAATATTGCCTCATACTTAGTTAAATTTCTGTTTTTTTCCCGTTAGCTGCGTTTTTGTTTATGACGGCAGAATACATGTCACCAATTTTACGGTTAAATACAAAATAAAGACAATAACACATCAGTTGGACAAGTTTTTTCGGTGTTATATCGCGTAGTTTGGCGTAATCATAATATAAATAGTTGTAATCATAATATAAATAGGCAAAAACCCATACGATGGTTGTCGTCGAAGAAAGAATACGAGAATTGAATTTTGAATAAAAGAGAGCGAGAGAGGAATACTTGGATACTCTCCGAAAGTAATTCGAAATTTGAATCTCGGTGGGTCTATGATACTGAACGAATTTTAAATACCTAACTTACAATTTTTGAACCGGTGTAAAAGGGAACGATGTATAAATTATATAAACAAATTCTATATTTATGAGTATATATTTTCATAAGTGTAGAATTTGTTTTACTTCCGTGAATATTTCACGGGTTGCCACTAGTCATAGTATAAATAGGCCAAATCCCGTACGATGGTTGTCGTTGAACTGGTGTAAAAGGGAACGATGTTTAAATGATATATATACGAGTATATAAACAAATTCTATATTTATGAATATATATTTTCATAAATGTAGAATTTGTTTTACTTCCGTAAATATTTCACGGGTTGCAACTAGTAACTTCTATTTGCCGTCAAATCAAATCATATATGTACATATCTGATTTTTTTTTTGTTTGTGGTCATAAAGAAAAATATATATTATTTTTCAATTTATATTTAATGCAGCATTTCGGCTATATAAACTATTCGTAATTGTAGTAAAGAAATCGAAAAGATGGACTGTCAATAATTGACAAGGGTCAATGCTGAAACGGTCTTCATGCTGATTTTAAGTAAAGTTTATTTTACCTATATCGTGACATTAAAATAACATATTTTGTTAAATTTATAATTTTATGATAATTGATTATGCAGAACTCAGTATATTAATAGTAAAATTTTGGACTTACACCTGGGGGGATTCGGGATCGATTCCCAATGATACCTAAAATAAAAAGGGTGGTGTTCTGGTAAAAGAGTTCGACTGGTAACAAACAGACGCCGAATAGTGTTGCCTACACTTTCAACGATGAACTGCAAGTTCCGTGCCTACTTCAGAGGTTCTAAACTCGAAGACACGCTTACAGGTGCCTAAGAGAATATTGCATCGTGGCCACGGTCTTCAATATTATATATTCGAAACATTTATTTGAATATTTTAAAGGGTACCACACAAATAAAAAATAAATTCTTTGAGCCAATAATTAAAACAACGTTTTTTCTTTATATTTTCAAATATTTTATTTATTTAATGAACTACCGGTTTCAAAAGCCTCTGTTTTCTGTTTTAAATTATATATTATTTATATATTGTTTATAGTTAAGGCGTTAACACTTCGGATGTTTAAATATATTGTAATTTGTTAAGTAAAAAACTGTTTTTTCCACTTAACATAACACGACCGGTTTAAAGGTTTTCGCCTTAAGAGCACTAGAGCCTTGTTCATGCTCCCCGAGTTATGATATTAAAACCTTAAAACAGGTAGGGTTATATCATTATTTTAAGTGGAAAAACAATGTTTTACTAAACATCCATGATTGAAAAGACGCTGAAAATTTTCGGCGAGATAAGAGGGGGTGGCGGGACAGTTAAGGATATTATACAATAGAGACATTATCTGAATTTGGTGTCTATTTCTAATATTCAACCAGTTCAATGCCTTCTGGTATGAAGTTATATGATCGTACTTACGTAGGTTGAAAATGAATCTTAGACACACATTCTGAAGACGCTGTAATTTCTCCAGCTGTTCCTCTGTAACATCCAAGTAACATACGTACGCATACTCCAGAATCGGAAAGAGCGGAGATTGTACGAGTAAAATTTTGGTTTTAGTTGGTACGAATTACGAGTATTAGGCTAATTATAGTATCAAAGAAATAATTCAACATTTATTGGTAGGAATTACGAGTTTTAGTTGGTATGAATTACGAGTATTAGGCTAATTATAGTATCAAAGAAATAATTCAACATTTATTGGTAGGAATTACGAGTTTTAGTTGGTATGAATTACGAGTATTAGGCTAATTATAGTATCAAAGAAATAATTCAACATTTATTGGTAGGAATTACGAGTTTTAGTTGGTAGGAATTACGAGTATTAGGCTAATTATAGTATCAAAGAAATAATTCAACATTTATTGGTAGGAATTACGAGTTTTAGTTGGTAGGAATTACGAGTATTAGGCTAATTATAGTATCAAAGAAATAATTCAACATTTATTGGTAGGAATTACGAGTTTTAGTTGGTAGGAATTACGAGTATTAGGCTAATTATAGTATCAAAGAAATAATTCAACATTTATTGGTAGGAATTACGAGTTTTAGTTGGTAGGAATTACGAGTATTAGGCTAATTATAGTATCAAAGAAATAATTCAACATTTATTGGTAGGAATTACGAGTTTTAGTTGGTAGGAATTACGAGTATTAGGCTAATTATAGTATCAAAGAAATAATTCAACATTTATTGGTAGGAATTACGAGTTTTAGTTGGTAGGAATTACGAGTATTAGGCTAATTATAGTATCAAAGAAATAATTCAACATTTATTGGTAGGAATTACGAGTTTTAGTTGGTATGAATTACGAGTATTAGGCTAATTATAGTATCAAAGAAATAATTCAACATTTATTGGTAGGAATTACGAGTTTTAGTTGGTAGGAATTACGAGTATTAGGCTAATTATAGTATCAAAGAAATAATTCAACATTTATTGGTAGGAATTACGAGTTTTAGTTGGTAGGAATTACGAGTATTAGGCTAATTATAGTATCAAAGAAATAATTCAACATTTATTGGTAGGAATTACGAGTTTTAGTTGGTAGGAATTACGAGTATTAGGCTAATTATAGTATCAAAGAAATAATTCAACATTTATTGGTAGGAATTACGAGTTTTAGTTGGTAGGAATTACGAGTATTAGGCTAATTATAGTATCAAAGAAATAATTCAACATTTATTGGTAGGAATTACGAGTTTTAGTTGGTATGAATTACGAGTATTAGGCTAATTATAGTATCAAAGAAATAATTCAACATTTATTGGTAGGAATTACGAGTTTTAGTTGGTAGGAATTACGAGTATTAGGCTAATTATAGTATCAAAGAAATAATTCAACATTTATTGGTAGGAATTACGAGTTTTAGTTGGTATGAATTACGAGTATTAGGCTAATTATAGTATCAAAGAAATAATTCAACATTTATTGGTAGGAATTACGAGTTTTAGTTGGTAGAAATTACGAGTATTAGGCTAATTATAGTATCAAAGAAATAATTCAACATTTATTGGTAGGAATTACGAGTTTTAGTTGGTATGAATTACGAGTATTAGGCTAATTATAGTATCAAAGAAATAATTCAACATTTATTGGTAGGAATTACGAGTTTTAGTTGGTAGGAATTACGAGTATTAGGCTAATTATAGTATCAAAGAAATAATTCAACATTTATTGGTAGGAATTACGAGTTTTAGTTGGTATGAATTACGAGTATTAGGCTAATTATAGTATCAAAGAAATAATTCAACATTTATTGGTAGGAATTACGAGTTTTAGTTGGTAGGAATTACGAGTATTAGGCTAATTATAGTATCAAAGAAATAATTCAACATTTATTGGTAGGAATTACGAGTTTTAGTTGGTATGAATTACGAGTATTAGGCTAATTATAGTATCAAAGAAATAATTCAACATTTATTGGTAGGAATTACGAGTTTTAGTTGGTAGGAATTACGAGTATTAGGCTAATTATAGTATCAAAGAAATAATTCAACATTTATTGGTAGGAATTACGAGTTTTAGTTGGTAGGAATTACGAGTATTAGGCTAATTATAGTATCAAAGAAATAATTCAACATTTATTGGTAGGAATTACGAGTTTTAGTTGGTAGGAATTACGAGTATTAGGCTAATTATAGTATCAAAGAAATAATTCAACATTTATTGGTAGGAATTACGAGTTTTAGTTGGTAGGAATTACGAGTATTAGGCTAATTATAGTATCAAAGAAATAATTCAACATTTATTGGTAGGAATTACGAGTTTTAGTTGATAGGAATTACGAGTATTAGGCTAATTATAGTATCAAAGAAATAATTCAACATTTATTGGTAGGAATTACGAGTTTTAGTTGGTAGGAATTACGAGTATTAGGCTAATTATAGTATCAAAGAAATAATTCAACATTTATTGGTAGGAATTACGAGTTTTAGTTGGTAGAAATTACAAGTATTAGGCTAATTATAGTATCAAAGAAATAATTCAACATTTATTTTGTTCGAAAACAAACATCTAACATGTCTTATCCAAACCTTCATCTCAAATATGTTCTGGTTATTTTTCATTTTCTAAAACTTATTTCTATATCAAATATGTTTTGATTGTTATAAATTTTTTTTTAATATTTAACGCCATTTTATTGTAAAGTTTTTTTTTAACGTTAAACGCCAAATTAAAACCTCCCGCAAATGCTGCTTGGTTAACACAAAATTCGACATTTTCAACACTGTACAAAACAAGGCTTTTGCATGAAACTCAAAGCGATATAAACTGAATATTTTAGGCAGATGTCTAACCTCTCTGAAATCGCCAAAAACGGATGTTACTATGAACCATTCATAACAGCCAGAGCCATCTTTTGGAAACAGACCGAACTAATTTGTACTCCCAATAATTCTATTCATGTAGATGTTGGCACTCTTCAGATATCGCGCTTGGAGCTTCAAGCGCCCCGCCCTTATATCGGATATATTTATTACATCAGTATTTGTGATTCCTTAAAAGTAAATAAATTATACAATTTTTTTACTGTTTAATTTTTTCACAAATTTAGTATTTTTTTTTATTAAATATTGAGTGCCAAAACTTACAACTGAATGATAAATAACCTTAACTCGTTTGAGATGAAAAAGAGTTAAAACGGTTTGTATTCAAACATTCAATTTAGTCAAAGTGAGGGTTAAAACTGTATATCGAATGTGTACAGTTCGTCTCAATGAACAAATATTTACATTCCACGTTTAAAGGATTTGATTACACCACTGCCTGAGGCAATAAATTGGCAGTTGACAAAGTGACATCCTTGCGGTTTAAATCTCTTGTGGGTTTGAAGTGCTCATAGCAAAATCAAAATATTGGTATCAAAAGCGAGCTATACTCCTCAAATTTTATTCCATATTTCTTTGTAAATCAACTATAATCAATTTATGTTGTTTATAGTTAAGGCATTAACGTTGTGGAGGTTTAAAGACATTGTAATTTATTTTTAACAAACACTGTTTATTCCACTTTTTTATGACGGTATAACCCTACCGGTTTCAAGGCTTTCACCTCATCTTCAGAGAAGCGCAAACAAGACTAAATGCTGTTCGAACTGGTACCGATATAGACACTTCAACGGTTGGAGGCGGGGGGGGTGAGGAAGGCTAGGGATAATTTCGGCCAAGAGTTATTTCCCCAAAATCTCCCCGCTCTTGGCCGAAATTATCCCTAGCCTTCCTCACCCCCCTGCCTCCAACCGTTGAAGTGTCTATATCGGTACCAGTTCGAACAGCATTTAGTCTTGTTTGCGCTCCCCTGAAGATGAGGTGAAAGCCTTGAAACCGGTAGGGTTATACCGTCATAAAAAAGTGGAATAAACAGTGTTTGTTAAAAATAAATTACAATATAATCAATTTATTTATCATAATATAAATAGGCCACAACCCATACGATGGTTGTCGTCGAAGAAAGAAAACAAGAACTGAATTTTGAATACAAGAGATCGAGAGAGGAATATTTAGATTCTCTCCGAAAGTAATTCGAAATTTGAAGCTCGGTGGGTCCGTGATACTGAACGAATTTTAAATACCTAGCTATTATAGTTCGGAAGTTCTAGGATGAGTCCTGTGACAGCTCACAAATTGGCCCCAATACAACCTTGTAACGATGTTCAGTAATTTTAATTATTTTATCAATATAATATAAGCCTTAATTCTAATAAATAGCAAGTTATTTAAGTGAATACATTATATATTATAAGGTTGTATTGGGGTAAATTTGTGAGGTGTCACAGGACTTGTCTTAGAATTTCCGAACTATAACAATTTTTGAACCGGTTTAAAAGGGGACGATGTAGTCTTGTTTGTGATCCCTTGACGACCTCCGTGACCTGGTAGTAAGACGCTTGTCTGCCGATCTGAAGGTTGCGGGTTCGATCCACGCTGGAACCCAGATTTTTTTTTAAAATGGGATTCCAGTCTGGTTTTTACTTAGGGGCCATTAAAACATCTTTCTGGTTTGCAGGAAGAGATTGCCACATTTTTATACTAAAATATATTATATATATCATTGTAATTTATTTTTATCAAACACTGTTTATTCCAAAGATTCTGCGCAAAATATATGGCCCCATTTGCAATAACGGAGAATGGCGTATCAGGTATAATCAGGAGCTGTACGGTCTGTATGGAGACCCTACCATAACACAAGAGATTTTAATTGGGAGACTCAGGTGGGCTGGACACGTGCAGCGAATGAGTGAGGAAGACATTCCGAGAGGGCTCTTGAATGGCACACCGGGGGTCGAAGAAAGCCAGGAAGGCCGAAGCTTCGATGGCTGGATGGTGTCAATAGAGATGCGCAGCTCATTGGCATCCAGAACTGGCGAACAGCAGCACAGGACCGCCAGTCATGGAGGCGTGCTTTAAGGGAGGCCAAGACCCGACCTGGGTTGTAGAGCCATTGTTGATTGATTGTTTATTCCACTTTTTTATGACGGTATAACCCTACCGGTTTCAAGGTGCATACGTCATCTTCAGGGGAGCGCAAACAAGACTAAATGCTGTTCGAACTGGCACCGATATACACGCTTCAACGGTTGGGGGATGGGGGGGGAGGAGGGGAGAGAGGCATGGGACAATTTTGGCCAAGAGCGGAGAGATTTTGGGTAAATAACTGTTCAACAGATGCCGTCATAAAAAAGTGGAATAAACAGTGTTTGATAAAAATAAATTACAATGTCTTTAAACCTCCACAATGTTAATGCCTTAACTATAAACAACATATTATATATATATATATATCATATATGAGGTGTGCACCTTGAAACCAATATATTCAAATTGGTTGTAATTTATTTTATTCCACTTTTTTGTAACGGTATGGTTATACCGTTACAAAAAAGTGGAATAAACAGTGTTTGATAAAATAAATTACAAAATCTTTAAACCTCCACAACGTTAATGCCTTAACTATAAACAAAATATAATATATTTAAATTTAGATCTAAGTTGATAAAATCCGAATGTAGAGTTTGAAACAACATTACCTCAATTCATTGAAAATGATACTTGAATAAAAACAATTATTTTTCTTGGAAAAAATATTCAAATGCGACAAATAACGATAAAATATTAAAACCCCATGCAGGAACTACTGTCGTCGCTGAATATTGTCATCACACACGGTCAACGACCGACGGAACGACCTTTGGATATGTCCAAAGGTCGCATACCAAAACATTGATATTGTTTACGCCCAAATACTATTTACGATACATTCCACAGTAGAAAGAGAACGCATCACGCTGTCTCGCGTTTTCGCCAGCAAATTATCTACCCACAATATTATTCGCGACGTCTGCAATATTTCAATCGACCATCTCTGCACGCACAGAAGCGAGATAAAAATATATTGCGGGCGCACTCCCGCGCCCATTCTGAAATGTATAAATACCTACTTACCGATAAATAAAGCATCATTAATCATTAATCACTATTTATTATTCATCGATTCATTCACTCTCTGCTTCCGCATTGCTAATTGACGTATTTTATTTAAATACCAAACAATCAAAATCATCAGCGCGTCCTTCAAGGACATTCGCTAAACCCACATGTACATAAATATTTAATTGGAATATTCAGCAAAAAAACTTTACTCTTAACTAATCCAAAGTCAATTTCAATAGTAATAGAAACTAAGCTTGTATTTCTTGATTTTTGAATATCAGTTTGATTTTTAATATTATCTTAGATCCAGAATCTGTTGATTGGGAATGAATGATGTCTCTTTCCTAAGACGTTTACTCTTCTCCTAGCTTTTAGTTGGTCTTCTTTGAAAGCGATTACCAAGGGATCTTTCCGTACAGTAAATTACCAGCAATAGGGCATTTGTACAGACGGAGCCCCAAGGCATTTTGCATCTTACCCCTATCCTACCCTATCACACTCACCCCTCAAACGTAATTTAAGAAAATATTATTTATTCCTTTCCGTTTTGAATGATGATTTGATCGCACCAAGCAAAACATTATAGTTTACATCTTGCTTTTTTCTTTGCAAATGCATCTTAAGGATGTTTCAAATTGAGCGCTTTTTAATTTATTTTTTTTAAATTCTTGAATTAAACACACAATTTGCTTTGATTTAAAAAAACTTTTTATAGGTCATTGAATTATAATGCATTACATTTAAAAACAATAAAACAATATTAACCAAATGTCCACATCATGCAGCTCTACAGATGTTCTCTTTTTTGTAAAAATTTTCGATGACATTTTGGCATAATTGCGGTTCTAACTCGCTAATAATGCGAATAATTTCGTCCTTCAGCTCAGGAATTGATCGGGGGTCATTCTTATAGACCTGGTTTTTCAAGTAACTTCAGAGAAAATAGTCCAACGTTGTCAGATCACATGATCTCGGTGGCCAATTAACATCACCGTTTCCGGAGATTACAATACATAAAATAATTCAACAATTTGAACGCGTTGTTGTATTGTATACTACTCCATTTTTTATAAATGTCATGCATTACACTTCTTAAATGTCACAAGACCCAGGCAAGTTCACGACGCCATCTGTGTTTTATTCAAGAATTTAAAACACCGTATTATGTTTTAGCGAATGTCCTTGAAGGACGCGCTGATGATTTTGATTGTTTGGTATTTAAATAAAATACGTCGATTAGCAATGCGGAGAGTGAGAGTGAATACGTCAATGAATATAAATAATAATTAATGATTCTTTATTTATCGGTAAGTAGGTATTTATACATTTCAGGATGGGCGCGGGAGTGCGCCCGCAATATATTTTTATCTCGCTTCTGTGCGTGCAGAGATGGTCGATTGAAATATTGCAGACGTCGCGAATAATATTGTGGGTAGATAATTTGCTGGCGAAAACGCGAGACAGCGTGATGCGTTCTCTTTCTACTGTGGAATGTATCGTAAATAGTATTTGGGCGTAAACAATATCAATGTTTTGGTATGCGACCTTTGGACATATCCAAAGGTCGTTTCGTCGGTCGTTGACCGTGTGTGTTGACAATATTTCAGCGACGACAGTAGTTCCTATAATGTCATGGAAGTCTAGACTTTCTCTGTATCTTTTAATTATTTCTTAAATCAATTCATTAATCTTTGGGTGTCCCTTTTGCCTACGCGTTCCTTCGCAAATGCATAAGATTGCCTGTTAGCAAACGCGGCTCTGATAACAAGTGATTCTTAATTAGTCCACCCTTTCCTGGAACACATAATAATGTATTCCCTTAATGGTAGATTCTATTTTGCAGATATCTTGAATACGGGTGTTTATTATTAAATTCCTCTGATTTTAGCTTGAGTTCTCTACTCTGAATTTTGAAACACGATCTTTTTTTTAAGTATTTATTATCTATTCTTGTCTCAATCGCATAACTTAAGTCTTAATCAAATTTTATTTGACTTCTCTTGTAAAATCTGATAAATTTTTTTCTCCTTATATACCTCAGATATTCAGATATAGCAGCAGATATAAGAATTTTCTCTTGATTTGATTTTGTATTCAAGTCCTTTAATGGGATGTCTCCATTGTATTTTCAAATCTGGGTTAGAAATGTGAGTGATGAATGAATCCTTATGAAACATTTAAAGCTGACCGTTTTGCGAGTTTTAATAAAAGTTTATGATTATATATGAACACTGAACACATATATAACACTCTACATTATATCTGAACACTTAACACATACATAACACTTTACATAAAGCCGAATGTGTTACTTAACCCTTTTAATTCCACGGGGCCGATTATCGCCCCCAACTGGTGTATGCGAAAAATCCCAAGGGGCTGATCATCGACATTTTATCAAATATGAAAATTACTTATTATTTTAAACTCTAGTCGTACAGGGAGGTAAACACACAAATTAGGTTTTAAAACTAAATATTAAATGAGATAAAAAATAAAATATAAACTAAGGTGTTTTTGCCAAAAAATGCTTGGGATTTTTCGAACATTTTATGCAAAATATGCTGGAATTAAAAGGGTCAAACACATACATAACACTCTACATAAAGCCGAATGTGTTACTTTTATATTTTAAAGATCTACAAGCGTTTCTTTTTAGTTCGTTCTCCCTCGGTAAGTTTTCTGTGGTTTTCTTACCAAATATGTTTTTCAAAGGGTACCTTATAGCCGCATCTACCACTTACACTCAATTTAAATATACGTATTTATTTTGCAATATTTTTAATCTGTCAATTAAGTTGAGTTGTGAGTGTAACACGCCTTTGAGGAGAGTTTGCTCTATATGATAAACAGCGCTGTATAAATTACCCTTTTATTATTATTATTATTATGAAGTAGTGACAACTGAGTGGATCCTTTCCTAGATAGTTGAACTGCATCTCTTGTTCCACTAGTTTGTAATCGATGAGCAGTTTACATGTCATGAAGTTTTTGTATCATACGTTTAGTTATATAACTGAAACTTATTTATACAAGTAAACGATAGTGTGTACTCTATAACAAAATAATTAAAAAAAAAACAGATGAGCGAGACTCTCGCGCGGTAGAAGTGAAACTTCTTAGCTCAGAAAAGTTGATTTTCTGCATTGCTTTTTTTCCATTTGTTAACGATTTTTATTATTTTTGTTTCAGGATTAGGAAATGGTTATTTGGAATTTAATTCAAGAAAATTTCTCTTAATTAAATAAAAAATGGTAATATTAAATTTAATTAAAAAAAATCTCTCTTAATTCAATAAATAATGGTAATATTAAATTTAATTCAAGAAAATCTCTCTGAATTAAAAAAAAAGTATTGTTTTTATTTATAATAATAAATAAGAATAATTTTAATAATAATATAATACACTTAAAAATATTAAATTTATATTTTTTAATAGTAAATAAATTAATACTTTTGTGCTATTATTAATTAATTGTATTTAAATAATTATTAAATTATTTATTAAGAATTGTGTTTATACTTTTTATTATATTATTAATATCATTATAGTATATTATAAATTAATTATATTATAATTAATATAAATATAATAATAATACAATTTTTAATATTATAATAACAAATACATATATTGTATATTATTATAATTATATATTAAATGTAAACTATATATTAAATAAATATTCAAATAATTTAATATAAAATAAAATTAGTCATTATTAAATATATTTTTATAATATAAAAATAATATATAACAAAAAAATATATTTTTAATTTTAAATAATAAATAATAATTTTTATAACAAATAATTATCTAATACACTTAATAATATTATTATTAATAATCATTTATTATTATTATAAAAATAATTAATTATAATTTATTAATAAATAAAATATGTAATAATATAATACACCGTTTCACTTTTCGTGACGTTTAGGCCAATTTGCCCTACCGCGCCTGTACAAGTTTCACTTCAAAAACAAAAGAGCCAGTAGTGAACGCTCAAAACATTAAGATGGACAGAATATACAAAACACATTTTAAAAAAAATACACAATTACAACAAAAACAATAAAAAAGAAACAGATATTAAATAGTACAAAATCACACGTTACCAACATAGTATGGGGCCATCAACAGGCGCACAGCCCGCACTACGCAAAATATACAAACACAAAAGACAAATCATTGAAAAACAAAATAAAAATCAAAAACAATTTACTAAAGACAGAATCAGACAGGTACAACTTCACGAATCCTCTTCAGCGCGGGATACCATAATACTGAGAGAATGTACGTGTATGGAATTCAAATAACACTTTATACATTGCTTAGTGCTGAACACCATGATTGTCAGCTGTGTCTCGAGCTCGGCGCACCACCTGTCTCCATCGAAAGATAATATTGTTAACACATTTATTTGATTCGCCCATCCCATAGACACCTTCCTCTCGATTGCCTTCCCTCAATTGCCCGTGCAATCACCCGCTTCTCCAGACTTGCATATTTTTTTCTAGTAACGTGCCCAAAATATGGAAGGATTTTATTTCAGCAGTAATTTTCTGCTTCAGTTACAATTGCGGCATCGTTCGCAAACTAATCGTCACTCGTGTTTTTTTTATTATTCCCCATTTTGTACACCAACCCAGGAATTGGACTTCTTGTATTTTATGTATAATCCATAACGATCATGAAAATGAATGGACGAAGATTGTATCCACGTGTATTTTATTAACACCAATGATAATTCATCCCTGTACCATTGACATGGGAACCAAATGTTAGATTTTGACATTTTTTATCAATTTTTATATATCATCCAAAGTGATGCATTTCCATTCAGTATTCACTCTATTGCAAACCGCAAAATTTTCAAGGCAACATAAAATCGCTAAGTAAGACTAAGACACTTGTCTGCCGATCCGGAGGTTGCGGGTTCGATCCCCGCTGGAACTCAGATTTTTTTAAATAGGATCCAGTCTGGTTAACACTTAGGGCCAATAAAAACATATATCTGGTTGGTTATAAGAGACTGCCACATGGCAATAAACTCGACAGGTTAAAAAAAATCGCATTTTACCTGATACGCGAGTACCCAGCGGCGGCCGGTCCCGAGGTGCGCTGGCACTCCGAACTGGAGAAACAATTCGCAATATAGAGAAATAGTCTCACGGTTTACTGTATGTCTCTGTCTGTCCTATATGAATCGGCGTTTCCGCCGCATATTCGAGTTCGCTCCAGTATGAATTGGCAAACTTGGCCGGCCAATTTGAAAGGAATATTTTTTAAATTTTACTTTATTTTTTATTTAATTTTCACTTAAATAAAAATCCTCGTACTATTTGTCAGTATTCTTCTACATATTTAATCTATACAAATATTTAACATTTTTGGAAGTCATGTTTGCGAAAATATAATTTAATTATTGCGAAATATTTCTCCGGCTCAGCGCACCAACGCATACCGAGACCAGCCGTCGCTGCGAGTACCTGTATAGCACAAAAAAATTATTTCAACGATTCAAAATATAGCTCGTACTTCCCGCTTAACAAGTGGGTATCCTAGGTTTAATTCATAGAGAACTCACTTCCTTGGTGATTTTACGCTCCGACTATCATCTCGTACTTCACGCTAAGCAAGTGGGTATCCTAGGTTAAATTCATAGAGAACTCACTTCCTTAGTGATTTTACGCTTCGACTATCATCTCGTACTTCACGCTAAGCAAGTGGGTATCCTAGGTTTAATTCATAGAGAACTCACTTCCTTAGTGATTTTACGCTCCGACTATCATCTCGTACTTCACGCTAAGCAAGTGGGTATCCTAGGTTTAATTCATAGAGAACTCACTTCCTTAGTGATTTTACGCTTCGACTATCATCTCGTACTTCACGCTAAGCAAGTGGGTATCCTAGGTTTAATTCATAGAGAACTCACTTCCTTAGTGATTTTACGCTCCGACTATCATCTCGTACTTCACGCTAAGCAAGTGGGTATCCTAGGTTTAATTCATAGAGAACTCACTTCCTTAGTGATTTTACGCTTCGACTATCATCTCGTACTTCACGCTAAGCAAGCGGGTGTCCTAGGTTTAATTCATAGAGAACTCACTTCCTTAGTGATTTTATGCTTCAACTATCATCTCGTATTTCACACTAAGCAAGCAGGTGTCCTAGGTTTAATTCATAGAGAACTCATTTCCTTGGTGATTTTACGCTTCGACTATCATCTAAATTTGTAATCTGTTTTATCAAACACTGTTTATTTCACTTTTACTAACGGTATAACCTTACCGGTTTCAAGGCTTTCACCTCATCATGAGGTGATATACAGGTACTAGGCGAGAAGAAATGCTTATCATTTGAGGGGAGTAGCACAGTCTGGGTTAAAAACCGATGAAATTCAGCTCGGAAGTCCAGACTGTAACCGCGCGGCCATACACCTCTATAATGACACTCATATAATGTGAGTCCCTAGAAATTTCTAAGTCAGTACATCGAAGCAAACATCTAGTAAACACATATATCCCAAAAATCTCTCCGCTGCTGACCGAGATCGTTCCATGCCTCCCTCAGCCCTCAGTCCCCAACCGTTAAAAGCGTGTATATCGGTCCCAGTTCGGACAGAATTCAGTCTTGTTTGTGCTCCCCTGAAGATTAGGTGTGCACCTTGAAACCGGTAGGGTTATACCGTTACATAAAGTGGAATAAACAGTGTTTGATAAAACAAATGACAATTTCTTTAAACCTCCACAATGTTTAATGTCTGAACTATACGAGTAAATAATATATCATCTATTTTTTTTGCTTTCAAGGGTTCACAAATTAGAAATCATAAATTTTTATTGTTGAGCTACTCGTACAAAAAAAATAATGTGACATCAAAGAAAGATCAAAATATTTTTTTAAAAACATTTTCGGAAATGTTGAAGATATCAATATCCGAGGCCTTATGTAAGAACGACAGCTTGTGGTACAGATGAAGATCACAGCAGAAATGACCGCGTAACGTAAGTATTCCAATTTTAAAATACACGCTATCAAAGTAAAATAAGTTGGCAACTCGAAGATACTTGCAATATTAAATTAAGTAATGTTTAAGTAATTTTTTGATTTGTACTTTATAATAAAAAAATCAAAATATATTTATTGGCATTTCACGAATTATATAATAACCTTTCCTTACCTATGCTAAAAAAAAATGCGCGCGTTCCGGTGCTGTGTATTCAGTACACATGTAAAAATGAGCGATTTAAAATCGGAAAAATAAGAATATTCATAGCCAATCGCTTAAATTAATTAAATTTGAAGTCAAAAGTGATAATAATTGAAATTTAATTGCTATTTAAACATGAATAAAAAACATCGGTCAACGTTCACAAAATGGGCGAAGCGACCACCTCGAACGAAAGCCCGCGAGCTACTGAAGCGAGAGAAGCGAGCGAACTGAGATTCTATTTATTTCTTGCGTTCCCATATACCGAAGTAGAGTGATAGTGAAACGTGAATAGCGTAACTTCCTCACCCATAGCGGTTTTTTAGAATGAATATACCTACGTTACACACTGGCACACATTTGATTATATTGGTAAATTTATTCCCGATTTTCACAAAATATCTGTGATGTGGCCGATAAGTGCTAATTAATATTATTTCTTTCATTCAATGCGTAAATGTATTACGGAGGAATACCTAAAATCTGAACCCAGTTTTTACTATGTTTATAGAGATATTAAAGTTTTTAGAAGCAATGTGTACTAGTTACACATCATAGGGAAGGAATGGTTAAAGAAATAAATAAAATAAATATTAGGTTTATTGACAGCAACATAGTATGTACAAGATCACACCTGAATAACACTTCTAAAACACATAAATTGCAGACAATACATCAGACACAGAAGCTGTCAAAAGGTCTGGGCTCATCTAATAGCATCCCCTCGGCCAAAATACACCCCACCAATATAGGGCGAACCCAGCCACGGCGACACCAGATGTTTTTCAGCCCACACCCTTAAACACGTAGAAACAGGAATATATTCAAAAAAATAAACACAGAAAATAAATATAGTAGATGACAAAAAAAGAAAAAAAGAAAAAAATACATTCAAGAGAGAGTACACCAAAAGGTCCGGGCTCATCCCACAAACACTCCCACGGCCGAGATACACCCCACCAGTGTAGGGCGAGCCCAACCGCAAGGGCATCAGGGGGCTTCCATCCCACACCCCCGCATATCTAGATTAAAGAATAAATATAATAAAAAAGAAAAAAACAAAAAACAAAAACGTATGGCAGAAAACAAAATAAAAAGTAAACCCACATATACTACCTCAGGTTAACTGTCAGCAAGAACGAGGAAAAAAAAAAGAAGAGAAAAGCCTCAAAGGAGTCCAAATTTTACATAATGACAAATGGGAAGTAAGATAGTTGAGACAACATTGAAATAGTTAGGCAGTAGTACATTGAAATAGATAAGCAGTTTTAAAAGAATTAATGGTTAATGCCACCCCCTGTGGTTATGCGAGTTATAAAGAATTAAACTGTCCTTTCAAAATACGAAAATTTCCTCCCCAGGGTTTAGAAAATACTGTGTGAGAATATTTATATTTATTATTCTATTAAATTTCCTATTAGGATTAACGAGTGTTTACTAGTTTAAATATTAATAAATCTTATAAATTTTTATTGTTATTATCAATTAAGGCTACCTTTTCAACGACGACCTAAGTTGCTTAATTGACAATACATTCAACGGATAAATGTATTACGGAGGAATACTTAAAATCTGAACCCAGTATTTATTATATTTATAGAGATATTAAAGTTTTTAGAAGCAATGTGTACTTGTTATACATCACAGGACAGGAAGGGATAAACAAGATGAAAAGTCAATCTTTGTATAAGCTTTCAGCAGGCTAGAACATAAATAGACACATTAATCACCGAAGAAATCAAAGTTCCTTAATGAGAGACTTTATTGTTTCTCTTCCGCTTGGTATCCTCAACAACAGTCTTCCGAGACGTGCCTGGAGTCCAAAAAACTCGATATGTTGCATAAGCTTAATAAAATTCGATCCTTTTTTCTTACATCACGTACGACTAATGGTTGAACATTTCGAACTAAATTACGTACTTTTCTTTGAATTCATCGCATTTTTACTTTAGGTTTAGGTTCAGATTGAATCACTTTCAACTGAAAATCTTTTTTCCTTTGACATCAACTTAAACACACAAAGTTTTATACCTTAAATCAGGGATGGGTCACCTGTCAAAACCGGAGTTGATTTAAGGCTCGTGGATCCCACGTTATTTTTTTATTAACAGCCATTTCAAAATTTCATATTTTTAAATGAAAAATTCGAACGGACGCAGAAGGACATTCAAGAACAACCGATATAAGAAAGTCAAGGAGGTCGTCGTCGTTGCCGGGCTTTGTAGTCGATAATCTCCTCACCACTCCAACATCAGTCTTGAACCGTTCTTCCACGTCAATCATGTGATCTTCTGTGAGAAAACAGCCCGATACTGGATGCGCACTCCTTCCCGCAAACGCCACACACATGTGGACCCTGCTGAGCCGCCTGGCCATTCTGACGCATGTTCGCAGCGCGCTGACTGTTTCTCACACGTCTAGCCGCTGAGACGCCATCAGCCCGAGAACATACGGCTCTCCACCCCTGATGGTCACGAGCCACCTGCTCCCAGTCCTCAGGCACCCCGCACAAAGTAAGCGACTCTCGCAGACTGTCCTTATAGCACTTCCTCTGCCCACCAACTCTTTACTTGCCCACCACTTCCCCGTACAAGACGCGTTTTGGGAGTCTATGATCGCCCACGCGTATCACATGCCCGGTCACCGCCTTTACAACCAAATCTTCTATATATTTACAGTTGGAGCGTTGCAGGGCCGAAACATTTGTGACATGATCACTCCAGTGGATCCGAAAAATTTAGCGAAGAAAACAATGGTGGAAAATTTCAAGGTTTTGAATGTACGTTCTATAAGTAACCCAAGTCTCAGACCCATAGAGAAGCGTGATAATAATCTAACTATCCTCGAGTGATTGACGAGATCGAGAAAGATGGAGAAAAAAGGTTCAAACAGCTGACCCCGAACAGATGGCATAAGACAAAGAAAAACAAGAAGATCAAAATGAAAATGTTTGAATATAAGGTAACGTGTTCAATTTGTTCAGATTTATATAGCGCTGTTCTGTATGACCCTATCAATATCATCCCAAGAGTACTGTGTTAATCATACTCTCGGATTGTTAATAGACAAGCGCCAGAATATAGCTCCAGAAAAAGGATATTTTAGGTATACTCGATCTTATCAGCAAAGAATCGCAGTGAAAAAATTGCGACACCACCGGGAATCGAATGGGTGATCCTAAGTTTGTGAGGCTAACGACTTACTCACTGAAGCATGAAAGCTGATAAATTTTTACATTGACTTTTTTATTAAATACAAATATAATTATATTGTTTATAGTTAAGGCATTGACGTTGTGGAGGGTTAAAGGCATTGTAATTCGTTTTACCAAACACTGCTTATTCCACTTTGTGTAACGGTATAACCCTACCGGTTTTAAGGTGCACACCTCATCTTCAGGGGAACATAAACCAGACTGAATTCTGTTCGAACTGGTACTGATATACATGCGTTTAACGGTTGGGGACATTTGGGTTGGGGACTGAGGGCTGAGAGAGGCATGTGACGACCTCGGCCAGCAGCGGAAAGATTTTTGGGATATATGTGTTTACCAGATGTTTGCTTCGATGTACTGACTTAGAAATTTCTAGAGACTCTCATTATATGAGTGTCATTATAGAGGTGCATGGCCGCGCGGTTACCCACTGGACTTCCGAGCTGAATTTAATCGGTTCTAAGCCCAGGCTGTGCTACTCCCCTCGAATGATAAGTATTTCTTCCCGCCTAGTATTCAGGGGTATAAGGATACCTATGACTTGAGTCATATCTATTCTTTCAATAAAACAAAGAAAAAAACATGCCCGTGTACTTCAATCGTTTCACTTTGGTGTGCCATCAGATCAAGTACAGCGGTGTTGCCGGTGAGTTTGCTGGTGTACAACGGCTCACTCACTTAAACAAGCCAACTCCACAACATAGCTTCCCTTTCCAATTGAATTGACAACGGGATCCTTGATGAGGCCCAGCCAGAAATTACACAAACACCTAAATAAATAAACACATTTTTTGTAATTTATTTTTATCAAACACTGTTTATTCCACTTTTTTGTAACGGTATAACCCGTGTTTGAAACAGTGTTTGATAAAAATAAATTACAATGTCTTTAAACCTCCACAACGTTAATGCCTTAACTATAAACAACAAACATATTTTTGTTATTTATTGTAATTAGTTTTATCAAACACTGTTTATTCCACTTCATATAACGGCATAACCTTACCGGTTTCAATGTTTTCCCCTCATCATCAGGGTAGCACAATTGTTTGTGCTCTCTCGATGATGAGGGGAAAACCGTTACATAAAGTGGAATAAACAGGATTTCACTAAACCAATTACAAGCGTATTATTTGAAACCTATTTATTCCATGTGAAAAAAATAAACATCTATAGTGTTAATATTTTTATTAATTTTTTTCCTATATATACAGAATTATATTACTATCAATTTGTGACACATAAAATTTTAACATAAATCTTCTTCTTCTTTATATCGGAAATCTAAGGTGTGTTACTATTATTTAAGCATCGATATTTTATTATTCTATATTTTATGGTTTATAAAAAACAGCTTACGAGCCCCACAAAACAATCAGACAGGCCAGATGCGGCCACGGGTTGGTCATTTCTGCCTTAAACCATACTAACACGGCGAATTTCTCCTATAAACTTCAAAATCGTGCGTTGTATTCCGCATTTTATAAACTATAATATAAAAGAAAATAGCGCTATCGTAAATAGAACAATAAAAATAGTCGTAAAAGTGTATTTATTCTTATACCAATAAAATAAATTCGGACATTGAGAAAGCAAGTTTACATCATTATCACCAACACGCTATAGCACCATTCAGATACACAAAGAGAATATCTCGTATTATTGCTAACCTGGCATACATCTTATATACTTCTGCCACGTAAATAAACGTTATGCATATTCTCTTATTTTAAAAAATTATCACCCCATTTAGTGTCCTGGGTGAATTGAATAGGACATTGAAGAGTAACAACAGGAAACAAGGTTAAACGGAACACTTAATGTTATATATTAGGTGTTAACACTTAATGTTATATATTAGGTGTATTAAGCGTTTTTTTTTTATTTAAAATTGAGCACCAAAAGTAAAACAAAATGGTAAAGGTTATACTTCATTCGAAAGAAAATTTTCTGTTCTACAAGATATTGTGTTTGCTTTTACGTTACATATATTATTTTTATTTGATTACAAGCCTTCAAAATGGAATGTCAAGTAGACAAAAGTGAGCATTTTCGACACCTCCTTCTGTACGCGTTCAATCGAGGGAATAAAGCTGCCAAATATTTGCGAAGTGTACGGTGAAGATGATATTAATGAAAGGACAGCTCGTCGATGGTTTTTGCGTTTAAAAGACGGTAATTTCGACCTGAAAGACATGGAGCGTTCCGGATGACCAATGGACTTCGATGAGGACCGCTTAAACCATATTATTCATGAAGATCCCCTTCAAATATTTTTCATCACTGTTTTTTTTTTTCATCACCATTTATCATCACCAGTAATGATGCGGTAAAAGAACCTTTGCTTGTGTCCATGCGCAGTTTGATGGCGTGCGAGCAAACCAGCAGAAATTGTCGAACGTTGATTTTTGTTGTTTTTACTCAAAACATGTGGAACCCAAGCGCCGAGCTTCTGGACTTTTCCCATTGGTTTAAGATGGTGGTATACAGTGATGTGACTACAATTCATCTGCTTAGTCAATTCTACGATGGTTTGAAGGGGATCTTAGGGGAAATATCGCGAGCAGCTTTGGCAGTTTTATTCCCTCGATTGAACGCGAACAGAAGGAGGTGTCAAAAATGCTTACTTTCGTCTACTTGACATTCCATTTTGAAAGCTAATAATCAAATGAAACGGAAAAGCAAACACAATGTCTTGTAGAACAGAAAATTTTCTTTCGAATAACGTATAACCTTTACCATTTTGTTTTACTTTTGGTTCTCATTTTTAAATTGGAAAAAAAACGGACACAACTTATGTTAATACCCAATACTTCTGCCACGTAAATAAACGTTATGCATATTCTCTTATTTTTTAAGATTATCACCCTATTTAGTGTCATTGGTGAATTGAAAAGGACATTGAATTGTAACAACAGGAAACAAGGTTAAACGGAGCCCTTAATGTTATATACAAATAAAAACCCAGCAATATCAACAGCAACAGTTGCAAAAATGAAAATACACAATGGTGTGCTGGTGCTCATCTTGAAGTATGGAAGGGAATATTGAATTTAGCAGAAGAAGGATAAGATTAAGATTAATGCTGTAAAGATGCGTGCACGAAGTAAAATTCGTTGTGTGTCAATGTATGAAAGAAGACGGAATGAAAACATCATAAATGACTGCATGGATCTGTTATACATAGAGGTAAACCATTCCACGCCATAGGACCAGCTACAGCAAATACAGAGATACAATGAAGATAGTTACAGCAGAGATACAATGAAGACATCCTGATCAGAAATACAATGAAGGCATCTCAATCAGAGATACAATGTAGGCACTGCAATCAGAGATACAATGAAGGCATCCCTATCAGAGATACAATGAAGGGATCCCAATCAGAGATATAATGAAGGCATTCCAATCAGAGATACAATGAAGGCATCTCAATCAGAGATACGATGTAGGCACCGCAATCAGAGATACAATGAAGGCATCCCAATCAGAGATACAATGAAGGCATCCCAATCATAGATATAATGAAGGCATCCCAATCAAAAATACAATGAAGGCATCTTAATCAGAGATACAATGTAGGCATCCCAATCAGAGATACAATGAAGGCATCCCAATCAGAGATACAATGAAGATATCCCAATCAGAGATACAATGAAGGCATCCTGATCAGAGATACAATGAAGGTATCTTAATCAGAAATACAATTTAGGCATCTCAATCAGAGATACAATGAAGGCATCCCAATCAGAGATACAGTGAAGATATCCCAATCAGAGATTTAAATATAAAGAGACAAAGTTTGCAATCAAATCATTCGCAATACTTTAGCCAATATTCTTGTGTACAAGATACGAAAATCTTTAAGGAATAATAATCATTAGATTTAATAAACTGTGATTTAAAAAAAAATCTTCTTCTAAAATTTAGTTTTCAAAAGAATTGTGAAATCGAAATTCTTTATAATATTCTCGAGAAAAAACACTTGTTTCTAAATGTCATGTTGAGGGAGATACAGATCCTCCTCTACATGACAATTTGTCATCATCCCCGGGTTAAATCACAAGTATTAAGATACAATTAAATTATTATTTGATTTGTTGAATTGAACAAACATAAAATTGGTATTCATTTAATAACACTGACTTTGGGAATAACGATTTATTGAAAATCTGATAAAACATTATTAAAATTTATAATATTATTGACAATAAATTGTTATTTGATGGCCTGCGTGGTTTAGTTGTATCTTCCACTTGGAATTTTCAGGTTCGATTTCCTATGCTGTCTGAAAAAAAGGACTCAAGCTAGTCAAAGTCGAGTACTTAGTCTTGTTACAATAATCACGCACGCTAGACGGGTGTAAATGTCATTGTTACGTGATTACGAACAACGAATTCCGTGTCTACTGCAATGGTTTTGAACCCTTATGCTCAATTAATGGGACTGAATAAAAGGGTTCTCATCACGCGTTTTAATATACGAGTACCTTAATTACTGATTGGGATAATTTGATTAGGTAAGTAACGAATGAAGGAATAAATATTTCTACAATAAAAAAATACATAAAACCAATGAAACCTCTACAAATAACTATCTTTTACGTATTATTTATATTGTAGTTAATGCATTAACATTGTGGAGGTTTAAAGACATTGTAATTTGTTTTTATCAAACACTGTTTATTTCACTTTTTGTAACGGTATAACCCTACCGGTTTCAAGGTTTTCCCCTCATCATCAGGGGACTCATAAAATATCATATATTTCACGACACATATAAGCATACCTTTAAATGGAGCAAAGTCATATTTATAAAAAACATATCATACGAAATAACCAAAATAAATCCAAGTCACATAAAGCCAGCTTTTTACACTAATTTTAGTGTTCGGAAACTCATATTTAACGGGAAAGGCAAAAATGGAATACTTTGCAACAGTGGTGTATATACACTTGTATGTGCTGACTGTGATAATTTCTATGCAGGAAAGACAGTAGAATCATTTGAAAAAAAAATTCGTGAACACAAATCGTCTAATTTATTCTGAAATACCATACATTTTTTATCGATGATTTCAAATTCTTTGTTCAAATTGTGATAATTTATATGCAGGAAAGACAGTAGAATCATTTGAAAAAAAAATTCGTGAACACAAATCCTCTAATTTATTCTGAAATATCATACATTTTTTATCGATGATTTCAAATTCTTACACATCTGTAGTAACGGAAATAAATTGGACAGATTAGAGGCCCTAGAAATTTCTAAGTAAGTGCATCGGGGTGAATATCTGGCAAACACATATATTCCCAGAATCTCGCCGCCGCTCGCTGAAGTTGTCTCCTTCCTTCCTCCACCTACAATCCCCAACCCGAATATTTACCGTTAGAAGTGTGAATGTCGGTACCAGTTTAAATTGAATTCAGTATTGTTTGTATTCCACTGATGATGAGGTGAAAGCTTTGAAACCGGTAGGGTTACACCGTTACAAAAAGTGGAATAAACAGTGTTTGATCAAACAAATTACAATTTCTTTTAACCTCCACAATGTTAATGCCTTGACTATAAATAATTGTAAAAAAATGGCGTTCTGAGTTATCTGCCTACTCCGATAGTATGTACAAATATGTCTTTCAAATTTTGAACCCAAAAAGTTCTATATTATAAAAGTTACATTAAAAGACTAAAACAAATGTGTTTTAACAAATAAATTTCCTTTTTCATAATTTTTACGAAAACTGCACACAAGTATTAAAAATTTACGATAAATTTCAAAATGTATAATATTATTTGACGAAACGTAAAAAAAAATAAAGAAAATTGAAAATCAAAATAAAAGCTCTAAATTTCTTAAAAATATTCGTGTATATTCCACAAAGCACTGTAAATTAACCCTTAAATATTCCAAAAAAAAACGGAGTAAATTAACTCTGAAAGCCTTACAAAACAAATATGCCAGGACTTTCAAAAAGATTTAACGACCCGTTATTTTTTTTTAAATTGTTCATCCTTTTCATTATATTTTGTTACTTTGTTTATTACCGATTCCTATTTTAAGGTAAAAAGTTCCCCTTCCTACTAAAAAAGGTTGAAAAAAAACATAATTTCTAATTAATTTACCTACAAAGAAGAATGTTCACAAAAACAATGCCTGATTTTTTTTTACGACCTCGTTACCCCGAATTAGGATTGTAAGATATTTGGAAAAAAAAATACGAAGAGCAAGTTGCCTTTTTGTAACATTTTTCACCCTTAGGAATATTTAAATCCATCATTATCTCAAGATTTTACTTATTTCCAAAAGATTGTTTCATCCGAAAGCCCGGCAGAATGGATTGATATTTGATACGTTATAAACCGCCGCCGTAATCTAGCGGCCGCCATTTCTACAGATTAATGATTTTAGAATTTTTCTCACCGAAAAGTAAATTGTTATTTTTCTTTTATTCTGTAATATCTGGTTTCAAATGTTTTTGATGATTTATAATAATATATTTTGCTATCTTAATTTTAAAAAAATGTAATGTTCCTATTTTAGTGACCATCAAAATAGGTTACAAGAGTTATACTCAAATTCTATTTTTGAGTGTGCATGAATATAAATACAACTTGTCATAACAATTATAAATATTTACATGGATCACAAAGATAAAAAAATATCAAGAAACAGTACACCCGTGTATACCACCTACTACACATAAAATACAAACGTGATACAGGTCAAAGCTCAGGTAATCCAAAGCCATGTCACACAAAAAAAAAACATCAAACAACATAAAAACAAAAAAATACACATACGTAATTCAAACTTCAACATTTCTTGAATCTTCAAAAAGACTTTAGTTTCACTTTGTGGTGCCATGTTTTATGTAAAAAAACACTTATTTTATATTTTCGTGTTCATCACTGGTTTATTTTGAGTTTAACACCGGTTTCGAAGACCTCCGTCTTCGTCGTCAGGTAAAGATAAACTAAATTGCTCACAATATATTTTTTCTGCAAGTGTAAATAGTATAAAAGTAATGAAGTAGGTGGAGAGAAGTGGGAAGAGTTGTGATACAATGGTAAATGGGGCGGGGAAAAAATAATCTTACGGGTAGACCAGGGTCTGGATATCTAGACTCTGGTCTACCCATAAAATTTATTCGAGTCTTCCTCCTTGAAAAGCTGACCAGCTAATAATTAAAAAAATAAGGTTATTTTCTACAATAATATAATATATTAGACGTGTAGATCTTACACTAATATTGATATTTAAAATCATAGCACTCGTTTGATAGTAATAAACACAAAAGGAAAATGTATATACAATAGCATCCTTTATAGAACAAACTTTCCTCAAAGGCGCTTCAGCTCGAGAACCGAACCCACTATCATTGACAGATTAAAAAAATAACGAAAGAAAACTCATACGAGTTGAATGGAAAGATAGGATAGTAGTGCTTGCGTCCTAAGATTAGGTACTTTGATTATATCAAGTACTTTTCCGCATTTGCACACGTTAAAAAAACATATTTGCATAAACAAGACGAACTACAAATAAATATTTGTAGATCTACCAATATATGGTAGTAACACGTCCGGTGTAGTACAGTATTTGTGTGTATAGTTCATATACAATCATAAATTTTAATCAGACCTTCCAAAAAGGGTTGTCTTGAAATGCTTCCTAAAACTGCAAAATCCTTGTTTATAGTTAAGACATTAACGTTGTGGAGGTTTAAAGACATTTTAATTTGTTTTATCAAACACTGTTTATTCCACTTTTTGTAACGGTATAACCCTACCGGTTTCAAGGTTTTCACCTCATCTTCAGGGGAGCACAAACAAAACTGAATTATGTTTGAACTGGTACCGATATATACGCTTCTCATGGTTGGGGACATTCGGGTTAGGGACTGAGGGCTGAGGGAGGCATGGAACGATCTCGGCCAGCAGTGGATATATTTTTGGGATATATGTGTTTGCCAGATGTTCACCTCGATGCACCGACTTAGAAATTTCTAAGGCCTCTAATCTGTCCAATTTATTTATGTTACTATTGATATGTAAGAATTTGGCATCATCGATAGAAAATGTATAGTTTTCACGGTGACAATGATTAACCATTTCAGAATAAATTAGAGGATTTGTTAAGGTGGATTTGTGTTCAAGGAATCTCTTTTCAAAAGATCTTCCAGTCTTCCTATGTAGAAATGATCACAGTCAGCACATAAAAGTTTATACGAGTACACACCACTGTTGCTAAGTATTCCATTTTTGCCTTTCCCGTTAAATAAGAGTTTCCGGAGATTAAAATTAGTATAAAAAGCTGGCTTTATGTGACTTGGATTTTTTTTAGTTATTTCGTATATGTTTTTTTTATAATAAGGACTTGGCTCCATTTATAGATTGGCCTATAGATGTCGTTAAACACTCATATTATATATCTAACACTAAAAAGTAAACAATTTCACACCACAGAACCAGCAACAGTAAAGGTTTTATCATAATGCCCCACCCTATTGGATCGATTTGGATCGTTATTCTCTCAGGCTTCAATAGTTACACTAGTGAGGATGTGCAAAAAACTGGAAAATCCGTTAGCCATATCTGTGTGATGTTCTTTTGATAAATATTTTTTTTAAAACAATAATTTCAATATATTTTTCATGTATAGTATATCTGAATATTCCTTCATTCCTATGCTCTGGATAGGGATGCCTGTAGACGTGAAACCAGTTGTCAATCTCAATCATTTATAGGTGGATAGTTTGCCAAAGCAATTAAATAATTCATTATAAAGCCATGCGACCCCCCAAACGATAAAAAAAATATAGACCAGCAAAACGTATTCTAAAGAACAAAAGTATTTTAAAGAAATATACAACGTCTCATTAGAATATTTTAAAAATATACCAAGATATAGCATTTATAGTTTAGGAACTAGTCCTTAAGGGAAGAGATGATGATGATTTGTTGATAAATAAAACACGTTTTGGATCGCAATGCGGAAGAAGAGTTGTTATTAGTAAACGTAGGTATTTATACTATTTCCGCGTGTGTGCGGGAATGCGAGCAAGATATCCTTCGTCTCGTTTCTGCATTAGCAAAACGATTAATGTCGTATGTAGGTGACAATTTATTTACGGAACTGGCGAGACAGCGTGGTGCGTTCTCGCTCTAGTATGGAATGCGGTCCGCTCCGGGCTATGGGTTGAATGGCCGGCGTGTGAACTTCGGACTTGTTTATTTAGATTTGTCGAGGAATGCAGAGGTCACTTCATCGGTCATTGACCGTATGTGTGAACGCCCACAGTGTTCCAAGTGTGCGACCGCCACAACAGTAAACCCTTCATATAAATCAATATTCCTCAAAAAAAAACCGGGCATTGGAAAGGTTGTCATGATTTTAATCAGATCTTACTTAGGTGAGTATTTCGTGTATTCAGTTTGGTTGCAACTCAGCCATGAGCTTCAAGGTGGGCTCGTATACTAGCATTAACTCCTACAGGATATTTTAGTTCTCCTTTAGCTGTTAGAACACATGAGTATATCAATGGGTTCGTTCAACTTCTCTCTACTTATCGTGTCCATGACAACAATAAAGAAGCCAAGCCTTCATACTGAATTTTGGTGAAGTCCCATTCTCACTGGGTAGGGTTCTGACTAGCCGTTTCTACTTTTGCTCCTGGACAGGAGTTGGATATACACATATCCAACTCCTGTCGTGTTTTTGAATATGTGTAAGCATACAACGTTATAACTAAGAAATGAAAGATTCAACATATTATCCACCATTATTATCAAACCATTTATTTATTTAACACTTTTATTGCAAATACAATATTTGGGGCGTATTATTAGGCGACCATCTCTTCCAACCATTCAGACAAAAGTTAATAAAGCAAGTTACGTGGTCGCATAAATCATTCAAATTACTATCCATAAACACATACGTGAGCATATGCCAACGGACTCCACAAAGACGGACAATCACCCGAACATTATTTCTCATATGATATAAAGGGAGATATCATCAATCAAAATAAAAGGAAGAGATGGTGGAGAGGAAAGGAAAAGAAAAATCAGGAATGAAACACGTTATTTTACTGACTAGAAATTAAGAGTTTTTTCAGTCGCTTCTTAAAGCATGCCAAGGACGGAGCGAGTCTTATATTGGTTTGTAACTGATTCCAGAGTGTCACTGCATGGACAATAAAGGACGACGTAAAAAAAAGAGGAGCGGTGAACTGGAAAGGCCAATAGACAACCTCTGTTTGAGCGTAGCGCTAATCCATTATTGGAAAGACGCTGACAATTTTCGGCGAGATAAGTGGGGGGGTGGCAGGTACCATTCCCCTGCTATGCTAGGCAGAGTGTTAGTGCTAGGCAGGAAATAGTGTTAGATTTACCTATTGTGACACATACATTTAGACTCTTTCACATACGTACGTGTACATCTTTTCAAACAACTCAGACTTTTTATATATTTCTTTCTTTCAAATTATCATTCATTGGTTCATATTTAGTTAGTAAGACACCTGTTGTCCAAAACCCTCGTGCTGAAAGACAGATATGTCACTAACTAGGCCACAGAGTGGTCAATAATAAGAAAATAAATGTTTCAAAAAAGATGAAAACACATGATCTTCGTTACATTGTGTATGCGTGAGTTGTCTGTCGCTGTTTCAAACCACCTTTACCTTTTTATTATACGTTACATTGTGCACGCATGAGTCGTCTGTCGCTGTTTCAAACCACCTTTATTTTTTTATTGTACGTTACATTATGCATGCATGAGTCGTCTGTCGCAGTTTCAAACCACCTTTTTTTTATTATACGTTACATTGTGCATGCATGAGTCGTCTGTCGCTGTTTCAAACCACCTTTACCTTTTTATTATACGTTACATTGTGCACGCATGAGTCGTCTGTAGCTGTTTCAAACCACCTTTATTTTTTTATTGTACGTTACATTATGCATGCATGAGTTGTCTGTCGCAGTTTCAAACCACCTTTATTTTTTATTATACGTTACATTGTGCATACATGAGTCATCTGTCGCTGTTTCATACCACCTTTATTTTTTTATTGTACGTTACATTATGCATGCATGAGTTGTCTGTCGCAGTTTCAAACCACCTTTATTTTTTATTATACGTTACATTGTGCATACATGAGTCATCTGTCGCTGTTTCATACCACCTTTATTTTTTTATTATACGTTACATTGTGCATGCACGTGTCGTCTGTCGCTGTTTCATACCACCTTTATTTTTTTACTATACGTTACATTGTGCATGCACGAGTCGTCTGTCGCTGTTTCAAACCACCTTTAACTTTTTATTATACGTTACATTGTGCATTCATGAGTCTTCTGTCGCTGTTTCAAACTACCTTTAATTTTTTATTATACGTTACATTGTGCATGCATGAGTCGTCTGTCGCTGTTTCAAACCACCTTTAATTTTTTACTATACGTTGTTACATTGTGCATGCGTGAGTCGTCTGTCGCAGTTTCAAACCACCTTTAATTTTTTATTATACGTAACATTGTGCATGCATAAGTCGTCTGTCAATTAAATTTTTTACACCTTGTTTTCGTGGGTAATAAAATACATTTGACTTCGGTCACATCTATTCAGTTTTTTTAAATAACACCACCGTACCATCACGGCATTTCCCTATCATAGAAAGCAGAAAAAGAAGGCGCCAAACTTTCATATCGTGACACACATGTTTTACTTTCAAACTTGTTCTCGTATAACTCCTATGATAAGTATAATTTTTTAGTTATCATTTTATCTTATATTATCAATTAAATCAAACCATACTTTCCTTAGTCTTCCTCTATCTTACCTTCCACTCACACTTACACTAATTCCACATGCTCAAACAACTGCACAGTGTTCTTCTTTATCTTAATCTATACATCAACAATTGTGTGTAGTTAATTCAACGTAAAAAAAACTTCTTTGTAATTTTTTTAAGTAATACTTACCTTTTATTCTTCAAATCGTTTCTAGTTATTAATATAAACATAATACGAATATTTGATTTCTCTTTTAGGAAAAAGAACGAAATATAATATTATTAAAATTCTTGTTACGAAATATTTTATATACGAGTATATATTTAAGAAATACGACATAATTTTTTCAGTTTAAAAACCAGGTCTTGTAGTTCTTCAAACATAATGAAATATTCATCGTTATGCTTTCATCATAATGAATAATAGAGACAGAATAAATAGCTAGACATTCTTTCCTATGTCAACATTAAAATTATATTATTTGAATAATTTGTGAAACACTTAAAAGTGCGAAAACAAATTGAATTTGTGTCTTTACCTAATTTCTAAGCTAATAAATAAATTATTCATCACATTTTTAATGTGAGTTACTAAGAAAACGTCTATTTTAGAGTTTGTCATCTATTCAAATAATTTTCTATTTAGGTTATACTACGCATGTTTGTTAGTTGATAGCTTTTGTCATTAAAATATATACTAAAATTATAAGTTTCAAAATATATATCTTCTTCGTCTTTTTCTTCCTGGCACTGTCCCAACTCATTGCCTAGGTAAGGGTCGGCTCTTCTCGTTCTCAGGCTATATGTTCTTCGGTTCTGGGTGTCGCTTTCATCTAGGCCGTTTCTCTGCAGTATTTTGGAGCATTGAGTCATCCAGGTGTTATTTGGTCTTCCTCTGGACGTCTGTCGAGGAAGATCCACAGACATTACCTGATTTACCATATGGTCTGGTGGTCTCCGTCTTGTGTGCCCGTACCTTCTCAACTGTCGCTCTTCCAACTTACTGTTTATGTCAGTAACTCTCAGGCTTTCACAAATGCGTGAACTCTTAATTCTATATTTTAGTGATACTCAAGCCGACCACCTAAGCATTCGCATTTCTGCTGTTTCAAGCTGCCTAGAGTAGGAGCTGTGCATAGCTCAGCATTCTGAGGCATACATAATTTCGGGTCTAATAATTTTTGACAATATTTCAGCGACGACAGTAGTCCATTTGTAGGAACTACTGTCGTCGCTGAAATATTGTCAACATACACGGTCAACGACCGACGAAACGACCTTTGGATATGTCCAAAGGTCGCATACCAAAACATTGAAATTGTTTACCCACAAATACTATTTACGATACATTCCACAGTAGAAAGAGAACGCATCGCGCTGTCTCGCCGTTTTCGCCAACAAATTCTCTACCCACAATATTATTTGCGATGTCTGCAATATTTCAATCGACCATCTCTGCACGCACAGAAGCGAGATAAAAATATATTGCGGGTGCACTCCCGCGCCCGTTCTGAAATGTATAAATACCTACTTACCGATAAATAAAGCATCATTAATCACTATTTATTATTCATTGATTAATTCACTCTCTCTTTCCGCATTGCTAATTGACGTATTTAAATACCAAACAATCAAAATCGTCAGCGCGTCCTTCAAGGACATACGCTAAAGTCTGGTATACCTTTCCTTTTAGTTTTATAGGCATTTTTGGGTCACACCAGTCTCAAAATATATCTGAATCCAAAAAATACACATACAACGAATACTGTGTGACCATTTTGTAGACAACATTTTACAAATATAAAGGAAATAAAAATTATGAAAGAACAATTTGAGTAAATTTTATTTGAAATAAGACCAGAAATTCCATCTTGACTAGTAGGAAGGACAAACTGCGATAAAGAAAAGCTACATAACAACAAAATAGAGATTGTCGCAAAAAATCTATCCAAAATTTTAATGATTATAAAGTCTGTATTTATTAGCATACAATTCCATTTCAACAGTCAGAATTAACAACACAAATGTTTTTTTTAATGATTCGCCTTTTTTTTCATTAATAACCATTCTGTTCTTTATATTACTGACAACGCGAAGCGACGGAATCACAAACATCGAAATCATTTCATTTGGTATTTGGGCACATTCTCTTTCAATGGCTACTCGTAATTCATCAATGGTTTCAAGTTTTTTAGCATAAACTTTAATAACATAAACTTTTAGCATATTTTTTAACATAAACTTTTAGCATATTCTTGAGAAATCCCCAAAAGAAAAAGTCTACTACCGTGTTTTCGTACTTCCAGAAACACTTCAAAATAAATTTTATTTATTCAAAACTTAGTCTGGTTTCTGCCATTATTTCTCAACGGTTAAATCCAGGGCTATGGAGTCGGAGTCGTGGAGTTGGAACATTTTAGGCGGAGTCGGAAAAAATCGACCGACTCCGACTCCGTTTAATTATTTAAACATTTTCTTTAACTCATCCAATGCTGAGAACACGCCTGGCGTGTCCATGTGAACATCTGCTTCATTCTCAAAACACGCGCGGCGTGTCCATGCCTAAATATTGTTAGTGTATTATATCAGCATACGATATTCGTTCATTACTTCGGAAGATGCTGCCGCATTCGGGCGTTCTCAAAAATCTTGTGTTCTATTCAATATTGAATAAAAAAAATAATAAACAATATAAATAAGATTTAGTTAACGTATGAAAACAAATGAAGCAACCTTTTAATTTTAAAGTGTTTTCTTATTTTTTTTAAGACCTACCTGTGTTGTTTTTCTAATTATTTTAAAAGTTTTATTTAATTCTTTTTTTAAATATTAATATATATTTTTAATTTTATTTTAGTGTGAAGATATTGCTTAATGCGTATTGTTTATATATTTTTTTATTAAATTGTTTCATTTGTGTACGAATATAATTAATTTTTTATTTATACCTGTATCCATTATTTATAAGTCAATATAAATACATTAGGTAGACGCAGTAAATTATAAAATAAAATAAAAATTTAAGTCAGAGTCGAGCTGGAGTCGGAGTCGGAGTCGGTGTCGGAGTATAAAATAAAGCCGGAGTCGGAGTCGGTAAATTTTCATCCGACTCCACAACTCCCTGGTTAAATCTAAAATTTTTTTAAATCTGCAAGTTACCAGTTATTAGTGTGGATACATTTTTTTGCGACACCCTTGTGGATACATTTTCTTGCGACAACCTGTATATAATAACAAGACAGTGCAGATAGCGCCAAATATAAAAATATAGAATTTATTTATGAAAAAGGTTAAAAAGGAATTTATACAATAATATAAGGAGGGAAAGGTGGTGGCTATGTCCATTAAATAAGGTGCTTCCACACATCTGACAAAACATAAAAATGTTAATGATTGGCCAATAGGGTAATAAGGGTTATTCTGTTCCTAGAGAAACTTGAATGTGATGCCTGTGGCTAAAAAATGATGGGTTATTATCTGAAATGGTATGTTTTTCTGGAGAAGAGGATAGCATGATGAAGTCTTTATAAAATATGTAATACATTGTAAGAGGGAGTCAATCTTCCACATCAATAACAATATAAAAACAACATGCAGGGAAAACAAGAAGAGAACTTGATAAATATGTAATACATTATAAGAGGGAGTCGATCTTCCACATCAATAACAATATAAAAACAACATGCAGGGAAAACAAGTAGAGAACTTGATAATCTATAAGAGGGAGTCGATCTTCCACATCAATAACAATATAAAAACAACATGCAGGGAAAACCAGTAGAGAACTTGATAAATATGTAATACATTATAAGAGGGAGTCGATCTTCCACATCAATAACAATATAAAAACAACATGCAGGGAAAACAAGTAGAGAACTTGATAATATATAAGAGGGAGTCGATCTTCCACATCAATAACAATATAAAAACAACATGCAGGGAAAACAAGTAGAGAACTTGATAAATATGTAATACTTGATAAGAGGGAGTCGATCTTCCACATCAATAATAATATAAAAACAACATGCAGGGAAAACAAGTAGAGAACTTGATAAATATGTAATACATTACAAGAGGGAGTCGATCTTCCACATCAATAACAATATAAAAACAACATGCAGGGAAAACAAGTAGAGAACTTGATAAATATGTAATACATTATAAGAGGGAGTCGATCTTCCACATCAATAACAATATAAAAACAACATGCAGGGAAAACAAGTAGAGAACTTGATAATCTATAAGAGGGAGTCGATCTTCCACATCAATAACAATATAAAAACAACATGCAGGGAAAACAAGTAGAGAACTTGATAAATATGTAATACATTATAAGAGGGAGTCGATCTTCCACATCAATAACAATATAAAAACAACATGCAGGGAAAACAAGAAGAGAACTTGATAAATATGTAATACATTATAAGAGGGAGTCGATCTTCCACATCAATAACAATATAAAAACAACATGCAGGGAAAACAAGTAGAGAACTTGATAAATATGTAATACATTAAAAGAGGGAGTCGATCTTCCACACCAATAACAATATAAAAACAACATGCAGGGAAAACAAGAAGAGAACTTGATAAATATGTAATACATTATAAGAGGGAGTCGATCTTCCACATCAATAACAATATAAAAACAACATGCAGGGAAAACAAGAAGAGAACTTGATAATCTATGATTAAAAACTTAAAATCATAAAACTAAATAAATTTACCTCAAATATTCGGGATAAGGCAAGTCAACCTTTCCCTTCCTGCGCTAAAAAATCCGCGCATTCCGGTGCTGTGTATTCAATTTAATCAATACACATGTAAAAATGAGCGATTTAAAATGGGAAAAATAAGAATATTCATAGCCAATCGCTTAAATTAATAAAATTTGAAGTCGAAAGTGATAATAATTGAAATTTAATTGCTGAAAACATGAAAAAAACATCAGCCGACGTTCAAATAATGGGCAAAGAGACCACCTCAAATGGATGCCCGAGAGACGCGAGCGAACTGAGATTATATTTCTTGCGTTCCCATATACCGAAGTAGAGTGAGAGTGAGACGTGAATAGCGTCACTTCCTCATCCATACTGGTTTTTTTTTAGGATGAATATACCTACGTCACACGTTTGATTGTATTAGTGAATTTATTCCCGATTTTCACAAAATATCTCTGATGTGGCCGATAAGTGCTAATTATTATTAATATTATTTTTTCATTCAATGCGTAAATGTACTATGGAGGAATACCTAAAATCTGAAGCCATTATTTATTATATTTATAGAGATATTAAAGATTTTAGAAGCAATGTGTACTAGTTACACATCACAGGGAAGGAAGAGTTAGATGAAAATTAACTCATATTATCATCTCCACTTTATAGAATTATAAATTATAGTTTAAGAATTCAATCCTCATTAATTCATAATGCTTTAAATTTTTATAAATGACCTTATCGAGGAAACATTTGAAATAATTAACTCTTAAGTTTTTTATTGTCTCAAGAAATTTTCTGGTTCATCATATATTTATGTGTTGTTTATATTTAAGGCATTAACACTGTGGAGGTTTAAAGACATTGTAATTTATTTTTATCAAACACTGTTTATTCCACTTTTTTTGTAACGGTATAACCCTACCGGTTTCAAGGATTTGGTCTCATCATCAGAAGAGCCCAAACAAGACTAAATTCTGTTCAAACTGGTAGCGATATACACGCTTCAACGGTTGGGGGCTGAGGGGTGAGTGAGGCATATGACGATTTCGGCCAAGAGCGGAGATTCGGCCAAGATTTATGGGATATAACTGTTTACCAGATGTTCGGATCGATGTACTGACTTAGAAATTTCTAGGGCCTCTAATCTGTCCAATTTATTTCCGTTACTACTGATATGTAAGAATTTGGCATCATCGATAGAAAAAGTATGGTTTTCACGGTGACAATGATTAGCCATTTCAGAATAAATTAAAGGATTCGTTAAGGCGGATTGGTGTTCACGAAATCTCTTTTCAAAAGATCTTCCTGTCTTTCCTACATAGAAATTATCACAGTCGGCACATAAAAGTTTATACGAGTACACACCACTGTTGCTAAGTATTCCATTTTTGCCTTTCCCGTTAAATAAGTGTTTCCGGAGATTAAAATTAGTGTAAAAAGCTGGATTTATGTGACTTGGAATATTTTTGGTTATTTCGTATGATCTGTTTTTTTTTTATAAATAGGACTTTGCTCCATTTATAGGTATGCTTATAGGTGTCGTTAAATTTATAATCTTTTATAAGTTTCTTTTTTGTTTTGTTTTTTAAAAGTGAATCAATGAGGCTTCCAGGATAGCCATTATTTGTGGCTATTTTTTATGGTTATTAATTCCTTTTTAAAATTGTCATCGGTTAATGGGACACTGAATAATCTATGATGCATACAGTTAAAGTAAAAACATATATTTATACTTACAAACGTAGTGTTCAATATGACAGAAAAAGATAAAATTTAGACAAGGGTCAATTTTTACGAGTATGCCCTGAAATAAAGGTCTCAACTTGAATGTCCGTAAAACCGACTACAAGAAATATAGTACATATAGTTTGCGCGTGACTTCTATTTACGGCATAAACTAGTTTTAAATGTTTTATGTGTCTTGGCTCTGTAATGTATCGGTCCGAAACGAGAAATTACAGCCGCATCATCGTAACAGCACTAATAATATTATTGCAGAAATAAATAATGCTTTAATTCGGAAAATGTGTTCAACTTGATCTTGATTAGAGGCAGTTGAAGACTAAAATTATCTAAAAAGACATTTTTTAAATTTATTTCATCATATTAACTCTTCACCATCATTGTCAACCAATAAAATGTGTGTAGTTATATTTGTATATATAATAATATATTGCATGCCATTTTTTTATCGGTAAACCTTTTATTTAATTAACTTTGTAATTTATTTTTAACAAACACTGTTTATTCCACTTTTTTATGACGGTATAACCCTACCGGTTTCAAGTCTTGCTTGTACTCCCCTGAAGATGAGGTGAAAGCCTTGAAACCGGTAGGGTTATACCGTCATAAAAAAGTGGAATAAACAGTGTTTGTTAAAAATAAATTACAATGTCTTTAAACCTCCACAACGTTAATGCCTTAACTATAAACAACATATTTATTAACTTTATTTGTAGTATGGACTGTTAATTTATTGTCATTAATTTATTTTTGATTTTTTTAAATTAACATGTACTATATAAAGGTGTGGGCTGTAAAACATTTGAAGTCCTCGCGGCCGGGCTTGATCTCTATTGATGGGAGTTTATCTCGACTGCGGGGATGTTATGAGACGAGTCAAGACCTTTTGATAGATTCTCTCTTTAGTGTATTTTCATCAACATTAATTTGAGATACAGATGTAGTTTTATATGTACATATATATATAGTACTCGGCGGTAAGTAATACACATCGGACTTAAGAAAGAGACTGTCGGCGGCCACAATCATCGGCTAACTTTGACTTTGACTCCTAAGTGTATTTTCTTCGACATTAACTTGAGATACAGATGTAGTTTTATATGTACATATATAGCACCCGGCGGTAAATAATACACATCGGACTTAAGAAAGAGACTGTCGGCGGCCACAATCATCGGCTAACTTTGATTTTGACTCCTTAGTGTATTTTCTTCGACATTAACTTGAGATACATATGTAGTTTTATATGTACATATATATAGTACCCGGTGGTAAGTAATACACATCGGACTTAAGTAAGAGACTGTCGGTGGCCACAATCATCGGCTAGTTTTGACTTTGTAGATCATCGTCTCTGTCATTTATACACGTATTCCGTCTATGGACAGAGACGACTCTCTATAAAGCCGAAGTTAGCTCTTTCGTAAGCCCGACGTGTATTACTTAACGCCGGGTTCTTGTACATATTATATTGATATCAATAAACCTATAGTTATTTATTTAAAAAGAAAAGGATCTCTTTCCCGGCCAATATAAACTGTATACCATTGTGGCGGTCGACGCACATTCGGTCGCACACTCGGAATACTGTGGGCATTCATACACACGGTCAATGACCGATGAAGTGACCCTTGCATTCCTCGACAAATTTAAATAAAGAAGTCCAAAGTTCACACGCCGGCCATTCAGCCCGCAGCCCGGAGCGGATCGCATTACACGCCGGAGCGAGAACGCACTTCGGCTGTCTCGCCAGTTCCGTATTTGAATGATACCTACATACAACATTTATCGTTTCGCTAATGCAGAAATGAGACGAAGAATATCTTGCTCGCATTCCCGCACACACGCGGAAATATTATAAATACCTACGTTTACTAATAAAAATTCTTCTTCCGCATTGCGATCCAAAACGTGTTTTATTTATCAACAAATCATCATCGTCTCTTCCCTCTAGGATACATATCCTAAACCATCATTACATATAATATAAGTCAAATAAAAAACTTATTAAACAGCTTTTACCAATTTACACATATTTATCTGCCAATATGACTCCAGGCATTATCAGCTACGAGTCATGTTCGAATATTTAACTAGCGAACATTTCATATGCGTGCTTGCTCGGTAAAATTCAATATTATACGCTTAAAGAAAATATAATAATGAATTTCTACGAGAGCATCACCCTTAATACAATAATAAAATTCTCCATAGGAGCTATGAAATTGGCACGACACAATATCAATTTTCCATAGGAGCTATGAAATTGGCACGGCACAATATCAATTTTCCATAGGAGCTATGAAATTGGCAGGCTACAATATCAATTTGATTAATTTATTTTTCAATAGCTACTAGACTGGGATATAATTTTTTATTCTCGGCGTATTTGGTCTTTCCATTGCACTTGGCTCTCATCGATAATTCACTTTATAAAGTAGTTTATTATTCGGTTAGGACTGGGGCGAGTTGGGAATTTATACGAGAAAGATATTGATTGAAAATCAAAGCTACAAAATAAACTTTACGATATTTTCCCACATTTTGTATAGATGACAAGAGCTTTACAAATTAAAATGCTTTATCTCAAGATAATACAATATATATTTCATATAACTAAAAATATGTGTTTAAATTTATAACTGAAAGTTATAATTTGTACACAGAATGATTTAACGCTTAAATGAGGAAAAATCAATGCACTAAACTTAAAATAAAGTGACATGCCTGTTTCGCAAGACGTTTGAAAATATTTTTTTTTAAACGAAAAAGGTCTTTTATTTTATATATTATTTCTGTGGCGTTATGGCAGAAGTTGACATGTCAGTTTTACCTTAGTTAACAGGAGAAACAATATTAACTTTGATAAGCTGTTAAAATCAGTACAAATAAGCATTTTTTAAGTTTTTTCAAACAATATATATTTTGTTTGGATAATGACTGACACACCAAGTTTTGGCACAACATGCTGAGAAATATTTTCTATAAATTAAGAGAATTAATACAAGATGACAAAAAACGGACATATCAACTTTTGCCACAACGCCACAGATTTATAGTTAAGGCATTAACATTGTAGAGGTTTAAAGGCATTGTAATTTATTTTTATCAAACAGGGTTTATTCCACTTTTTATAATGGTATAACCCTACCGGTTTCAAGGTGCATACCTCATCAGTCTTGTTTGTGCTCCCCTGGTGATAAGGTGAAAGCCTTGAAAACAGTAGGGTTATACCGTAATAAAAAGTGAAATAAACATTGTTTAACCTGTTCACCGCGTTAAAAATCAAATTCCACGAATCCTGTGCGCGGCACAATTTCAGCGTTTTTTAATTTCTAAGTTAAACACATATTTTGTTTAGAACCACTGATATTTGATTACAACACCAAGTAAACATGACACCTAAGTAATTTTCTGATAATAAATAATAGTCATTACTCTTAAGGAGACTCATTAAATAAAGGAGATAAACTAAACATTACGTAAAATAAACAAAGGAATGCTACGATCAAATCAATGCTTCATGACACTCACCCAATCAAATGCATATAGCACTAGTAATGTTTATTTACGTAAGAGAGACATAGTAATGTTTATTTACGTAAGAGAGACTCATCGCAGGACTCGATCCGCGCGACAGGTCGTTAATGCTGGAAATATTGAGAAACCAAAAAAATTCGGCGCTCTGTTTATTCAACAATATCTCATAAACTAATATATTATTTGACAAGGTTTTCAAAGATGTCGCTAGAATAAAGATTATTTTAAATTTAAGTTCAATTTTTATTCCGTTTGTGTCATTTTTTTTAAGTATTTGTGATTTGAAACTTGCATTTGAATGCTTCATGACACTCACCCAATCAAATGCATATAGCACTAGTAATGTTTATTTACGTAAGAGAGACTTAGTAATGTTTAATTACGTAAGAGAGACTCATCACAGAACTCGATCCGCGTGACAGGTCGTTAATGCTGGAAATATTGAGAAACCAAAAAAATTCGGCGCTCTGTTTATTCAACAATATCTCATAAACTAATATATTATTTGACAAGGTTTTCAGAGATGTCGCTAGAATAAAGATTATTTTAAATTTTAGTTCAATTTTTATTCCGGTTTGTGTCATTTTTTTTTAAGTATTTGTGATTTGAAACTTGGATTGTCGTCAGATCACAGGCGTTTGTGCTTCCCGCGGGGAACACGTTAATGAAAACAAATTACAATGTCTTTCATTTTCATTCATGTTCAATGTTTATTTTTTTTTTCAAAGTATTAATTTATTTTGTTTAAAAAATGGAGCTCTACAGTATAAATACTTGATCAATTTATAGAATTATAGTGCTATTATATAAATACTTGATCAATTTATAGAATTATAGAGCTATTATATAAATGTTGTTGATTTAAATTGAATGTGTAATATATTAGAGCAATTATTCTACGGGAAAAAAATCATTGAAATGAAACGATCTTTCATTTCGTGGAAAAGTATAAGCTGTCAGCTGTTACTCGTACCGTATTTCAAATGAAAAATCGACGTTTCCCCATGATTATTGACAGATAAAAAAATTACAAAATAAATATACATGTTATAATTTGAGTATGAGGATAGAAAGATGGGGTCTGAGGCCATAAGATAGTTTACTTTCCTGTAACTGTGAATCTTTAGAAAAAAATATTTGATAAGAAAACTGCAGAAACCTTCTAAGGAAAGACAATCTATAAAGAAACCTTTGTTGATTTTATGACATGTAATGGTTAGACCTGAAAGTTTGACAACAATTAGTCAAATGCTACGTTTGGTTAGTGTAATTACATGGAGTGGAATCATGGACCCTTAAAGTTGGTAATATGAACCGACTGGAAGCATTCGAAATGTGGATATGGTCAGCAACACGAGGGTTCTTTAAAGAGCCGAAGTTGATAGAGAGTTGCTGACTAATATTAAAATCCGAAAGTGTCCTATTTGGGTACTTGGTGTCCTATTTAGATCATGAGGACAAAAGTACAAATTACTGCACCTGATCATCCAAGGCAAGATAGAGGGTCGAAAAGGTGTTGGCAGGAGGCAAATCTCCTGGCTCCGCAATATATGATACGTGATTGGACTGATATGAGGAGCGTTGGGGATCTTTTTCGGGCTGCCGGGAACAAAGATGCCTACTCTCAGGTGATAGTCAACGTTGGAAGGGGCTAACATGACACTAAGAAGAAGAAGAAGAATGGTTAGACTTCGCATTGAGATGTAGTGTATAGTGTTCATATATGATTATCATAAATTTTTGTAAGACCTCCCAAAAAGAATTGTTTTTAAGTACTTAATAAAGCTACACATACCACCCAAATATTTAACACTAAGGAGCAGACCATTGTACGCTACATGACCAGCAACGGCAAAAACTCTGTCACAATACCCGCCCTATTGAATCTACTTTGAATAAACACTTTATTCCATGTAGACAAAATTGACTTCAAAATAAAGTCAGACAAGCGTCTCTTAAACACAGATTCGAAAGGTAGAAATCGTTTGGCCAGAAGAGTAATTTTGCAATAGTGTGAGTAAAACTCTCTGTATTACACAACTTATGTAGTGGTATTGGTTTTAGAATGCCACACGATTGATTCGCGCAGAGCGCACGTTTGTATTTTTGTTAAAATACTCGGTGATTAGAAAAACACTACCATGTCGAAATTAGGAGTGCGATTTTTGTCGAATGTAATGTACAATTCAACATTTTTCGAAAGCTTAGAATGTACTTTGTTAACTTAAAGTTTCCTAGAATTTAGTATCACTCCACACACTATTATTTTAAAACTTTATTATTTGGCATTTTAATTATGATACATTAATATGTTAAATAATCTTACATTCATTTTATTTTTATGTGCCATAATCTAATTAAAGCTGACGAACATTTTTACTTTATAATACTTGTACTTATATTTATTTTTAATCTTGAAAAATTCCAAGATTGTTATTTAATGTTTTCTAGAATCTGAATTGCCTAAACAATTCATATGTTAAATAAACTTACTTTCATTTTATTTTTATGATTATTACAATTTAAGCTGACAGCATTTTTAATTAACAAAACGTGTGTGTTGATTGCAATGTTTGAATATAAAATATTATTTTTATATTTTTTTGCTTTTTCACTTCATTAAAAAATAAAGCAACAAGAGTTTGTAAACGTATTGTTACTCACACTAATGAAAAATAACTATTCTGGCTGAACGATCTATAAGAACATTTACGCATATAAAAAAATAGTCAAATCTATTGAGTGATTAAAAAAAGAGTTATGCAGTACAAGTTTATAAAATAAAAATGTATTCAAAATATATGTATGGTACACAAATATTTGAGCTGTGAATTACGGAATATTAGTTAAATAAATCTTTAAAAAATATCGAAGCAAGTTTTTGGAAAGAATTTATGAAAAAATAAGTTTATGAAAAAAAAGAGTTTATGAAAAAAAGAGTTAATGAAAAAAAGAGTTTATGAAAAAAAGAGTTTATGGAAAAAAGAGTTTATGAAAAAAAGAGTTTTTGAAAAAGAAAGAAACCACGAAAAAGTAATAAACTGTATAAAAGACTTTTGAACACATTTTAATAGCCTTTTTATAAAATTCAATAGAAAAGCGAAGAAGATAAAAAAATCCTTCAAAAAGAAATCTGGAGTGATCTTAAAAAAGGTCATCAGTTTGTGTACCTGAGCAAAGAAAAAGGGATGAAGTCAGGAAATATCATTGTCTGTGAAGAAAGTTCCTAATACTTATGAAGGAATGACTATATCTTAGGGTAAGAATGTGTCAAATACGGCCTCTCGGGGTAGAAAAGCTTTTAGTGTTTAGAGCGAAAAATACATTAAACTTTTTTCTCAATGACTCGCTGGACAGATAATCTCATACAAACGCGATCTAAATTTGTGTTTTATTTTGTTAAATAAAATTAAGATTTGAAATATTACGAAAAAAAGGTTTTATGGATTTTTTAAACATAATAATATATTTTTGACAGTTATTTCTCATAACTTTATATGCGTTTTAGTATAATATTAGCAGAAAATCCCATCAGAGGAAGTGTGAAAACAATTACGTAAGGGTACTCTATTCTAGAAATTTGAGAAAATCGTTTCTTATTTTTCTGAAAGTTTAGACCTTTAAAAATATATTCTCAAAAAGAAATTTGAAAATTCTTAATATTTACAAAGTTATAGCTATAAATGAGGCAGCAATTACACCGCACCGGAATCACTCAGACAATAATCTCAAAACTTTAAATACGTTTTTCTCGAAACTACTTTTTTCAATCTAAAAATAATGAAACAATCTAGAAACCCGGACAATAACCCTCAAAACAGCATTCAGTTTAAAGGTAGATATAACTTTGAGGTAGTTAATGCCTTTACCTACCTGGGATCTACCATAACTAAGGAACATGAAGAACACATAGAGATCAAACGGAGGATTGCGACAGGAAACAGAAAATTACGTGGCCTGGTGGTAAGACACTTGTCTGCCAATCCGGAGGTTGCGGGCTCGATCCCCGCTGGAACCCAGATTTTTTAAAATAGGATTCAAATCTGGTAAACACTTAGGGCCTATAAAAACATTTTTCTGGTTGGCTGGAAGAGATTGTTACATGGCAATAAACTTGAAGTTAAAAAAAAACATTATTATCTCTTCTCCCAGTGCTTAAATCAAAAAGTGTTCATAGAAAAACAAAAATCACCCTATACAAGACCATAATTAGGACAGTAGTGACATGCGGGTGCAAAGCGTGAACGATGACAGTAAGATCCTCAGAGATGCTGGACACATTTGAGGGGAGAGTGTTATGTAAAATCCTGGGGCTTGTGAACGATGGTGAAACCTGGAGAATAAGATACAATGATGAGCTGTATAACATCTATAAAGCTCCCAGGCTCTCTGTACATGCCAGACTGAGCAGACTAAGATGGGCTGGGCCATGTGCAGAGAATGCCGTCATCACGGGTACCTAAGAGGATCCTTGAGGGATATCCGGGCGGAAGAAAAAAGGTCGGTGGACCTTGGCTGCGATGGGGGGATGAGGTAAAAAGGACGCGGCCCAACTACTACAAGTGACAGATTGGAGTGCCGCTGCAGGAGACAGGAGGAGTTGGAGGCAAGGATTGATGGATGCCAAGGCCCAATATGAGCTGTAGACCCATCGAATAAGAAGTCTTTTTTGTTACAATGTGTAATTTTCCTCACTCCTTAATTTTTTCTTCTAAATCGAACACATTACACAAGAACCTTACACAACCTTAAAATTTTATCCATAACCTCTTAAATTTAATAAATTTCCAACTACGGACAACACACCGCATCAAAGTTCTCAAATCGCGATCTCATATTTACAAGCTAAAAACTTTATTTCCAAAATATTCCAGAAAAACAACCCTTGTATGAAAATTACGAAACACCTATGATGAATCTTTTATTTCAACATAGATGCAAAAAAAACTGATTTCCATAGCTTTAATTGAAATCAAATCTATGATATTGAGTCATGGAATTAAAGGTAAAATGTTTCAGAAACTAGTTAAAGGGAGTATCGAACTCATATGCACCTTCGAAATTGATGACAATAAAATGTTCTTCTGCTCTGTGTATTAATTCTTAGATAACTAAATAAAAACCCTTATTCGTCCTATCTTGACCTATGCTGCACCCGTTTGGGGTAGTGTGAGCAACACGGATCACCTGAAACTCCAGAGAGTGCAGAACAAGGCATTCAAGATATCTTTTAACACCCATCCCAGAACAAACCTTACCCGACTTCACGCCGAACAGCGAGAAGAAACCCTACAACACCACATCCTCGCTTGGACCGTGAAGTTCTATAAAAGTCAACAAAATCACAGCAATCCCTTAGCCACTGCCCTGAGGCTTACGAGAGTAAATCCGACCTACCCTTCCGTTATAAGCACAAGCTCCCGAAGCATTATCTGTTGCCTGACTAGTCCACCTTCAGTATTAGCTGGGACGACCGAGGTCTGAGTGAATGTGATGGAATACAAGAAGCCTGAACGTGTGGACTTGTTCTTGCTAAATAATTAGTGTAAGAATTGTTATCTAGTTATAAGTAGTATATAGGTGTTAATTATTTCTAAGATCTCGTATATTAAGATTGAATAAATAAAATAAAATGATATGTAGGAAAATGAGATTAAGTAAGTTCATAAATGATAACATATAATTAAGATTAGTTAAGTAATAAATGTGTATATAGATATAGCCTTGACAAATGTTTGTACAATAATTTACTTTGTTTAATAAAAAAAGATAACTAAATAAAAACCTTTAGAAGATAATGCAGATCTCATTTTAATCGACACTTTCGATCGACTCTGAGAGCTTTACCGAGTTTCGATGAACAAATTTTATCAAAAGGGTGGTAATGCTATCATAGAATATTTTCACTCTTTTCTGAGGCAGACCCTTTCAACAAATCAACGGAACATACCATGGTTGATACGCTTTTGCAGAATCTAACCCAACGTTATACCACCTTTATATTAAATTCCTATTCGCTACATTCTAGGCACGATACCCGATAGCATTAATATAGCGACCATGAGAAAAATCCGAGTAAAGCGCCAACCAAATAAATTTATATTCCGATAAAAATGTGTCAATATGAATTTTAATATTTGTAAGTAATATTTGTGCTGATAATTTAACATACGAGTACATGAAATAAATATAGAGCTTATATCTATTTAGATTTTTATTACAATAATTGTTTACTAAACTAACCTGTTCTCTAATTTCTGAATCTTAAATTAAAATAATTTATTTTATGAATTATTTATAGTTAAGGCATTAACATTGTGGAAGTTTAAAGATATTGTCATTTGTTTTATTAAACACTGTTAATTCCGCTTTTTGTAACGGTATAAACCTACCAGTTTCAAGGATTTTACCTCATCATCAGAAGAGCACAAACAAGATTCAATTCTGTTCGAACTGGTACCGAGATACACGGTGCTAACGGTAAACCTTCGGGCTGGGGACTGGGAGCTGGGAGAGGCATGGAACGACCTCGGCGATCAGCGGAGAAATTCTTGGGATATATGTGTTTTCCAGATGTTCGCCTCGATGCACTGACTTATAAATTTCTAGGGTCTCTAATCTGTCCAATTTATTTCCGTTACTACTGATACGTAAGAATTTGGCATCTTCGATAGGAAATGTATGATTTTTACGATGACAATGATTAGCCATTTCAGAATAAATTAGAGGATTTGTTAAGGCGAATTAGAGGATTTGTGTTCCCGAAATCTCTTTTCAAAAGATCTTCCTGTCTTTTCTATATAGATATTATCACAGTCAGCACATACAAGTTTATACACACCACTGTCGCTAAGTATTCCATTGTTGCCTTTCCCGTTACATAAAAGTTTCCGGAGATTAAAATTAATGTAAAAAACTGGCTTTATGTGACTTGGATTTTTTTTTGGTTATTTCGTATGATATGTTTTTTTTTTTATAAATAGGACTTTGCTCCATTCATAGGTGTCGTTAAAATTATTATTTAATAAAATAATAAAAAATAAAATAATTTAATAATACTTTCTATATTTTACAATAGCAAATGTACGAAAAGTTAAGGCACCTTTTTTGAAAAAGTCCTGAGGAGTGCTTTCGATTAAAAAACTAGACTTTCAGTATTCTTTCATACCCTTTACTTCCCTTTGTCATTTAAAGGTTTATATATTTTTTTCATTTATTCGTACAGTACCCTTCAACACGTTTGAATTGATGACGCGGAAAAATTGAAGAGTTAAGCTAGGAAATAATTACCTTTAGCGCCAGTAATCGATTTGTCGAGTTGAAACCATCGAAGTGGGCAAGTGCCATTGAAGTAGACAGGTCCTCGTTCGTTAATAAATCCAACACACGTGTTGGAATTACTAACGCACGTGGACAAGCAATAACACTCGCACACAATTGTAGCCAGACGAGCTTTTTAAAAAGACTGTTATCCTGTTTTCATTCAATACCTTTAAGAATAGTACCCGAGTGAAAAACTAGTATCGTACCAACTTGGTCACAGAAGTTATTTCCCCACCAGCTGCACGTTGATTAACCTTTTTACGGCGATGGCTTGAGTATCTTTCGTGTGTCCCACAGGCGGCGGTGTTTTACCTCAATAAATTTATATTGTATCTACATAAAAATATGACTCACCATTATCCCGAATCTGATTACTGTGGAACTGTACGCCGATGCATTTTTTAGCTGACACTATACACACGTAATATTATCCAAATCAAAGCTATAAATAAAGTGCGACAATATAAGAAGCAATAATCGAAGAAAACAATAATCCATAAACAATGAAAAAGGCAATTAATTCAATACGCAATACGCGTACTTACAAAAAAAATATCGACGCAAAATACGTCATATTGATCGGGAGAAATCGTCATTAGAAACATGACCTTCAACACACCCGAACGTGTAGCGCTAATATTTAAAATGCTTTAAATTTCGACGGCCTCGAATCGGTCTGTTTAAATCCTTCTTATGGATCAAGTACTTGAAGTTTTGATGATTTTAAAAGAGATGTCACTAGAGGACACGTTTTGTCTTATATTCAGGTTAAAAATTTTAAAGAAGATTTAATTTTGACTGAGATATCGACACGCAAAGTTAGTGGCCACTTAAATGGCCGCTCGCCAGGACGGCACGTATTATGTATGGGCCAGTTAAGTGGTCCCCCACCGTGAAAGAGTTAATAAAACAAGTTCATTTCTTGCACCCATTGCAAAATCAGTTTTGTATTCCTTCAAGCCTAATCGAATTGATTTTTTCACCCCTTACTCGTTCTTCACGATGCAAAACGTCTGGTCATGTATTTTATTCAACCAAAAGTTGAATAAGTTGTATTTTTCATTTTTACTTTCGATCTTACATAAAACTCATCTAAGATATAACATTTCCACTGCCTGAACTCTTAACCTTAATTTTCTGAGAGCATCCTAATTGTATTACTCGTAGTATGGCATGAGCAATATTTGAAAGAGATCTTTCATGTGATTTGCAAATCAAATCTGTCTGCAAAAAAAAGCAAAAAAGATACTTCATTTTAAATTCATACCGTTAAACTATTCACATATTCCTATGTTTTCAGAATATTGTTAAACTCTTTGGTCCAAAGTCATTTAGAATATTTTTGAAGTGAAACTTCTATGAGTGCGTTTAGGGCAAATTGGCCTGAACGTCACGAAAAGTGAAACGGTGTATTATATTGTAGGGAATACCTACGTCCCTAAATAAATTGTCAAACATAATTTGTTGTCAAAATAAATTGTAAACATACAGGGTCAACGACCGATGAATCAACCTCTGAACAATCTACAATTGTCACATACTAAAAACGTCAATGTGTACTCACAAATAGTATTTACGCTTTGTCTCGCCGTCTCGGCAAATAAATATCCTACCCGCTATACTAGGGCACGCGCAGGAGTGAGACAAAGTATATATCGCGGACGCATTCACTCACAACTATAAAATACCTACTTGTAGACAAATAAATATTATTATTAACTCGACCGTTCATTGACTATTCACTTTCACTTTTATCCGCATTCCTGAGTTTTGTATTTATTTTAAATACAAGACATATCAAAATCATCACGACGTATCAAAGTTAAGCATCACGCTAAATTGATGACCCAAAACGAAAAGGAACACAGAATTCGACTAAAACGAATATAGCGATGTCAACATCAACATCATCAGCACGTCCTACTAGGACACACGCTACATTGTGACCCCGCACGAAAACTGAATACGTATCTCGACTATATCGAGTGCTGCCAACTCGATAAACACCGTACAAGTGCAACCCGACACCGGCATCAGCAGCAACGCGATGAGCATCATGAACAGTTCCGTCAACGACATCTTCGAGCTCACCGTCAAATTCAAAATCATCACAAATATCAAAATCATCACGACGTATCAAAGTTAAGCATCACGCTACAATATTATTAAATTTTTTTTTTATTATTATTAAACATTTTATTTATTAATAAATTATTATTCATTATTTTAATATTAGTAATGATTTATTATTAATAATAATTAATATTATTAAGTGCATTATATTATTATTTTTATTCTTATATTATTATATTTTTATTACAGTATTAGCTGGGACTACCAAGGTCTGAGTGAATGTGATGGAATACAAGTAGCCTGACCGAGTGGACTTGTTTTTGCTAAATAATTAGTGTAAGAATTGTTATCTAGTTATAAGTAGTATGTAGGTGTTAATTATTTCTAAGATCTCATATATTAAGATTGAATAAATAAAATAAAATGATATGTAGGAAAATAAGATTAAGTAAGTTCATAAATTATAACATATAATTAAGATTAGTTAAGTCATAAATTTGTCTATACCTAGGTATAGCCTTGACAAATGTTTGTACAATCATTTATTTTGTTTAATAAAAAAATAATAAAAAAAAGTATTACTATTAAAATTGTTATTTATTATTAAAAATATTATTACTTTTTATTTTAATATATTTAATAATTATAAGTTTTATTTTATATTAAATCATTTTATTTTATTTTAATTTATTATTTATTTTAATATTTATTTAACATATAATTTATATTTAATATATAATTATAATAAAACATATGTTATTATTATGTATATAAATTATTATATTATAATTGATGATAATATAATTAATTAATAATATAGTATAATAATATTATAAATTATAAAATAAAAATTATATATTAATAAATAAATAATTATTTTAAAATAATTAATACTCGTAATAACATAAAAATATTAATTTATTTAATATTTTAAAAAAATATTGTTATTTATTATTAAAAAAAAACATATTTTTTTATTTAAGTAAGAGATTTTCTTGAATTAAACTCCACATAACTATTTCCTAATCCTTAAAAAAAATTGTTAACAAATGAAAAAAAAAGCAGCGCATAAAATCAACTTTTCCTAGTTTTAGCACAGGAAGGGAAAGTTTAAAGATGGCCATTCTAGTACACATACTAAGTTTGGGTTTCCTTATTATTGTGTTGTACTCTTGTTGTATTCAGTACAACCTGGCGAAGTTTTTGCCATGTGGTAATCTCTTTCAACCAACCAGCAAGATGTTGCAGAGGCCTTGAGTGAAAAACAAACCAGATTATTTTTCCCCTAAAATTGGCTCCAACGGGAAAAGAACCCACGACAGACGAATTAGAAGAGAGATGACTTAATAACTAGGCCACGGATATCATCATTATATTGATGCATACTAGGATAAATAAAACTAAATGTTGCCATATCTTTATATAGTAAATATATAAAATAATTACATTATTTTCAAAGCTCGGTTCAACCACACTAGCTTATTCTATCAGTCTATATTTATCTAGTACCGTTCTCTCGGTTTCGTACTTACCACAATTTAGAACAATTCAACCCTCATTTCGCTAATACATCCCCTAAAATATTCAAATACGTATTTCAATTCAGACCATGTCTGCAACAAAAAAATATTTAAATTAATGACAAACCATAACAACATCCGTGGCTCAGTTGGTTAGACATTTGTCTTCCAAGTCGGGAATTATGGAATTAATTCTCGATGTTACATTTTTTTATATAGGATTCTAATCTAGTTTATACTACATACTTCCTTAACATCATTCTGGTTGATTGGAAAAGAATTATACATGGTAATTTAACACACCAGAGTATACTTTAAGGAAACAAAGTGTCATACAATGTAAGTGTAAATGATAATACAATACAACAAAAAAATGTGAACTAATTAAAGGTTTTGTCCCTAAACTTTTTAGAACTTCATTTCAAATATTTTTTAAGTTTCTTCCCGGTGTTATGCCAGGTCCCCTCAACATTGAATATTACCTGAGAATAGGTATCTTTGTCCCGGCAGCCCGAAAAAGATCTCCAACGCTCCTTATACCAGTCCAATTATGTATATCGCGGAGCCAGGAGATTTGCCTCCTGCCAAACACTTCTTGACCCTCTATTTTGCCTTGGATGATCAGGCGCAGTAATTTGTACTTTGTTCCTCTAAGTACATGACCCAAATCGGACACCTTTTGGATTTTAATATTAGTCAGCAACTCTCTATCAACTTTGGCTCTTTGAAGAACCAATATTCAATTTTTGAAGTGAGCGTAGTGTACCTGTGTATTCTTCTTCTTCCCAGTGTCGTGTCAGGTTCTCCCAACGTAGAATATCACCTGAGAATAGGTATCTTTATCCCCGGCAGCCCGAAAAAGATCTCCAACGCTCCTTATACCAGTCCAATCACGTATATTGCGGAGCCAGGAGATTTTCCTCCTGCCAAACACCTCTTCGACCCTCTATTTTGCCTTGGATGATCAGGTGCAGTAATTTCTACTTGCTTCTCTAAGCACATGACCCAAATAGGACACCTTTCGGATTTTAATATTATTCAGCAACTCTCTATCAACTTTGGCTCTTTGAAGAACCCATATTCAATTTTTGAAGTGAGCGTATTGTACCTGTGTATTCTTCTTCTTCCCAGTATCGTGTCAGGTCCTCCCAACGTTGAATATCACCTGAGAATAGGCATCTTTGTCCCCGGCAGCCCGGAAAAGATCCCCAACGCTCCTTGTACCAGTCCAATCACGTATATTGCGATGGCAGGAGATCTGCCTCCTGCCAAACACCTCTTCGACCCTCTATTTTGCCTTGGATGATCAGGCGCAGTAATTTGTACTTTGCTCCTCTAAGTACGAGTACATGACCCAAACAGGACACCTTTCGGATTTTAATATTAATCAGCAACTCTCTATCAACTTTGGCTGTTTGAAGAACTCGCGTGTTGCTGACCATATCCGTCCAGGGTATCCGTAGCATTCTCCGGTGCATCTACATTTCGAATGCTTCCAGTCGGTTTGAGTTTTTAGTTTTTTAGTTTTAGAATCGTTTTTTAGTTCAATATTTATTTTGAGTTAAACTCTGCGTAGAATGTGTTCAAAAGCTCTGTATAATATAAAATAAGAATGAGAACATTAAGAAATAATACTTGAGAATCTAATAGAGCAGTTACACAGCACTAATACGTAGACATAGTTCAAAGCAGCTGCAGAAAAAGTTAAAATATCAATGATGATCGCCAACCTCCGACGTGAAGAGGAACATTAAGAGGATGAAAGAATGTGGATTGAAAAAAGATTTTTTTGTTAAGAGGAAAATTAGAACATTGAAATGTTTCAAGCATGTGAGTATTTAAATATTAACTAATTGCAGCCCGTGAAATATTTACAGAAGTAAAACAAATTATAGATTTTTGAAATACCGAATGGAGCAAGATCAGCTTAAAGTTTTTTGGGTTCATTAATGTTTAAAGTTTAAAATAAAAAAGGCACATCTTGATTGATGAATTATTTAATTCTCAAAAATCTCTATACACGATGTTTTGTGTATACATATAAACATTACTGTTGTTCAATTTATTGTAAACCGTTGATAAAGACTTGTTTCAGATATATTGACTTTAATGTTTTCGCGTTTCCGACATCTTGAAAAAGCCACATTTAATTGTCTGCATTCAAAAAAGAGCATAAGATAAATAAACACAAGTAATTATAAGGTTCAATATAATAGGAAATAAATGAATTATTTAATGAATTACGATTCAAAATAAATTGGCATCGTTCCCTTTTACACCGGTTCGTTCAGTATAATTTCAATATGTTTCGAAGTAGTAAACACAAGTTATTATAAGGTTCAATATAATAGGAAATAAATTAATTATTTAATGAATTACAATTCAAAATAAATTGGCATCGTCCCCTTTTACACCGGTTCGTTCAGTATACTTTCAATATGTTTCGAAGTAGTAAACACAAGTTATTATAAGGTTCAATATAATAGGAAATAAATGAATTATTTAATGAATCACAATTCAAAATAAATTGGCATCGTCCCCTTTTACACCGGTTCGTTCAGTATAATTTCAATATGTTTCGAAGTATTCCTCTCTCGCTCTCTTGTATTCGAAATTCAATTCTTTCTTTGGCGACAACCGTACGGGTTTTGGCCTATTTATATTATGATTTTTCAACTAAATGAGTAGTAAAAAGATACAAAAAGTTTGAGAAAACCTTAAAAATATGTTACGATAAAATAATCAAATTCGGAAAGAGTAAATACTGAAAAACCTCTTTAAATGGAAAGTATGCATAACAAAGTGTATGGGCATAGCTGAAACGAACAAACTAAGTTAGAAAATAAGATAATAATACATGGAGTGTAGAATAAAAGATACGAGTAGCTGAAACGAACAAAGCCAAGATACGAGTAGAATGATGAAAATACACGTATTTGTTCTCCGTATGTCGTAATAAGTACAATGCGTGATGGGGATTGTGATGTAAGGGTGCATACATCCAGGAATGTATTTCCTTTATTCATGAAACTACTATTATTAAGGTAAAGCAACATTGTTACTGAACATATCTAATTAAATTGCTTTTCAAATCCATTTTCTTGATAGTATTTGTTCAAAATATTAAACAGATAACCGTGAATGTGTCACAAGCAGATGTCCTCTTCATACTAAATGCTTTCATTGTTATGAATGCATGTTTAGCACACAGAGGAATGGCAAATTATTAGATAGAATTATTAAATTGTGTGTATTGTCGATAAGAGTTAACTGAAGTATATTTTAAATATTATAGTTACTTTTTTAGGCAATTGTGTTTTGCATAGGAAGGATGTTGGTTGTTTGAATAAAAGTCGTCGAGATCGGAATAAGTAAAGAGAAAGTTTATTGTTAGCGTCTGTATTTATAATGTATAGAACGGCGCAGAATATGTCTCGCTTCCGCGGGACACATGTTTATTGTTGCACGTTCTATGTACATTTCATACTACGGTCTGCAGGAGAGGCAAGAGATATATCGGTGTCTCGCTCTCGGTCTTCGCTACTAATGAGTTCAATGACCGCGCGGGCGACCTTCGCCCGGCGCCGTCTCGCACTCGCCACTTGCGAGATCAATGACCACGCGGGCAAGGGTCGCCTTGGTGGGTTCAGTGACCGCACGCACGGTCGCTACACTTTCTTCTTCTTCATAACGTTCCTTTTTATATCGTAGGTTGGCAATTATCATGGGTATTTTAATTTTGTCTACAACTGTTCTAAGCAATGTTTCATGCTGCAGCTGAATCACTTTCTAAGGCTCTTCAGTCAGGAGTTTTTTCTTCATGCTACACTTTTTCTTGTATCTTCCATTGCAATATGACTTCCTGTCATGAAAGGCCCAAAGTATTCCATTCTTCTCATTTTAATACAAGTGAGCACCCCTTTTTTTACATGCGTCTGAGAACCTCTTTATTCCGCACTATATCAACATAGGATATTTTTAATATTTTGCTGGAGTACCACTTTTAAAATGTTACTATTCGTTTTGTGGTAGCTTGAGTGAGCATCCATGTCTACATCAGAAATGGGTGATTAAAAATTCCATTAGTATAACAGTAGGACTTGCTTAGTCCAGTTACAAGTATATCACAGTTTAATATAATAAGAATGAACAAGTTGGTAGTGTGTCATGTGTTGTTTACGTACGGGCCACTGCGTAGTGGCTATAGTTCGGAAATTCTAGAATGAGTCCTGTGACAGCTCACAAATTGGCCCCAATACAACCTTGTAACAATGTTCAGTAACTTGAATAATTTTATCAACTTTAATATAATCCTCAATTCTAATAAATAGCAAGTTATTAAGGTAAATACATTACATAAGGTTGTATTGGGGCAAATTTATGAGCTGTCACAGGACTCATCCTAGAATTTCCGAACTATAGTCATCTTTACAGAATGGGTATTGTGGATAATGCTGGCTGCGAGTGAACTCTGAATAATGAAACTATAGACTATAGGAGACTATACTTCTTGGAGAATTTTTTCCATTTATAGATGGATTGTTAAAATTTTTTAACTTAATCAGTTGAAAATTTGAATCATCGAGAATCGTTACTTTTTAAAATTGGTTTTATTATAGCAACTCATATAATTGCATAATGATTTTATTATAGCAACTCATATAATTACATAATGATTTTATTATAGCAACTCATATAATTACATAATGATTTTATTATAGCAACTCATATAATTGCATAATGATTTTATTATAGCAACTCATATAATTGCATAATGATTTTATTATAGCAACTCATATAATTGCATAATGATTTTAATATAGCAACTCATATAATTGCATAATGATTTTATTATAGCAACTCATATAATTACATAATGATTTTATTATAGCAACTCATATAATTGCATAATGATTTTATTATAGCAACTCATATAATTGCATAATGATTTTAATTTGGTGGCACAAATCATCCTAGTTTGAGTGGATTGCCTTTTAAAAAAAAGCAGTTGGATTATATAGTAGCTGTTATACATACATTAAGTAATTTTACAACTTAAATTTTATGCTTAATTTTTACTTAATTTAAATGTATTTGCAGGATTCACGTTTCAATTTAAATATCGTTAACCTTTTTCGTAATGAAACCTCTATAAATTAGATCAAACCAATTCGATAAGACAAAGGGTTATAATTTGATTTTTGTCGTTGCTGATCCTGTAACACGGACTATTATATCTTAAGTATTAGAGAATTTGGTGGTATGCGCAGCTTTGGGAATCACTTGAAGACAACTTTTTTTGAAAATTATCATTAATATGTTTGATTATAAATTAACACAACGCACATATACAACACTCCACCTAAAAACAAATGTATTACAATCCCATATCGGAACATCTAGAAATGTTTCGTAGTAGTTGGTATTTTCTTGAAATTTTTTTTGCCGTTTTCTTATCAAATACAATTTTCTTAACCTAAAACTCAATTCATTTTATGTTTTTTTTAATATTTTTATTTTTTCAAGTACAGTATTTGAATCCCGAATAAGAGCGCTCTTAAAGAAAGTCTGCTTTCTAATCGGCGCTATTGAAATTGTTATTTTATGATAATATATTTTTTTCTTTAGTTAGGCGATAAGTGGGAGAATTATAGTATTTTCCTTTTGTTTATAAAACTTTGCACACATACTAAAGGTTTTAATTTGATTGTATTTTATCCACCCTTTTACGAAACAAGGCTAGATGAAAGGAAAATTTATAATTATTAATCAAGTTCACGGGAGGCTGTATTTGAGTTTTTTTTTTTTCATAATAAAAACCTCGAACTTTTTAAGCTCTTTTCGTCGAATAATTATCTTGAATGTATAAAACAGATGTTTTTTCAACAAATGTCTTAACTGATCAACTTAGTATTTAATAAATTTGTAACATTGTAATTTGTTTTTATCAAACACTGTTTATTCCACTTTTTAGTTTTTAAAAAGAACCCCACAAAGACGGGAAATCACCCGAACATTATTTTTCATATAAAGTGAGATATCATCAATAAAAAGGAAAGGAAGGGATGGTGGAGAGGAAAGGAAAAGAAAAATCAGGAATGAAACACTTTATTTTACTGGCTAGAAACTAAGAGGTTTTTCGGTCGCTTCTTAAAGCATGCCAGGGAAGGAGCGAGTTTTATATTGGTTTCTAACTGATTCCAGAGTCTCACTCCATGGACAGTAAAGGACGACGTAAAGAAAGAGGAGCGGTGAACCGGAAAGGTCAATAAACAATCTCTGTTTGAGCGTAGCGCTAATCCATGATTGGAAAGACGCTGAAAATTCTCGGCGAGATAAGAGGGGGCGGTGGGACAGTTAAGAATATTATACAATAGAGACAGTATGTGAATTAGGCGTCTATTTCTAACATTCAACCAGTTCAATGCCTTCTGGTATGAAGTTATATGATCGTACTTACGTAGGTTGGAAATGAATCTTAGGCACACATTTTGAAGACGCTGTAATTTATCCAGCTGTTCCTCTGTAACATCCAAGTAACATACGTCCGCATAGTCCAGAATCGGAAAGAGCAGAGATTGTATGAGTAAAATTTTGGTTTTGGTTGGAAGGAATCTTTGCAACACTTTAAGGGAATGAAGGCTGAAGAAGATCCTTCGGCTTACCTCATTTATTTGATCTCGCCATGAGAGAGTGTTATCTATTAGCACTCCTAGGTTTTTAACAGTTTTATGTAATGGTATGATAGAGCCATCAAGTAATATTGGAGGAAGTAAGTCAGTGTTGAATTTACCGAGAAGCTGAGGGCTGCCAATGAGTATCGCTTGAGACTTCTTAAGATTTATGAGTAAACGCGGTCGGGCTCGCCCTACATTGGTGAGGCGTATCTCGGCCGCGGGAATGTTTGTGGGATGAGCCCGGACCTTTTAATGTCTTCTCTCTTGAATGTATTTTTTTTGTCATCTATATATTTTCTGTGTTTTTTTTATATTCTTGTTCTACGTGTTCAAGGGTGTGGTCTGAAAAACATCTGGTGTCCCCGTGGCTGGGTTCGCCCTATATTGGTGGGGTGTATCTTGGCCGAGGAGATGTTATTAGATGAGCCCAGACATTTTGATAGCTTCTGTATTTAATGTATTATATTATCTGCAATTTATGTGTTTTAGAAGTGTTATTTAAATTTTGTAATTTATTTTTATCAAACACTGTTTATTCCACTTTTTGTGACGGTATAACCCTACCGGTTTCAAGGCTTTCACCTCATCTTCAGGGAAGCGCAAACAAGACTTGTTTGCGCTCCCCTGAAGATGAGGTGAAAGCCTTGAAACCGGTAGGGTTATACCGTCACAAAAAATGGAATAAACAGTGTTTGATAAAAATAAATTACAATGTCTTTAAACCTCCACAACGTTAATGCCTTAACTATAAACAACATGTTATTTAAATATATTTTGTACATACTATTTTGCTATCAATAAACTTATATTTATTTATTTATTATTTATTTATTTATATTAAGTGGATTTAACAGTGTATAACTAAACAGGTTACAACGTGATATTTTTCACCCTACTTAACACATCAGTCGTAAGTTAACACACATTCGTAACTGTGACAAATTTGTGAGGTGCAATAGGTTAACAGGGATCGAGAGGGTATTTAAGAGGAACATATATTGAAATTTCCCATGACAATAACATGCCTAAGGGTCTGGATAATGCTTTCCTACAAACACAGCCCTTGAGAGTCATTTACGGGGGCGGACAAGTTAAAACTCCACTCGCTTTAGGATCCCTCAGCTGCATATTGAAGAAAATAGTATGGTCAAGTAACCCAGTTTATTACCGAGTGGGGGGATAGCGACTGACCTTTTTGAGGAGGGAAAAATACATAAAGATTTAAACGAGTTTTTTTTTAAATCTCGTTTCTAGCACATAAATCAAATTGATGCGAGATTCAAACCCACTAGTATTGACGGAATAAAATATACTTGTTTAGTATAAGAATAGGAAGATGGTGGCTGCGACCATTATACTAAATACTGTCCCGCATTGCATATGTTTAGAAAAACATGTATGATAAGAAGATCACAGAAAACTTACCGAGAGAAGACGACAACTTTCTTATATATTTCGATATATATTACAGCACATTCGGCTTTAGGTGGAGTGTTGTGTATGTGTATATAGTAGTGTTGATATATTATTATAAGTTTTGAATGTAAAACATTTAATTTTAACCGCTAACTGTATCAAAATTGCCACTCTATACTTTCCACGAGCATCTCAAGAAATAAATAAAACGCACCCTCCATGTCGATCCACAGCCTGGCGCTCCTACAAATTTAGTATAAAGCCTAAATAAATGTTTTTATATCGACCCTACATTGAAAAAATAAAAACAATTTTAAAAAAACTTTATATTTGAAAAAAAGGTTTTACGATTTTTTTTCTTTGGTACCAACTATAACACCATTATTTTTTATTTAGAAACTGTGTATAATTTTAGTTTTAAATTTACGAAAAGGTTTTAAACATGTCGACCAGTTTACCCCTTTTTTTATTTTACAAGATATAACAGCTGATAACATCTTGAATTTTCAATTTTTTTTTTTTCAAATTCTTTTTTGTGCATTCTCAAATCATCAATAAACAACCTGTAAAAAATGTGTACGATAAATGTTTTTAGTTTTTTTTTTCAACCTGAAAAAACGCCCGAAATCCACGCCTATAGAGTAGAACAACCCCTAAATATTAGGTCCTTACATATGAAATTGGCGTTTTGTTTGGGAGGAACATAAAGTTGATTTTTTTTTAATATAATATATTTATTTAATCAAAGTATGTACCATTGCTATCTATGCACTTTTGCCATCTCATAGGTAGTTCATCGATCCCTTTACTAAAAAAACCATTCGGACGGGAATCAATAAAATCTTTGAAGTCGGTTTGGACTGCCCCATTGGAGTTGATTTTTTTCCCTTGCAAGAAGTTATCCAAATTTCGAAAAAAATAGTAATCTGTCGGGGCAAGGTCCGGAGAGTACGGTGGATGTCTTAGACATTCCAATTGAAGCTCTTCTAATTTGGTAGCCGTCTGTTGTGCAGTGTGTGGTCTAGCGTTATCATGAAGCAGCAGTGGCCTAGAGCGATTAACCAGCCTCGGTTGTTTAGCAGCTAGCTTTTCCATCATGGTTTGCAGTCGCTGAAAATAGACATCTGCCGTAATCGTCTGGCCAGATTTAAGAAAGCTGTAGTGAACGACACCAGCACTAGTCCACCAAACGCTCACAAGTTACTTTTTCGGAGTCAATTTTCGCTTGGGGCATGGTTTGGCTGGTTCGGCAGGGTTCAGCCATTGCGATGAGCGCTTTCGATTATCATACAGGATCCACTTTTCATCACAGGTAATGATTCGATTCAAAATCCCTTCATTATTGTGCCGGTTGAGTTATGCAACGCAGCAGTCAACGCGCGTTTGTTGATTTGCTTCACTCAATTCGTGAGGTACCCACCTTTCAAGCTTTTTCACCTTCCCAATTTGCTTCAAGTGGATTAAAACAGTTTTATCACTAACACCGCAGCCTGCAGCTAACTCGGACGTGGTTTGCGATGGATCCGCTTCCACAATAGCCTTCAATTCTTCATTATCAAACTTTGGTATCCGGCCGTCCACGGGGTTTGTTCTGCAGGCCGAAATTTCCAGAACGAAAACGTTGGAACCAAAAACGCACTGTGTTTTCTTTTGCGGCACCGTCGCCATACACATCATTAATCCTTCGAGCCGTTTCTGCAGCACTGGTGCCACGGTGGAACTCGTACTCGTAAATAACGCGATATTTCAAGTTTTCCATTTTGTAAACTGAGTGACGCAAAGAAAAAAAACAATTGAGGAAAAAACAAATGAATTATAATTTTCGAAACACAAATACTTGAAAAAACGCCAATTTCATATGTAAGGACCTAATACTTAACATACGCCGCTGCTCAGATAGGTGGAACAACTAAACAAGCAATGTCGAATTTCAGTGTCTTCCGTGGTTTCTACCTCATCTCACTAAATCCTCTGCTTCACAATATTTCTCGGATACAGAAGTTTATAACCCTATTTCGAAAGGTTTTTTTCTGCAATGGCTCTGGGTTTTCATTTCATTAATTCTAAGCATACTTTTTGTTTATAGTTTAATTGCTCTAGACCACAAATCCTGATTGGACTTTACGTATGCTTTATAAATTTTGACTTTACAGTCTATTCTCGTATATTTTTTATTCCAAACCACATATTTTAAAGATAGTCAAAACGTAAGATGAATATCATAATATTTGTTATTATAAAAAAATCTAAAACTTCAGTAATTTATTTATGATATTTTAATATAAAAAAACACTAGATAACAAAATACATTGTTTAGTACTGAAGATTAAAGATCAAACAATAGTTTGCTTTACATAAAATACTAACAAGTATTATTTATAGTTAAGGCATTAACATTGTGGAGGTTTAAAGACATTGTAATTTGTGTTATCAAACACTGTTTATTGTAACGGTATAACCCTATTGGTTTCAAGGCTTTCACCTCATCTTCAGGGGAGCACAAACCATACTGAATTATGTTTGAACTGGATCAGAGATACACGTTTCTAACGATTAACATTCGGGTTGATGACTGGGGGGGGGGAGGAAGGGATTAGACGATCTCGGCCAGCAGTTGTGAGATTTTCGGGATATATGTGTTTACCAGATGTTCACCTCGATGCACTGACTTAGAAATTTATGTGGCCTCCAATCTGTCTAATTTATTTCCGATACTACTGATATGTAAGAAGTTGGCATCATCGATAGAAAATGTATGGTTTTCACGGTGACAATGATTAGCCATTTCAGAATAAATTAGAGGATTTGTTGAAGCGGATTTGTGTTCACGAAATCTCTTTTCAAAAGATCTTCCTGTCTTTTCTATATAGAAATTATCACAGTCAGCACATAAAAGTTTATACGCACCACTATTGCAAAGTATACCATGTTTGCCTTTCCCCTTGAATAAGAGTTTCCGGAGATTAAAATTAGTGTAAAAAGCTAGCTTAATGTGACTTGGAATTTTTTTGGTTATTTCGTATATGTTTTGAATGAAAATGTGCTATTTTACCATTTAAATTATGTTTTAATAAAGTGTTTATTTTTTTAATACTCCTAAAATTAAGGATTCAATATCGCAAGAAACTTTAGAATGGTTTTATATGTTATTGAAGTCGCGTCTTAAATCAATTGAATGTATGTTAATTTTTCCCTTACAATATACGTGTAAGTTTCTCTGAAATATCAATAATTTCAATTTTAGATTTGGGACGTGCCATATTAAAATACATTTATTTTAACTCTATATTATGTTATATATTTCTTTGATCTTAATGTAAAATGATAAAATATTTGAGCATTCTTAACACTGTATATCCCAATCCCGTATTTTTATGTGATAAATACTAGGTAAGTCCAGAAAGTAAGTGTACTGATTTTTTGTAGGTTACAATTTTTTTTATTGAAACAAAATAATTACGTGGTTACCGTAGTACATATATAAGCTATTTTTCGACGTAGTCGCCATTCCTCTCAATGCAGGTGGTGAAGCGGGGTATCAATTTTTCGATGCCTTCCTCGAAGTAGTTTCCCGCCAACCCCTCCGTCCACTTCTCCACCTCCTCCTTTACCTCCTCGTCGGTTGAAAACCTTTTTCCACCCATGTGCAGCTTCAGGGAGGTAAAGAGATAGTAATCTGAAGGTGCTAGGTCAGGGGAATACGTGGGATGGTTCAGGACATCCTATTTAAACGAGGCGAGCAGTTCCTTCGTGGCGTTGGCCGTGTGTGGTCTGGCATTGTCGTGCAGCAGGCAGACTCCCTTTGTCAGCATGCCTCTCTTCTTGTTCTGAATCACCCTCCGCCATTTTTTAAGTGTCTCACAGTATCTTTCAGAGTTGATCGTTTCCCCTTGAGGCATATATTCAATTAAAATTATGCCTTGACAGTCCCAAAACAATTTCGTCAATTTTGTCAGTCACAATTGAAGATCTTCCGCTCCTCTGATCATCATGCACAGACGTACGACCGTTTTTAAACTCGCGATACCACTTGTACACACTCGTACGATTCATAGCTTTATCACCATATGCAGTTTTCACCTCATTATAAACCTCAACCGGAGGTTTTACCTTCCAAACGCGATAACGGATGACGCCCCGTATTTCGCACTTGGCGGGAGATTGGATTTACATTTTTCCCGAAACGTGTTGTCGCGTCGACACTTCTCAACGTACTGACCTCGAACCGGTCTTGTTGCGGATGGAAAGGGTCAGGCTACACGGAAGTGTAGCCAACATGTCGAAAAATAAAATCCATCCGGTCGTGAGAGCCTCAGTACATTCACTTTCTGGATACGCCTCGTATATTTAGATAAGTCTTGGCTCCGTGTTTCTACGTGATAGATACTTCTTCTAATACGCCCAAATTGGTTCATGATGTAAAGGGTCTTTCAATTTTTGTAATTCCTGGATAAAACACAGATGGCGTCGCAAACTTGACTGGGTATTGTGACATTTGAAAAGTGTAATGTATGACATTTATAAAAATGGAGTCGTATATAATGCAAATTATTGAATTATTTTATGTATTGTAATCTCCGGAAACGGTGATGTTAATTGGCTACCGAGATCATGTGATCTGACACCGTTGGACTATTTTCTCTAGGGTTACGTGAAAAGTTAGGTCTATAAGAATGACCCCCGATCAATCCTGAGCTAAATAATGAAATTATTCGCGTTATTGTTGAGTGAGATTATGCCAAAATTTCATCGAAAATTTTGGCAAAAGAGTGGACATCTATGGAGCTGCAAGAGATGGACATTTGGCGGATATGGTTTTTTGTGCTTGAATATCATACATTATACTTCAATAAAAGGTTTTTTTTTTTAAATCAAAGCAAATTGTGTGTTTTATACAAGAATTTAAAAAACCGCTCAATTTGAACATCGTGTCATTAATTTGCAATGAAATGTCAGATATTGATGATTTTGGAATATAAATCTGGAGACCAATTACATTCTCCGAAAAATAATAAGGAATTTACAGAATTACCCAAACAGGTAGCCAAAAAGAATGTCTAAATATATGTTGGCATATATTCCATCAACTGTTAAAAAAGAAAAACCCTTCAGAATTGCTAAGTATGTGCCGGTGTAAGTGTAAGGATTGCGATAAAGCTCTCAGCAAAGGAGAATTTTCGTAGAATTTCTATACTAACTAAATTATTAAAGTACGAGGCGTATCCAGAAAGTAAGTGTACTGAGGCTCTCACGACCGGATGGATTTTATTTTCGACATGTTGGCTACACTTACGTGTAGCCTGACCCTTCCCCTCCGCAACGAGACCAATTCGAGGTCAGTACGTTGAGAAGTGTCGACGCGACAACACGTATCGTGAAAAATGTCAACCCCATCTCCCACCAAGTTGAATCGAGTGGAGGCCGAGCAAGAGTTTTTGAGGCGCTGCAAACTCCATGGAGATGAATTTCTCCGCTCCATCGTTACTGGAGACTAAACTCGGGTTGCACACTACACGCCTGAAACCAAAAAGCAGTCTCAACAGTGGCGTCACACTTCTTCACCCTCCGCCAAAAAGTTCAAAACCACAATTTCAGCCAAGAAAATCATGACATCCGTGTTTTGGGACTGTCAAGGCATAATTTTAATTGAATATATGCCTCAAGGGGAGACCATCAACTCTGCAAGATACTGTGAGCCCCTAAAAAAATTGCGGAGGGCGATTCAGAACAAGAGGAGAGGCATGCTGACAAAGGGAGTCTGCCTGTTGCACGACAATGCCAGACGGAACTGCTCGCCTCGTTTAAATGGGATGTCCCGAACCATCCCGCGCATTCCCCTGACCTAGCACCTTCAGATTACTATTTTAACTTGTATTTTAAATAAATATACAAAATCTCATTAAAATATTCTTAAAATTTATTAAGATAAAGTAATTTTGATAAACTCTTCACAAAAATCAGAATTTCATCAAAAACATGTCGAGCACTGAAAAAGGTTGTCATGATTTTAATCGGGTCTTAAAGTGTTAAGCCTTATATAACATATATGTAAGAATTTTCAAACCTTTTATTTCAAACCCCAAACATTTAAAGGATAAGGCTAAAGTCTTTGCAGTATGGCTTGATAAAATTACTTTGAAAATTTCAAAGAGATTTATTCCTTTGAGGTTTTAATTGTATGAAATTTTGTAATAATTTTGTCATTCACAAAGTATGATATACGTATGCAAAATCTCTAGTTCTATTTTTTTTTTAAACCTACGAGTATATTTTAGCTATAATGAAAATTTACAAAACAATAACGCAAATAGAAAATGCAATAAAAATAACTCAAATTGAATACTAATTTAACCTTATTTAATTTTCTTTATCCTATCCCTTTGGGGTTGGCTGCTTGGACGTCCTCCCCTATAACTCTCTTTCTCGGCAGTCATTATGTAAAAGTCAAGTCTTGTTATGTCCTCCTCTACTTTTTATTTATTTATTTATTTAATTAACGACATAACAGTGTCTTTATATACAAATGAACATGTGACAGGTTATACAAGTACTTCAAATTATTGACAAATAATACAAAACTTTGTCTTAAACTAACATGAAGATACAAAAAGCTGTAGTAATAATAAATTACAGTCATCGTTTTAAAATTATTTAATAATCTTTGAGAATTTTGTGGGAATTTTATGGATAGATATTGAGATATAGAAAACACATGGCCTCATTAGTAGAACGAGATGCAAGTTGCTTTGCAGAATTAAAAGCTTCACACATGTTGATGCAGGGTTACTCAACTCCAGAGGCAAAATATTGTCCTTAATATTTGGTTTATATTACGTTATTTATATTAATAAAGGAGAGCACAAAGTTAGTAGCTATTTCTAAATATTGTTGTAATATTCTGGCGAATACTATATATACTTATATTTAAAATATCTAAATTGTTGCTAAACTCATTTCCAAGTCTTTGCATACGAATTATAGAGGACTCAATTTAATAATTAGTATAACAATTTTCGGTATAAAAGGGGTTGAGCTGTCTTGTGGATCTAGTGGGAATACGAAATGAAATACTTGCGAGTAAGTGAGGTGCATCAATCACTGAGTGAATGATTTTGTATAGCAGTACTATATCGGCTGTTTTTCTTCTGTCACACAGGTAGGGTATTCTTAGTTTTCCCTCTGCATTCATTTGGAAGTTCTCAATTCTCAAGTTCTCATGATTATCTTTCACGTAGCCCCTTTTTATCGTTATTGCACGTTTTCGTACCAGCTTAATCCGGCCTTCACCTATTGATTATTGGCGCCACTTTGATTGCTCTGCGAATTTATGTCGGACCTTGTATAATTTAGTGACACTGACACTGTAGCATGCGCATCTCCGCGATATAAAATAGTTGTTCTTCTTTTTTTCTTTAGACCCATCACTTGACTTCATGTAGTATAGCAAACCTGATCACTATCTTGTAAATATGAACATAATTAATTATCGTGAATTATCAAGAGCAGGAATAATTAAATCCACGAGTTCCGTACTTACTACTCTAGTAGTTCTTAATCCAATGGTACAATTACTGAGGCCGAACACAATGTTATCTCCCAGCCACCCTTTCTTTACAATATGTCTAAATTACTAATTCGAATAGATTGAAGAATCCACACGAAATAAAAAAATCTTAAACATCAATTTGATTGTTAATACTACGACAGTCAAAATTAAAAAAAAAAAAAGATCTAATATGTTTAATAACATTCGATAAAAAAATTAAACAAACGAAAGTTTTCTCCACCATTCATTACCTTTTGTTCGGAAATTCTAGGATGAGTCCTGTGACAGCTCACAAATTTGTTCTAATACAACCTTATGTAATGTGTTTACCTAAATAAATTGCTATTTATTAGAATTGAGGTTTATATTAAAGTTGATAAAATAATTAAAATTACTGAACATCGTTACAAGGTTGTATTGAGGCAAATTTGTGAGCTGTCACAGGACTCATCCTAGAATTTCCGAACTATAGTTGGCGAGATACCAGTCTTCCAATATGTAGGTTGTATGTTTTATTCCCATTGGTATCCGATTTATTTATATATAAAAATAAGGTTTTTGTCTGGTTTTCACTTCAAGCTTATTTAAAAAAATAAAGTTTTTTACTGAATTAACAAGTTACTGGCATGTCCAGAAAGTAAACAACGATGGGCATCACGCCCTGCGCCGTTCCCATACCACCGCGATCGTATGCGCGCCAGTTAGTTCCTTCCCTTGCTTCAGTGCGAGCCGAGTTTTGTTGCTGAACGGTCGTGCGTCATTGTTCTGTAATCTTTCAAAATGGCTGCGCCCATCGAAAATCCCGCCAAATGTTAAGTGCGTAGTGTCATTCGTTTTCTAAATGCACAAAATGTTCGGCCTATCGAAATTTATAGGCAACTTTAAGCACAGTACATGAATCTTTCCCACAAATTTCACTATCGCTCCTACGTGAAATAGTAACAGAGCACATTGGCTAGAAAAAAATGTGTGCTCGGAAAAGAAAAACCGAATTTTAACACCAGAAAAGTGATTGCAACAGTTTTTTGGGACCGAAAGGGTTTGATACATGTGGAGTTTATGCCAAGTAAACTCAGAGGCATATTGTGAAACTCTTCAACGACTTAGACGCGCCATCCAAAACAAGAGACGTGGAATGTTGTCGGGAAAGGTGGTTTTGATTCATGACAGTGCGCGGCCTCATGCATCAGCACGAACACAGCGAGAACTTCAACGTCTTATGTTGGAAATTTTTAGACATCCTCCTTCCAGCCCTGACTTGGCACTGAGTGATTTTCACTTATTCCCGAAACTAAAGGATTTTTTGGGTGGAAAACGTTCGGAAAAGGATGAAGACCTCAAACAAGAAGTGATATCCTGGCTCAAATTTTTGGGGGTAGAAGAGTATAACATCGGAATTGAAAAATTGGTTCCATGTTACAATAAGTGCCTTGACAGATATAGACTATATTGAAAAATAGAATAATGTACTATGACTTTTTAAATAAAGTTTTGTGTTGACATCTTTCGTTTTTATTTAGTTATGCTTTGGCATTTTGATTTGACGCTCTTTACTTTCTGGATGACCGACGTATTTCCACACTGAATTCCTTTGAGTTTGTATCATTATTCACTCACTCGTTATGAGTACGAATGTTATATTTAATACGTGTATTCTAATTGCCAGATCTTTATTTAGCATATTTAGCATGTTTATCCCTTCCCTTACGGTGATAAAAATAATACGCGTGTTACGGTGTTGGGTAGTGAGTACGCAATAAAAAATTAGCGATTTTAAATCGAAAAAATAAGAACATTCATAGATAATCCCCTTAATTAATTATAATTGAAGTTAAAAATTATAATAATTGAGATTTATTTGCTAAAAACATTAAAAAACCATCTGAAACATTAAAAAACGCTCACGGAACGGGCGTACGTCTAACCTATTTGCGAGCCTAGAGGCAACTAGTGACGCGGAACGTCAGTCACATACCCCGGCGCATACGCCTTTCCTTGCGACGTTGAGACAATTCAGCTCCTCGCAATTCAGTCTAGTATGCAAGAGTGAGATGCGAATATAGTGTCGCGCTTCCCGCATACTATTCACCTATCGTCAAGACGAGGCACTCGCAGCGTTTAAATGCGAATTTGTTTTCGATCTTTACAAAACACCTCGATGTAGTCGATAAATTCTGATTATTATTAATATTATTTTTTAAATCAATGCGTAAATATATTATGGAGGAATACCTAAAATCTTAACCTTGTATTTATTATATTTATAGAGATATTGATGGTTATTAGAAGCAACGTGTAGAAGATACCCAACACAGGGAAGGAAAGGTTATTGCATGAAATGTGGATTCAAATTTCCAAGTGTTCAAAAAAATATTTCTAATAATAATTTATCAAAGAGTTCGCCCTTTTAAACTATATTTTATAGTACATACTGAAAGTAAAGGTGATTTACCCTTTTATCCCACCTTACTTTTACGACTTTCGGTGCCTAGTTGGTAAGCAGTCTTCTAACTCAGGGGTGGTGAAATCAATTTTTGTTAAAACCTAAATTTTGTTTTAAAGGATTATAGTTATGTTTTCATTTTACACATTTTTACCAGATTAAACTGTATACAACAGAAGTGTGAACTTATATGTAATATTGGACACCTCCAATTGGCATTTGATAAGTCTTTGAATGAAAATTTTAAATTTATCTTATCAAGATAAGTTTCAAATTTTGTAAAACATTGTAAATCATTCGATTTTATTAAAAAATTTGTTCTTTACAACAAGAGCTTCTCAATATATATTCTGATGCTTTTTATAATTCATTAATATGGCTAATAAATCCGTGTTAGGGAAGATATGAGGGTGAATTTAAATGATATGGGGTGAGCGGGACCTTAAGGCTGGTTGAGTAAGATGAATAAAAGTTTTCTGAGATGGTTTGAGCAAGTGGAACGAATGAATAAAGAATAACAAATATATGGAGTATAAATGGTAGAGGAAAACCAATGAAAGTGTGGTTGGTTCGAGTGTATGGATGTAGAAGAAGTGAAAGAGGCATCGTTATAGGAAAGTTTGGTGATATCTCATATTTGCCTACCCCGATAGGAACACGATATGATGGTATTGTATGTAATAAACCCGTGAACATTCATATGCATAATTTACTCCTGAAACTCGACCTAACCCCGAATATGGGATGTTATACATCTTTGCACTTCATAATTCACCTCACCGGATGCACGGTTTACGAGATAAAGGCTTCGCGGGAATTCTGTTACCCACATTTTGCCCTAGGGGTGCTTTTTGAACAATTGCACCCCATTAATTAGGGATTATACGGCATTAATACCTAGTAAATATTGGTTCAAACTCATCCATCATCAACATCAAAATGGTCTACCCCTTCTCTTTTCAGTCCAGATTTGTAGCCTTCATATCACAAATCTTCACATATTTATATAGTCTCTCAATGATAAAAAAAAACAGATGCGTGAGACTCTCACGCGGTAGAAGTGAAACTTCTTAGCTCCTAGGAAAAGTTCATTTTATGCATTGCCTTTATTCCATTTGTTAACGATTTTTATTTATTTTAGGATTAGGAAATGGTTTTGTGGAATTCAATTCAAGAAAATCTCTCTTAATTAAATAATTTTTTTTTTTTTAATAATGAATAGTAATAATTTTATTAATAAATAATAATTTTAATAATAATACGATTATCATTATCTTAATAATATTAAAATAATTATTAATAATTTGTTAATAAATAAAATATTTAATAATAATAAAAAACGCCGTTTGACTTTTCGTGACGTTCCGGCCAATTTACCCTACCGCGTTTATAGTAGTTTCACTTCAAAAATATATTTACTGTGTCGCACAATTACTTTGTTGGTGTAAAATTTGTATCAATTTTCTCAAACAACGATATTAAGATCATCCCGCCTCGCATGTGGAATGATTAGATTTTTAGGAAATCAATGATTGGTGCAAAGATGAATAATGAGGTTTTTAAAATTTATACCAAACAAATGCTATGTAAATGCGTACCCTGAGAAAAAATCATGGGACGACAATGTATGACACAACTTGAAAGGAATTTATAAAGGATGAATATGAACTTTTGATGTCTTTTGGTGTCTTTTCCGGATCTTTTGGTGTATTTTCTCTTGAATGTATTTTTTTTTTGTCATCTATTTATTTTCTGTGTTTATTTTTTTTATATATTCTTGTTCTACGTGTTCAAGGGTGTGGGCTGAAAAACATCTGGTGTCCCCGTGGCTGGGTTTGCCCTATATTGGTGGGGTGTATCTTGGCCGAGAGGATGCTATTAGATGAGCCCAGATATTTTGATAGCTTCTGTATTTAATGTATTATCTGCAATTTATGTGTTTTAGAAGTGTTATTTAAATGTAATCTGTACATACAATGTTGCTATCAATAAACCTATTATTTATTTATTTATTTAACTTAAAGTTGATGTGTTGAGTAAGGTGAAGATAAGCACTGTAACATGTTTGGGCATGTCAAACGAATGAATAAAGAAATACAAGCAAAACAAATATTTAGTGCAAATGTGAGTGAAATGCATGAAAGGGAGGACAAAAAAGTATGGATGGATTGAATGAATTATATTTTGATTGAAGAAAATTTATTAAGTTGTTCCGAATATAAACGATTTTATCCTTCAAATCCAGTCAAGCACAACTTTTAAGTTAATAAACTTTATTGATCAAAGTAAGAGCTATTTGAGCTTTAATTACAATATTATTGGGCGTTTACATAAGTTGTGTCCGTTTTTTTTACAAATTTAAAAATGAGCACCAAAAGTGAAACAAAATGGTAAAGGTTATACGTCATTCGAAAGAAAATTTTCTGCTCTACAAGATATTGTGTTTGCTTTTACGTTACATATATTATTTTATTTGATTACAAGCATTCAAAATGGAATGTCAAGTAGACGAAAGTGAGCATTTTCAAAACCTCCTTCTGTTCGCATTCAATCGAGGGAATAAAGCTGCCAAAGCTGCTCGATGAAGTGTACGATGAAGATGGTACGAATGAATGGACAGCTCGTCGATGGCTCAACGACGACCAGTAGACTTTGATGAAGACCGCTTAAACCATATTACTCATGAAGATTCCCTTCAAACCACCGTAGAATTGGCTGAGCAGATGAATTGGTATCACATGCCTGTAGTATACCGCTATCTTAAATCAATGCGAAAAGTCCAGAAGTTCGGCGCTCGGGTTCCACGTGTTTTGAGTGAAAACAACAAAAATCAACATTCGACAATTTCTGCTGGTTTGCTCGCGCGTCATTGAGCTACGCATGGCCACAAGCAAAGGTTCCTTTACCGCATTATTACTGGTGATGAAAAATGGTGCCTTTATGTGAATAAGAATAAACGGAAAGAATGGTTGTATTATGGTCAACAAGCAACGCCCAGAGCGAAACAAGGTTTGCATCTGCGCAAGACGATGATTTGCATCTGATGGGATTGGCAAGGCATCATCCACTACGAGATACTTGAACGCAATCAGACATTCAACGCGGAGCTATACATTCTGGAAATGCAGCTGCTCAACACTGCAATTCAACAAAATAGGCCAGATCGACAATATGGCGTTATTCTGCAACACGATAACGCCCGCCTTCATACGAGTATCGCCAACATTACAAAAAATGCCATTTAAACATTGGTTGGGAAGTTCTGCCGCACCATCCATATTCTCCAGACCTCGCACCGTCGATTTCTACCTTTTTCGGTCGCTTTCGAACAATTTGCGTAGTGTTTCCTTTATTAATGACGTCGAATTGCGGACATGGTTGGATGAATTCCTCGAGTCAAGGCCGGGTGGTTTTTATCGCACAGGCATTGAAAAACTTGTAGAACGTTGGTAAAAAGATATAAATAATAAAAGAGAATACATTATTGACTAATTTGTTGTAATTTTTGTTGTTGTGTCCTCTTGTTCTCTTCATTTGGAAAAAAACGGACACAACTTATGTTACCCAATATTTACGTATACTGAATAAAACTCAGGTGGATTACAATCTAATAATTATTTAAAGGCACTTACTGCTGTATACTTCTCGGTCATTGAAGTTTTTTTATCGCAAATATTATAGTTATTACGGTGCTAGAAAAGGTGAAAATTGGTTGGCGATAGATCGGGTGAGTAAGGCAGATGAGGTAACGTTTCATAGACAACTCGTTTTTTAATTATCAATAGCGCTTAACTATCAACGTGAGATCATTCATTCTCGGGAAGTAAAATGTGTTCTCTGTGGTTTATCAGTCCTGATTGTTTGCCGCGTAGTTTCGGTGTATTGCTCCCAACTCTTCGCTATACAAAAGGTGAAAATAGATACGAACTGGTTAAGAAATATATATTGAATAATTATGGTCGCAGGCCACCATACATAACCATTAATATATTTAATTGCAATGTTGGTTTTGCAAAAGACATAATATTTAAAAAATATAAAAAAATTACAACTAAAACAATCAGAAAAAATCAGGTATAAAATCTAATAAAATCATATGTGACCATCACAATACGGGACCGTCCACAAATGCACAGCCCGCACTGCGCAAATCATTGAAAAACAAATTGAAAACAAAATGTAAAAGATGGAATCAGACAGTCATTTTGCTTTACGTAAACAACAATTATTATACAAATTATCAAATAATTGTATGACAACCAATTAAATGCCGGATTAACCAATTAAATGTATGACAACCAATTAAAAACAGATTCTTAACTGTCAAAAAATAAACGAACAAATAATTCGTCAGCAAAGGACGTTCGAAATCGAAAGTTATATCCAAAACAACCTAATAGAAAGGCAGATAAACTTAAGAGTTGTATGAGGTGTATAGATGTAGAAGAGGTGAAGGATATGTATCAAGGTAGGAAATTCTAGTGATCTGTCAGGGAAATGACTTGATGGTACGTATGTATGTAAACCATGGAACATGTATAAAAATAAAACTAAAATATGATAATTTGTTTGAGCATACACTGTTTATTCCACTTTATATACCGGCATAACACCACTGGTTTTAAGGTTTTCCTCTCATCATCAGGGAAGCACAAACAAATAAGAAGGAAGGCAGGAAAAAACTTCAACAAGCAGCGGTAAAATCTTGGGAATGTATGTATTTGCAAGATATTAAACCCAATGCACCAACTTGGATTCTAGGATATGTAATCTGTCCAATTTATTTCCTTTGCTACTGATATGCAAGAATTTGACAAATCAGTAGTAACGGAAATAAAAATTTGGAATATTTGGAAAATCACACATTTTCTATCGATGATGCATGCCGCTGCTTGCTGAAGTTGTATGTTGCCTCCCTCCACCCACAACCCCCAACCTAATATTTTACCATTAGAAGCGGGTATGTCGGTACCAGTTCGAACATAATTCAGTTTTGTTTGTGATCCCCTGACGACATCCGTGGCCTGGCGGTAAGACGCGTATCTGCTGATCTGGAGGTTGTGGGTTCGATCCCCGCTTGAACCCAGATTTAAAAAAAAAGGAATTTCAGTCTGCTCTTCACTTAGACCCCATTAAAACATATTTCTGGTTGGCTGGAAGAAGTTGCCACATTTTTATATTAAAATTTATTAAATATATATGAGGTGTGCACCTTGAAACCGGTAGGGTTATACCGTTACATAAAGTGGAATAAACAGTGTTTGATACAACAAATTATAATATATTCAAACTTAGATCTAAGTTGGTAATTTTAGAATGAAAACTTAATTTTTCCTTTTCTTGTTTGTACTCCACTGATTATGAGGGGAAACTCTGACACCGGTAGGGCTACAACGTTATATGAAGTGAAATAAACAGTATTTGACTTAAAAGATTACAATGTCTTTAAACCTCCACAGAATGCATTAACATTAATTAAAAAAAAAAACTAAAACAAAATATCTCGATCTATTTCTAACTTTCCACCCCCAGCCAATACATCCCCTGCCTCTCTCTATACAACCTCCTTTACTGTTTAGTTTTAAAGAAATGAAGTTTGTATGAGAATATAGAACCTCCGCATAATCATTCTCTAACTTTTGTAATCTGTTGATAATTGGCTCGAAGTAGTAATTAGATATAATTTGGTTTATTTTGAATAGTTAATTTTACCTTGTGTATTAGGTGTTAACATAAGTTGTGTCCGTTTTTTTCCAATTTAAAAATGAGCACCAAAAGTAAAACAAAATGGTAAATGTTATACGTCATATATTATTTTATTTGATTACAAGCCTTCAAAATGGAATGTCAAGTAGACGAAAGTGAGCATTTTCGATACCTCCTTCTGTTCGCGTTCAATCGAGGGAATAAACCTGCTAAAGCTGCTTGCGATATTTGCGAAGTGTACGGTGAAGATGCTATGAATGAAAAAAAAGACAGCTTGTCGATGGTTTTTGCGTTTCAAAGACGGTAATTTCGACTTGAAAGACATGGAGTGTTCCGGACGACCAGTGGACTTCAATGAGGACCGCTTAAACCATATTATTCATGAAGATCCCCTTCAAACCACCGTAGAATTGGCTGAGCAGATGAATTGTAGGCACATGACTGTATACCGCCACCTACCATCTGTCCTTTCATTCATAGCATCTTCACCGTACAATTCGCAAATATCGCGAGGAGCTTTAGCAGTTTTATTCCCTCGATTGAGCGCGAACAGAAGTAGGTGTCGAAAATGCTCACTTTCGTCTACTTGACATTCCATTTTGAAGGTTTGTAATAAAATAAAATAATATATGTAATTTAAAAGTAAACACAATATCTTGTAGAACAGAAAATTTTCTTACGAATGATATATAACTTTTACCATTGTTTTACTTTTGATGCTCATTTTTAAATTTGAAAAAAAAAACGGACACAACTTATGTTAACACCCAATATTTCTAGCTTGAATATGGAATCGGATTAAGTTTGTAATTTCAGGACTGTTTCTTCACGTTTTATTATTAAATATTTTGAATAGAAATACTAATTCTGCTATAATTCTTCTTTCAGATAAATTTAGTGTTAAGTTGTTCAAAAGGAATAGAAAGTTTCTAATTTATATAACGTAGAAATTTATGCTACACTTTTTCAGTGATTTGATTTCTACGGTTATAATTGAAATGAACTTTGGACGACATGGGCAGTAAGAAAGATTTCAAATTAAATATTTTTGAAAGTTCTAGCATATGGAAACTTTGTTAACACTTTAAAACCCAATCACAATTTCGACAACCTTTCCCTATACCCGGCTTATTTTGGAGGAAATCTGTATTGATTGTTATATCTTAGTTATTTTAAGAATATTGTTATATTTCTTTGAAACACTTTAACCTTTTCCTTCCTCTGCTAAAAAAATCCGCTGGTTCCGGTGCTGTGTTTTCAATACACATGTAAAAATGAGCGATTTAAAATCGAAAAAAAACAAGAATATTCATAGCCAATCGTTTAAATTAATGAAATTTGAAGTCAAAAGTGATAATTATTGAAATTTAATAGCTGATAACATGAAAAAAAATCCGCTGGTTCCGGTGCTGTGTATTCAATACACATGTAAAAATGAGCGATTTAAAATCGAAAAAACAAGAATATTCGTTTAAATTAATTCAATTTGAAGTCAAAAGCGATAATAATTGAAATTTAATTGCTGATAACATGAAAAGAAACATCAGACGACGTTCACAAAACGGGCGAAGCGACCACCTCGAACGAAAGCCCGCTGGCTTACTGAGCGAGAGAAGCGAGCGAACTGAGATTCTTTTTCTTGCGTTCGCATATACCGAAGTAGAGTGAGAGTGAGTCGTGAATAGCGTCGCTTCCTCACCCATGGCAGTTATTTAGAACGAATATACCTACGTCACGCGTTTGATTGTATTGGTGAATTTATTCCCGATTTTCACAAAATATCTCTGATGCCGATACCTATTTATTTATACCCTTATGGATTTATTAAGAATAAGGATTACATATCAGCCAAAACTTATTCTGATTGGACGGAAAATTGTCACGGACACTTTTCCGTCAATAATAAAACTCGAAATGTATTCCGTCAATAATAAAACTCGATATGTATATATAACATTTATTTAACACTTTTATTGCAAATACAATCTAGCGGGATTATTGCCAGGTGGCAATCTCTTCCAACCAACCAGACAAAAAGTAAATGAAGCAAGTTACGTGGTCACATAAATCATTCAAATGACTATCCATCCCCACGAAATCCATAAACATATACGTGAGCACAAGCCCACGAACCCCACAAAGACGGGAAATCACCCGAACATTATTTTTCATATAAAGTGAGATATTGTGGCGGTCGCATGCGCGGTCACTGAACCTACGAGACGACCTTTGCACAGCTTCACAAAGCTGAGACAAGCAATGAACAAAGTCCATGCATCGGTCATTCAACTCACTATCAATCGGAGAGCGCATTCCATGTTAAAACGAGAAAGCAACACATCTGTCGCGCCGGTTCCCAAAACAGAATGAATACCCCCACGCGACAAGAATCGTATTGTAAATGCAGAAACGAGACAGCGGTATATCGTGCGCGCATTCCCGCACACATTCAAGAATATTATAAATACCCACGTCTGTCAATAAAATTCCTCTTTACACATTCCGATTTCGACGAGTATTTTATTTATCAACAAATCATCTTCCACATCTCTCCTTTAAGGAGCACAGTTCCTAAAATACCATCAATCAAAAGGAATGGAAGGAATGGTGGAGAGGAAAGGAGAAGAAAAATCAGGAATGAAACACGTTATTTTCCTGACTAGAAATTAAGAGGTTTTTTAGTCACTTCTTAAAGCTCGCCAAGCAAAGCATGCCAACATTGTAGTTCATTGCAAAGTAAATCCTTGACAAATATAAATCCTTGACAATACGAGAGAGAATATTAGCATAAGCCTGTCAGTGTCAATATTAATATAAACGTTGCAGAATTATCAAAACCATTCATGACATAATTTGATTCCAAGTGTTCAATTATCCACTGTTTTGTTATTTGTGCGTCTTTCTGAATCTCAATTGCTTTTTTTAGATACTGTTGCCGTCATAACGCCTCCTTAATTACGTGTTGATGCTTTAATATTGTACTGGTTTATTATATGTGCTTTACGATTCCATCCTTTCAAATTATACCATACTGACGTTATTTTGAATTATGGCTTTAATAATGATTTGAAGATGATCACAGTGGTTTCAAAATAATGTTTATTTTATTCTGTGATACGAGTAGTTACCAGGTTTTTTTGGTTTCCGTTTTCATTTAGTTTTAAACCTTTTCATTTCTTGCTTTTGTAAGTAACTTGTGCATTTTTATTTAGTTTTATACTTTTTCATTTCTTGCTTTTGTAAGTAACTATTGCATTTTTATTTAGTTTTATACCTTTTCATTTCTGGCTTTTGTAAGTAACTAGTGCATTTTTATTTAGTTTTATACCTTTTCATTTCTTGCTTTTGTAAGTAACAAGTGCATTTTTATTTAGTTTTATACTTTTTCATTTCTTGCTTTTGTAAGTAACTAGTGCATTTTTATTTAGTTTTATACCTTTTCATTTCTGGCTTTTGTAAGAAACTTGTGCATTTTTATTTAGTTTTATACCTTTTCATTTCTGGCTTTTGTAAGTAACTAGTGCATTTTTATTTAGTTTTATACCTTTTCATTTCTGGCTTTTGTAAGAAACTTGTGCATTTTTATTTAGTTTTATACCTTTTCATTTCTGGCTTTTGTAAGTAACTAGTGCATTTTTATTTAGTTTTATACCTTTTCATTTCTGGCTTTTGTAAGTAACTAGTGCATTTTTATTTAGTTTTATACCTTTTCATTTCTGGCTTTTGTAAGTAACTAGTGCATTTTTATTTAGTTTTATACTTTTTCATTTCTTGCTTTTGTAAGTAACTAGTGCATTTTTATTTAGTTTTATACCTTTTCATTTCTGGCTTTTGTAAGAAACTTGTGCATTTTTATTTAGTTTTATACCTTTTCATTTCTGGCTTTTGTAAGTAACTAGTGCATTTTTATTTAGTTTTATACCTTTTCATTTCTGGCTTTTGTAAGTAACTAGTGCATTTTTATTTAGTTTTATACCTTTTCATTTCTGGCTTTTGTAAGAAACTTGTGCATTTTTATTTAGTTTTATACCTTTTCATTTCTGGCTTTTGTAAGTAACTAGTGCATTTTTATTTAGTTTTATACCTTTTCATTTCTGGCTTTTGTAAGAAACTTGTGCATTTTTATTTAGTTTTATACCTTTTCATTTCTGGCTTTTGTAAGTAACTAGTGCATTTTTATTTAGTTTTATACCTTTTCATTTCTGGCTTTTGTAAGTAACTAGTGCATTTTTATTTAGTTTTATACCTTTTCATTTCTGGCTTTTGTAAGTAACTAGTGCATTTTTATTTAGTTTTATACTTTTTCATTTCTTGCTTTTGTAAGTAACTAGTGCATTTTTATTTAGTTTTATACCTTTTCATTTCTGGCTTTTGTAAGTAACTAGTGCATTTTTATTTAGTTTTATACCTTTTCATTTCTGGCTTTTGTAAGTAACTAGTGTATTTTTATTTAGTTTTATACTTTTTCATTTCTTGCTTTTGTAAGTAACTAGTGCATTTTTATTTAGTTTTATACCTTTTCATTTCTTGCTTTTGTAAGTAACTAGTGCATTTTTATTTAGTTTTACACTTTTTCATTTCTTGCTTTTGTAAGTAACTAGTGCATTTTTATTTAGTTTTATACCTTTTCATTTCTGGCTTTTGTAAGTAACTAGTGCATTTTTATTTAGTTTTATACTTTTTCATTTCTTGCTTTTGTAAGTAACTAGTGCATTTTTATTTAGTTTTATACCTTTTCATTTCTGGCTTTTGTAAGTAACTAGTGCATTTTTTTATAGATACGCGTTTTTTGGATCACATATTCCGTGAGGATACTTACATTTCAGTAACGTTCGTCTCATTTATCTATAAAAATACTTACGCGTGCGTAGGGTGCATAGTACCTTATTTACGTTGCAAAATCAAATTCTTTGTCCATAGAAAGGTAAATGTTTAAATACAACTGAAGTGAGTTTTAGGGAATCATTTTATTTAGAAAACATAGGTATCAAAGCTGATCCAGATAAAAAAAGTTCACAGTTAAAGTATTTGAACGTAAAAAAATGCTGAAATAATTTTGACATTTTTTGATAATTTGTTTTTCAATGACTATTTTAAACAGGTTTTCTGTTGTTTTATTTTCAGTTGTTCGAAGTATTATACAAAGTCAATAAAAAATACAATTTTAAGAATCTAAGACACGCACATTTAACATTTCTTACAGATCACAAGTCTATCTGACGATTTAGCATGGTGGCTAACAGCGGTCAGGAATTCTAAATTTTAAAAAATTCAATTAAAAAAAAGTTACTCCCTTTGTATAAACTTTGAAGCAATTTTTCTTTATTTATAAGTTCAAATATTCGTTCTTAAAGGAAAGGAGAAGGACATCATACTAGTGGTAGCTTATTTTATGGTAAAGACGACCGTTTAATATTTTATTTATTTACAATATTTATTTATTATTACACATGACAAGAAATATACATAATTTGCGAAAAACAACAGGTAATTTAATTTGGACATACAATTTTAATGGATCTGGGTTTGTTGCCTTTCATTTGTAGTAATAATAAGAACATACTTTGTAATAAGAACACACTTTGTAATAAGAACACACTTTTTTATATAAACGACCTCCATGACTTAATTAACTTTTTTTTGTTCATTCGCAATACAGGGTTAGATCAGTTACATTGGAATTTTCAATTCTTCTTCCTCTTATTTTAGGCCTTTTGGCCTGTAATGGTCCTGCATCATTGTTTGCCTCTTGCGACGTTGACTGCCAGCTGTCTTTCCACCTTTTGGGATGTCGTCCTGGAGGTCTACTTGCTTGGGGTATACTGTCCCTGGTCATTCTTACGACATTATTAGAACTTCGCCATTGCCGGTCTCAAGCCCGGATGAGAAAGGAGGAGGGATCATGGGTAAGGCCAGTAACCTGCCCATGATAATAATATATACGTTTACAGACCTGTTCACACAGCCTCGGGCAAGGTAATGAAAAAGTTAACGATCAAAAAGGACTACGAGTTTTCCATTACAAAAAAATATTATGAATATAATATTTGAATATTTCAAAAAATGTAATATTCAAAAGTCACCTAAATGAGTGGATGGATGCTTTGCAATGTCCCCAGTCGTATTCAAAAGTCACCTAAATGAGTGGATGGATGCTTTGCAATGTCCCCAGTATTATTCAAAAGTCACCTAAATGAGTGGATGGATGCTTTGCAATGTCCCCAGTCGTATTCAAAAGTCACCTAAATGAGTGGATGGATGCTTTGCAATGTCCCCAGTATTATTCAAAAGTCACCTAAATGAGTGGATGGATGCTTTGCAATGTCCCCAGTCTTATTCAAAAGCCACCTAAATTAGTAGATGGATGCTTTGCAATGTCCCCAGTCTTATTCAAAAGTCACCTAAATGAGTGGATGGATGCTTTGCAATGTCCCCAGTCGTATTCAAAAGTCACCTAAATGAGTGGATGGATGCTTTGCAATGTCCCCAGTCGTATTCAAAAGTCACCTAAATGAGTGGATGGATGCTTTGCAATGTCCCCAGTATTATTCAAAAGTCACCTAAATGAGTGGATGGATGCTTTGCAATGTCCCCAGTCTTATTCAAAAGTCACCTAAATGAGTGGATGGATGCTTTGCAATGTCCCCAGTCTTATTCAAAAGTCACCTAAATGAGTGGATGGATGCTTTGCAATGTTCCCAGTATTATTCAAAAGTCACCTAAATGAGTGGATGGATGCTTTGCAATGTTCCCAGTATTATTCAAAAGTCACCTAAATGAGTGGATGGATGCTTTGCAATGTCCCCAGTCTTATTCAAAAGTCACTTAAATGAGTGGATGGATGCTTTGCAATGTCCCCAGTCCTAGAAAAATCATAACTCGTATTTTACTTTTGATATAAAATATCTCAATATCCGAAGCAATCTTGTTCAAAATATTTAAGAACCTACCAACAGGCATATTGACAGGGAAACCCGTGTGTGATAAAGAACAATTCATGCCGACGTAGTCTAGTTTAATTGTTAGGAACTTAGTCGAACGATCTTAACAACGTTTACCAGAAGCTAAAGGTTTGATCTTCTCGAGGTATTATATTCAAGCATGCCTGGTTGAAACTGATTAGGATAAACCAAAAATAGTTTTGTCTTCCTTAAAACACCCTTTAATATATAGGTAGATCCACTCGTCAGTTCGGATATGTTGAAGGGTAAAATAAGGGTGAATGAATGAATACGAATATAAGAAAAATAACAAAGATTCTCTGAAATGGTGAGGCATCATTCTGAAGAGTAAAGCTCTGAAGGAATTTACAGCCATCACATGGGGTAAAAAGTTTAACAAGGGTTGAAGTGCACTACATGTCAGATTTAAGCGCTGTACGAAGCTTTCGGTTTTATTAGCCGCAAAGCAAAGTAAAGCATCTATCTTCATTTAATTTGTACCAGGGAATATCAAAATGATTTTAGCTTATTTTACAAAAGGTGTTTTGGGACTTGCGTCTTTTATTTAACATAAAAACATGTTTAATGTCTTTAATTTAATAATATTTATCGCAATTTTTTGATATGGAGTGAGATGATGAAGTTTTTTATCGTCCATGTAGGGAAACTATGGAATAAGTTACCAACTAACAGTAGAATTGCTACGTCGATGGTAAATTTTAACAGATATTTTTTTAAATTTCATGTCATTAATGTAACATGTGGAATTAACGATCCTCACATATGGAATCGAAACCTCTGTCCTAACAAAGCGAATAACGCAAAAACTATTAGTGACACAGAGAGCCATGGAGAGGACGATGCTGGGAGTTTCGTATGGAGGATGCTGGGAGAATAGAAAGACCAACAAATGGATAAGAAAGAGAACCAAAGTCACGGACGCCGTAGTTGAGAGAGCAGCTGTCTTAAAATGCAGCTGGGCAGGACATATTGCCAGATGCTCTGACTCTCGATTGACGAAAAGGGTCCTGGAATGGCAGCCTACAACGGGCAGGAGAGGTGTGGGGAGACCACAGGCTAGATGGTCGGACGATATAAGACGGGCCGCATGAGTGAAGTGGATGCGGGCAGGACATATTGCCAGATGCTCTGACTCTCGATTGACGAAAAGGGTCCTGGAATGGCAGCCTAGAGCGGGCAGGAGAGGTGTGGGGAGACCACAGGCTAGATGGTCGGACGATATAAGACGGGCCGCAGGAGTGAAGTGGATGCAGTGTGCCCGAGAAAGGGAGTTGTGGAAGACCGAAGGGGAGGCCTATATCCAGGGATGGATCCAGAATGGATGAAGAAGAAGAAGTAGAATGTAACATGTTTCATTCCCGGTTTTCTTTCTACCACACCTTCCATGAACGGCAAGGGAAATTCTCGAAGAACTGAGAATCATCGATAGATTGTCGACAATATGCCTTCGAAGAATCTTCCAATTATTTGCGCACATTGTTCGTGGTCAAGGAAACAGTTTGAAGAGGTTTGTGGTGCGAACAAAACGAACAGTCCCAATATGTTGAACGGATCAAGTGAAAGACACCACAGTCATACCCTTAACAACCCCCCTTTGAACTTCGGAGTACTGAAACAGGTAGAGAGGGGTCGTCAAGGGCTATCTTAGGGTCACGATACACAGTCATGCGCTACGCAATAGAATCTTCTTCTTCATCTTCTAGATCTTGCGATCTGTTTAAACAGGATTTCAGTTTTGGTCCTGTGAAGAAGATGCCCAACTTTCTCTCCATCTCTTTGGTGGACGTCCCGGTGGTCGACGACCCTCTGGAATCTCGTGCATTACAATCTTAGGTATTCTTGCGGGGTCCATCCTCTCAACGTGGTCCCTCCATAATCGTCTTCTCTGCCATCTCCATCTCTCGATGTCTTCAATGTTACAACTTCTTCGGATTTCCTCATAAGGTATCCTATCTCTGAGAGTTCTACCTACGATAGGCCGCAGTGTTTTCATTTATGCTGTTATAAGGAGGTGTTTCGTTCTTATAGAGTCTGCTCTTGCTTCGATTCCGTAAGTAATAACAGGTATTATGCGTATTTTGTATATTCTGACTGCTTTCCACCAACATGTGTTTATTACCCCAAACAGTGTTCCTCAGGCATACAAAGATAACTGCTGCTTTATTGGTCTGTTTTTTGACTTCATTATACAGATCGTTGCAGCTAGATATCTCCACACCCAGGTATTTAAACTCCATGCAACAGAATGACGATAATTATTAGCTGGGGCATTTATTCATACTTTGATATTTATAGATACATTAATTTGTGAATATTTTTCCCATAAAAAGTTCACAGCTAAATTGAAGGAAATAAATTAGATAATAAACGTCATATACATTGTTTTGAAACATATTTTGGGAAAATAAAAGTATTTTTTAATGTAGGCTGAAGTATAATTGGAAACATTGGCCAGACTTAAAAAATTAAAACAATCGTTATGATAACACTTATTTCGAAAATTATCATCCTCAAGAGTGGTAATAATTGTTTCATCATACATATAAGAACTGTTATTATAAAATGAGGCAATTATTTTATTTATCAATATAATGTTTCGTTATTGCATATTAAATTTAATTTTGGGCATTAAAATAATGAGTTTTCTTAACAACTTAGTTATATTTATCACGCGAATAATTTGAATAATAAAAAAATATTGGTGAAGGATGAATCGAGAAGTTGCATGGGTAGTTTATATGTCATTATAAGGGTTAAATTATTTTTTTAAAGTTTTGTTATGTACAATACAAAAAGAGCTGATTTGTTCATATAAACTTTCAAAGACATCTGTTACTTGTATATTGTTTGTGGAAACTCTTATTTAACGGGAAAGGCAAAAATGGAATACTTAGCAACAGTGGTGTGTATAAACTTTTATCTACTGACTATGATAATTTATATTATAGAAAAGACAGGAAGATCATTTGAAAAGAGATTTCGTGAACACAAATCCGCCTTAACAAATCCTCTAATTTATTCTGAAATGGCTAATCATTGTCACCGTGAAAACTTTTTCTATCGATGATGCCAAATTCTTATATATCAGTAGTAACGGAAATAAATTGGACAGATTAGAGGCCCTAGAAATATTTCTAAGTCAATGCATCGAGGCAAACATCTGGAAAACACATATATCCCAAAAATCTCTCCGCTGCTCGCCGAGGTTGTCCCATGCCTCCTTCAGCCCCCAGTCCCCAGCCCGAATGTTTACCGTTAGAACCGTATATATCGGTACCAGTTCGAACAGAATTCAATCTTGTTTGTGCTCCCCTGATGATGAGGTGTGCACCTTGAAACCGGTAGGGCTATACCGTTATATAAAGTGAAATAAACAGTGTTTGATAAAACAAATTGCAGTGTCTTTAAACCTCCACAATGTTAATGCCTTAACTAATAATAATATATTTACAGATTTTTTTATTAACCTGTCTGCAGAACTAACCTGACTTTGGAAACGGAATAAGGTAGAGGAAACACACTTTTCAACCACGTGTTAGACGTTTTTCATGTGTCGCTAAACTTGTTCAAGGATATTTTTTTAATCTTATTGTAAATATTTGACATTATTGTTTAAATGTTTTAATTTTATTGAAAATATTCGACATTATTGTTTAAATGTTTATGATATATAGTATACTCGTACATACGAGTATATGTTCTTTTCATGTTTTTTTTTCCAATAATTTCTGATATATTAATATTTTTAATTATTTTGAATTATACTTTTTAACACTTGTCCCTCTAACATAAGTTTTAATTTTGTATTAAACTTTCATTGCATACAGTACAATCTACTGGTATTATATCCATCTGGCAATCTCTTCGAGCCAACCAAAAAAATGAGGGAAAACCAGACTGGAATCAATTTTAATGAATCTAGGTATGGAGACATACTTCTTATCAACTCGCCCTCGGAAGCCATAATTTATTTATAATTCAATTATTTTTTTTCATTTCTTTACGTTTTTTTTTTGTAAAGCTGAATTTAACTTTTCTGTATATATTTATCTTACTGTACAAATTAGAGAAACCAGTTTGTTTTAATGAATTCAATAGAGTAAACTTTGGTAAAGAGTGTTCTACAATGAGAACTGGAGATACTGGAATAAAAGAACACTTGGCGGGTGTTTTGCCGTCTCAGCTCTATAAATATGAAACCTGAACCATTTATAGAAACCATTTCAAAATGTTGGAAAAGTTTCCTCACAGATGTTTGTGCCGTATTATTAATATAAAATGGCAAGACATAGCACAAATGTAAAGCTAAGGCCACACCAAAGTGCTTAGTTATGTGCTACGTGACTAATAGACTAGGCGACTTCAGACTTGGCCAGACCAAAGTGTTTTGTACAAATTCATTTGACATTTGGGAACGGTTGAGTCAACAAACGATGTCATTCTCAAAACTAACCAGAAAGCTACTTCTCTCAGAAAATTTAAGTTTAAAATTTCGAACATCCCAAATGCGGACTTGTTGGGTGCATAATGTTAATGTTATCTAGAAGTATGGAGTAGAGAGTTTCAACTTCTCTACAAAGAATTGCGGAATAAAACTTCCTCCATCTTGCAAAATCACTTAGTGTCACAATAATATTAACCAACACGTCTGTTCGCTATGAGACTCCCTAGGTGACTAATAGTCACGTAGCATGGCGTGCAGCGTGTGCGAATTCCACAAAACTATTTTTTATTTAATTAACACTTGCCACCCTCTGATGGATAGCGAGTGACCAGGACTTAAATTTTATTTGATTATTCGACGTTTTAATACATAATAAAATGATTGTTATAGCTAATTACAAAAAAAAACGTTGCAAACTTTGCATAATTTTAATTTAAAACATACATTTTTCACTGGACGCTTAGCGTCCAGCACCGTGGCTGGCGGAATTTTTTAGCACAGTCAGGCAAGGGTTAAGAGAGATTTTCTTGAATTAAATTCCACATAACCATTTCCGAATCTAAAAAAAAATCGTTAACAAATGGAATAAAAGCAATGCATAAAATCGACTTTTCCTAGGAGCTAAGAAGTTTCATTTCTACCGCGCGAGAGTTTCACGAATCTGTTTTTTTTTCTTCCTTTTAAACAAAACAGTAAATCTGACAGTATCAATAAAATAGATAACACTTTCTTATGGCTAGAAAGAATGTTACAATATAGTCTAGATAGTTTAATTGAGGTTTGTCATTGTTTAAGCATACGTTAAACAATAAAAGTTTAATTGAGGTTTGTCATTGCTTCAGCATACGTTAAACAATAAAAGTTTAATTGAGGTTTGTCATTGCTTAAGCATACGTTAAACAATAAAAGTTTAATTGAGGTTTGTCATTGCTTAAGCATACGTTAAACAATAAAAGTTTAATTGAGGTTTGTCATTGCTTAAGCATACGTTAAACAATAAAAGTTTAATTGAGGTTTGTCATTGCTTAAGCATACGTTAAACAATAAAAATTTAATTGAGGTTTGTCATTGCTTAAGTATACGCTAAACAATAAAAGATATTTATAAAATGTTTTACTATCGACTGATGATAAAAACGAAATATAAATCGAAGCAGAGTTTGTCATTATTGTTCAATTAATAATTAAAAAAAAGTTTAAAAAAAATAATTTATAGCAGTACATTATTCAATAATATGTTTAAAAGATGCTTCCACCCAGGAATTACGTGTTTCATTTCAAATTGTTTTATTTAAAGTAACCTCCCAATATGCCAAGAATTCGTCTAGTAGAAATATTCGAGTGCATTAGACGTGTACGTGTGCAGTTCCATCTAACTATGCCGTAGTATTATTAACACTTACGATGACGAACTCCGAGCTCTGTACTTACTCCAATGGTTGGTTCTTAAGGGAGTATTCTACTCTCGAGGCATGAATTTCGGGCGTTTTTTCAGACTTAATTAAAAAAAAAAAAAATGTTTTCCTATTAATTCTTCTAAATGATCGTTGTGCGTCTACTAGGCTCATCGAGAAGCTAACTGGAATTCTTAAATCTACTGCCTATCATATTTTAACGGAAAATTTGGGCAAACGAGAGGTCACACACGGACTGACGATCACAAAGTTAGCAGAGTGGAACACTGCAGAGACGTGAAAAGTAACAAATATTATAAAAATAATAACAGTTAAATTTAAATATACAAAAGATGATGGCGATGAAAGGAAAATCAAATATTACTTATTTAAAATTAAAAGTTCAGTCGTTAACATCATCAATGTTTTAATAACCTACATACGAATGTATGTTGGTAACTAAAACATTGATGTACATACGTATGCAGGTTACTAAAACATTGATGTACATACGTATGTATGTAGGTTACTAAAACATTGATGTTTTGATGTACATACGTATGTATGTTAGTTACTAAAACATTGATGTTTTAGCGGTATGCTTCTTATTTGAAGAGATGACGATAATAGTTGTTGGTAAAGAAATAAAATACGTTAAATCGCAATGCGGAAGGAGAGAGTGAATGAATGTTTTATTTATCAGTATGTGGGTATTTATAACATTTCAGAATGGGGGCGGGAGTGCGCCCGCGATATATATTTATCTCGCTTCTGTGCGTGCAGAAATGGTCAATTGAAGTATTTTAGGTATCGTAAATAGTATTGTGGGTAACAATTTATTTACGGAACCGGCGAGACAGCGTGATGCGTTCTCTTTCTACTATGGAATGCGGCGTGATGTCCGGCCGCGTCAATGTTTTGGCATGTGACCTTCGGACCGCCTACTATAATTCGTCGAGGTATCCAAAGGTCGTTTCGTCGGTCATTGACCGTATGTGTTGACAATATTCAGCGACGACCGTGGATCCCACAATGTTTTGGTGAACATACGTATGGTATGTACGAGTATGTAGATTACTAAAACATTGATGTTTTGATGTACATATGTATGTATGTAGGTTACTAAAACATAGATGTTTTGAAAACATGACTAAACCATCATGCCGTTTTCCTACTGGTGTAAGTAGATAGGACAGAACACCAGACTTTCCTATTTCGAGCCACATATTTCGTCTCTTTTACATACATACGCTTTCTCATACAGTTTACCTTTATATAACGGATAATTCACTGCACTTACAAATAAAAAACATTTAAGAAATGTGTTTTTTAGCCTTTTCAATACAAGAAGTGCTATAAAACACATGTTTAAAGGCCTTATACTACATTTTACCAGCTCTGAGATAATAGAGGAACCATCCAACGGCTTTGTGTGACCCAAAAATGTCTATAAAACTAATAGGAAAGGTATACCAGATTATCGTTAGACCCGCGATTATGTATGGCTCAGAATGCTGGATTTTGTATAGCTCCTACTCTAGGCAACTTGAAACCGCAGAAAAGCGAATGCCTAGGTGGTCGGTGAATATCACTAAAATATAGAATTAAGATCTCACGCATTCGTGGTAGACTGGGGGTCACTGCCATAAACAGTAAGCTGGAAGAGTAACAGCTGAGATGTTACGGGCACATAAGACGGAGACCACCAGACCATACGGTAAATCAGGCAATGTCTGTGGATCTTCCTCGACAGTCGTCTAGAGGAAGACCAAAGAACTCCTGGATAACTTAATGCTCCAAAATCCTGCAGAGAAACGGCCTAGATGAAGGCGACACCAAGAACCGAAGAACATACAGCCTGAGAACGAGAAGAGCCGACCCCAACAGCCTACCTAGGCAATGAGTTGGGACAGTGCCAGGAAGAAGAAGATCCGACTGCTTTGTATTGATTGACATGCGTATGGGATATTTTTTTTTCTATATTTTTATGAAACACCAATTTGGTTGACTTTATATATTTGCGCATACGATATTTATTCATGCTTGTTTAATATTTTTTAAAAGCAACAATTATTTTATTGTTGACATGAGCAATTCTAATAACAGATTTACGCAATTCAATGTATGATATTAGAATTGAGAATCTCGTTGGTTTTCAATTTATTCGGTATCAAAAATTGAATTCTTCGAAAGATATTCCATATTTACTTTTGTAAATAGTTATGTAATCATGTTACAGAAGTTGTACGATTTCCATTGAAACAGGGTTAAACATTAAACAGATAAAGTAACGAATTCGACCTATATAGATGTTTTAAATACTCCTGGGATCTGATATAATTTAAAGTCGGTTTTTTAAAGGATGAAAAAGAATTACTTTGATTTAAAAGGAACACGAACTGTTCATTTCTACAGCAGTGATAAATTGATATAGTTCAAGCCATTTCCACTTGTCGTCAAGTTGGATAGCTTCATTTCCACTTATTGTCAAGTTGGATAGCCCAATTTCCACTTATTGTCAAGTTGGATAACCCAATTTCCACTTCTTGTCAAGTTGGATAGCCCAATTTCCACTTGTTGTCAAATTGGATAGCCCAATTTTCCCTTGTTGTCAAGTTGGATAGCCCAATTTCCACTTATTGTCAAGTTGGATAGCCCAATTTCTACTTGTCAAGTTTAATAGCCCAATTTCCACTTGTCAAGTTGGATAGCCCAATTTTCACTTGTTGTCAAGTTGGATTGAAGTCGAATTTTTAAAGGATGAAAAAGAATTACTTTGGTCTAGAAGGTAACAGTAACTGTTCATTTATACAGCAGTGATAAATTGATATATTTCAAGCGCTTTCCCCTTGTTAACTTGGATAGCCCAATTTCCAATGTTGTCAAGTTGGATAACCCAATTTCCACTTGTTGTTAAGTTGGATAGCCCAATTTTCACTTGTTGTCAAGTTGGATAGCCCAATTTCCACTTATTGTCAAGTTGGATAGCCCAATTTCCACTTGTTGTCAAATTAAGTCAAGTTGGATAGCCCCATACGTGGGGAAATAAAAAACGAGTTATTAGATACGTAAGATCAAAGAAGGAAACGTAAAAAGTTAGAGAAATCGTAGTTGTATGAGAAGGAATGAAGATGAGGCGAAGGATGATATGAAAGTCTGGCGCTCCTCTCTACATATCCCAACGGGGTGTGTATATCCAATAACTTGGATTACTTCTCTTTTGCCATCGTGATGTTATTCATTCGAATTGCTCAGGGATCTACAACTCGGGGCTGTACAGCTCAGGGAACTTCAACTCAGAAGGGAGAATGAAACTTCTCTAAGATATACACGTGACATATCAAAATGACGAAGAAATTACTTCACAAACGTTATGAAATTCGTGGTACTCGAAAAATTTAAATTCTTGCTTTTGTGTCGCCTTTGGGAATAACTACAATACAAAACAATTCGAAGAGCGTATTACCACAAATTTATTTATAACGGTATTCTATCTTCTGAATGAAAAATATCATAAGAAAAAAAACACATTATTTAAAACACGTATCACATTATTTAAAAAACGTATCGCATTATTTAAAAAACGTATCACATTATTTAAAAAACGTATCACATTATTTAAAAAACGTATCACATTATTTAAAAAAAACGTATCGCATTATTTAATAAACGTATCACATTATTTAAAAAACGTATCACATTATTTAAAAAACGTATCACATTATGTAAAAAACGTATCACATTATTTAAAAAACGTATCACATTATTTAAAAAACGTATCACATTATAACGTAGTAACCTAGATATAGCTACATGGACCGGGTGATCCGGGATGTGCGCTGTGGCAGCTGCCAGGAGATGAAGAGACTGGCGGATGACAGAGATGAGTGGAGGGATCGAGTGCTTGGTGCAGACCAATCCTAGGATTGTAACCCAGAAGAAGAAGAATATCCAGAGGCTGTGTTTTTATTTAAAATTGCTACAAGATATATCTCAATAGCCTGTTAAACCTTTTAACTAATTATGTTACAGTTTGGATATGTCTCAAAAATTAAAGGTACTATTCCCAACGTCGATACTTAGGTTTATATTGTAGTTAACCTGTGCTTTATTATTGACATTCGGGGTTAACCTAAATTTCAGACGCTATTCCATAAATTGTGTTTTGAGGCATTCGCGGTTTTTCGTATTAATTTAAGATATTTCAGAGTGCTGTACCGAGTGGTTTAGCTTATGATACCGATGTTTCGAAAACATTGCAGTTTTCATATTCAGGACATGTTCGTCGTCAGCTTCGTCATAAATGAATGGGCGCAGGATTCCACTTGGCATACAGCAGAGTCTCAACCGTGAGGTGCCGCATGAGCCCGTCCCGATTCGCAACCGTAACGTGTGCGCATGGTTCCATACCTTCCATAAAAATTTAAGTTATTATTAATTTTCATTGAGGGGGGTGTTCTTCTATAGAAATTTGAAAACATCATTTTTTTGCATATTCTTAAAGTTTAGACCTTTAAAAATATGTTTACAAAAAGGAAATTTTAAAATTCTCAATATTTACGAAGTTATAGCTATATGTTAAATGAGGCAGCAATTACGCCGCACCGGAATGACTCGGAAAATAATCTCAAAATCTTAAACGCGTTTTTCTCCAAACTTCTTTTTTCAACCTGGTCGATATAAAATCTCAAGTTCTATCCAACCGATTACCTTCAAATTTAATATTAAACTTTGATAGATGTTTCTATATCAATCCTTCCTTGGAATTTTTTAAACTATTTTTTAAAAGTTAAATAATTTTAAATAAAGGGAAAAAACCATTTTTTTTAGACAGTCGCCATTTTTTTGGTACCAACTATAACGACATTATTTTTTATGAAGACACTGTGTATGATTTTTATTTCAAATTTACGAAAAGGTTCCAATCATGTCGATCACTAGCTTGCCCCCTTTTTTACTACAAGATGTAGCAGCTGATAACATCTTGAATTTTCAATTGTTTTTTCTTTTCAACAAATTTTTTGTTCATTCTCAAATCATCAATAAACAAACTGTAAAAAATGTACAGTAAAAAGTATTGTGTTCATTCTCAAATCATCAATAAACAAAGTGTAAAAAATGTACAGTAAAAATATTTCTTTTTTTTTTATCTAGTCTAAAAAAACGCCCGAAATTCACGCCTTTGTAGTAAAATACCCGTTGAGATGTCGCTTAGATCCCATTATGGTGCCATGCTGATTTTAAACAGAATCCATCGTCTCTGTCAATGTTGTTTGAGTGTTTATATTTTTATATTGCCTATTTGGAGTTGACTACAAACAAGCCTTGAATATAAAAACTGCAACGTTTCCGAAACCAAAAGTCTCATAAGCCTAACCACGTGGTAGAATACTAAATGACTTTATGGTAATACAACTGGTGCTTTTGAGGTGTCTTAAGTAAATTTAAAAAGTCACATCGTGGAAGACCGTCCAATAAATATATTCTTTCCCGGAAGGACTGAAGGAGATCCATCGAGTTTTTCCTAAGTATCATGGATGAGAAACCTTTTTTCTTTTTTTAACATGGCGAGTTTATTGCCATGTGGCAATCTCTTCCAACCAACCATAAAGATGTTTGTATAGACCCAAAGTGTTAAGCAGACTGGAATCCTATTTAAAAAAATCTGGGTTCCAGCGGGGATCGAACCCGCAACCTCCGGATCGGCAGACAAGTGTCTTACCACCAGGCCACGGAGTTCATCCTTAAATGTTCGACTGAAAGATAAACTGACATGTGATAGTAACACTTTGTATATAGTTAAGTGTATACTTGAGCGTTTATATAAAATCATGAATAATGATAACACCGTTGTTATACCGAGGAATTTAGCTTATGATATTAACACCGTTGTTATACCGAGGAGTTTAGCTTATGTTTATATAAAATCATGACTGATGATAACACCGTTGTTATACCGAGGAGTTTAGCTTATGTTTATATAAAATCATGACTGATGATAACACCGTTGTTATACCGAGGAGTTTAGCTTATGATATTAACACCGTTGTTATACCGAGGAGTTTAGCTTATGTTTATATAAAATCATGAATAATGATAACACCGTTGTTATACCGAGGAGTTTAGCTTATGTTTATATAAAATCATGAATAATGATAACACCGTTGTTATACCGAGGAGTTTAGCTTATGATATTAACACCGTTGTTATACCGAGGAGTTTAGCTTATGTTTATATAAAATCATGAATAACGATAACACCGTTGTTATACCGAGGAGTTTAGCTTATGTTTATATAAAATCATGAATAATGATAACACCGTTGTTATACCGAGAAGTTTAGCTTATGTTTATATAAAATCATGAATAATGATAACACCGTTGTTACACCGAGGAGTTTAGCTTATGTTTATATAAAATCATGAATAATGATAACACCGTTGTTATACCGAGGAGTTTAGCTTATGTTTATATAAAATCATGAATAATGATAACACCGTTGTTATACCGAGGAGTTTAGCTTATGTTTATATAAAATCATGAATAATGATAACACCGTTGTTATACCGAGGAGTTTAGCTTATGTTTATATAAAATCATTAATAATGATAACACCGTTGTTATACCGAGGAGTTTAGCTTATGATATTAACACCGTTGTTATACCGAGGAGTTTAGCTTATGTTTATATAAAACCATGAATTATGATAACACCGTTGTTATACCGAGGAGTTTAGCTTATGTTTATATAAAATCATTAATAATGATAACACCGTTGTTATACCGAGGACTTTAGCTTATGATATTAACACCGTTGTTATACCGAGGAGTTTAGCTTATGTTTATATAAAATCATGAATAATGATAACACCGTTGTTATACCGAGGAGTTTAGCTTATGTTTATATAAAATCATGAATAATGATAACACCGTTGTTATACCGAGGACTTTAGCTTATGATATTAACACCGTTGTTATACCGAGGAGTTTAGCTTATGTTTATATAAAATCATGAATAATGATAACACCGTTGTTATACAGAGAAGTTTAGCTTATGTTTATATAAAATCATGAATAATGATAACACCGTTGTTATACCGAGGAGTTTAGCTTATGTTTATATAAAATCATGAATAATGATAACACCGTTGTTATACCGAGGAGTTTAGCTTATGTTTATATAAAATCATGAATAAGGATAATACCGTTGTTATAGCGAGGAGTTTAGCTTATGATATTAACACCGTTGTTATACCGAGGAGTTTAGCTTATGTTTATATAAAATCATGAATAATGATAACACCGTTGTTATACCGAGGGGTAAAGCTTATGATATTCTTCATATATTATATGAAAAACATATAATATTTGATAACAAAACCGCAGAAACTTTACCAATTTAAGACGAACTAACAAAGAAACCGACATGTGATACTTTGTATATACTCGTAGTTAAGTGTATGCTTATTGAGCGTTCATATATCAATCATGAATTATGATAACACTTCCCAAAAAAAACTTATCTCTTCTTCGTCTATACACCTTCTCATTCAACTCCTTCGATTACTCTGACTTTCTAAGTTTCATTTTCCTCTACTACGCATTCCACTCACATCACACTGTTTATATTTTATTTTTGTTAATATTTCTTCATTCATTCGTTTTACATGCCCTACAGTATTTTATTAATCCATCCAGTTTTTTCTACGTCCCCGTTTCACTCATATTTATCAAAGTTGGTATTAAAACACTATTGTGAACCATCATCTTAATATTCCTCTTTCAGTATGCGCCAATTTTCTTGTTATACACAAGCAATTATATATTCATAATAAGTGGGTGGAAATTAATAATTTTCACATTGAAACAGGGAATAGTGAGAAATTTGTAAGGTTGTTTCAAGGTTCTAGTATTTCAGTGAATACGAATAAATGATCATTGCAATTCTCAAACTAACTTAGTAATTTGATTTTTTTCAATATGAATTACGCTTTCAGTTATTTTATTTTGACTTATTTTCTTGTCATTTATTTTACAATGGGTCTAAAACATAAAATAAAGATGAAAATGTGTCCTAAATACGAACATTTCAATCTTATTTGTAATTTATTTTTATCAAACACTGTTTATTCCACTTTTTTGTGACGGTATAACCCTACCGGTTTCAAGGTGCACACCTCATCTTCAGAGGAGCGCAAACAAGACTTGTTTGCGCTCCCCTAAAGATGAGGTGTGCACCTTGAAACCGGTAGGGTTATACCGTCACAAAAAAGTGCAATAAACATTGTTTGATAAAAATAAATTACAATGTCTTTAAACCTCCACAACGTTAATGCCTTAACCATAAACAATATTTCAATCTTATGTTATACATTAGAAACCATCACGCTATTTCCTTGTTGGGGTAGGTAAATAGGTTAAAGTGACAGACTTTCCTATCTTAAGACACGTATTTCGCCTTTTTCACAACCATACACCTTCTCTTACGACTCCCACGATTTATGAGACTTTATTTATTTGATTCTTTTAAGATATCACTCACATGATCCAACCATGTTGACAAAATGCCTGACAAGGAGACAGTTTGTGGTTACTGGAGACGTGATGCGATGACGATCAAGAGAAATAATCCAAATGCGAAGGACTGACCAAGTAAGAGACGCTACTGGACTACCCTTAACAACATGCCTTCGAGCTACGGAGTGCAGGGATGGATGAAGATGATACGTCCGAGGTTATCATGGGAGCCACGATGCTCAGTCATGAACTACATGACTGTATGGATGGAAGAATCCAACCATACTTTATTCAGTCTACTTCTACCACGCCCTTAAATCACATTTTCTCTGTACATTAATTTTGTTAGTGTATTTTCATTCATTCATACTATATGCCCAAACCATGTTAAAGTGATCTCCATTATCATACTCAACACATCAGCTTTAAGGGGGTATTTTACTCTAGAGGCGTGAGTTTCGAGCGTTTTTTTTTCCGAACTAAATAAAAAAAAACAGAAAATATTTTTCCCATACATTTTTTTTACAATTTGTTTATTGATAATTTGAGAATGTGCAACAAAATTTTTGAAAAAAAATATTGAAAATTCAAGATGTTATCAGCTGTTATATCTTGTTATAAAAAAGAGGGTGAGCTGGTTGACATGATTGGAACCTTTTTGTTAATTCGAAACAAAAATAATACAGAGTTTCGTATTACAAAATAATGCTGTTATAGTTGGTACCAAAGAAAAAAAATCGTAAAATAGCGGCTGTCTGAAAAAAAATCATTTTTTTTACCCTTTTTTAAAGATTTTTAATTTTTTTTAAAAAAGGTTATAAAATAGTTTTGAGAAATATTTATCAAAGTTTCATACCAAATTTGAAGGCAATCAGTTGTATAGAACTTGAGATTTTATGTCGACTAAGTCGAAAAAAGTAGTTTCGAGAAAAACGCGTTTAAAGTTTTGATATTATTGTCATTCCGGTGCGGCGTAATTGCTGCCCCATTTAAAACTATAAATATTGAGAATTTTAAAATTTCCTTCTGTGGGCACATTTTTAAAGGTCTAAACTTTAAGAATATGCAAAAAACAAAAAAATGTTTTTTCAAATTTCTAGAGTAGAAAACCTCCTTAAGTTCACACTCATAGCAAATAAATTCATTCTGCATTCTGTCATAAATGATCACCCCAAGTATTCTTCTCCCTGCACGCATTTATATAGATTTCACTCGGTTTCTTTTAGTTCCACTTCTATACATCAAATATAGTACAAAAAAACGGTTGTGGATTGTCATATCAGCAGATTTTCATACTGTCCGGTTCCATTAATAGATGTTTAAATAAATAATAATAAATAAAGGTTTATCGATGGAAACATAGTATGTATGTACATATTATATTTAATCGGTACATATTATATTTAATAAGTCGCTATCCCCCCACTCGGTAATAAACTGGGTTACTTGACCATACTATTTTCTTCAATATGCAGCTGAGGGATCCTAAAGCGAGTGGAGTTTTAACTTGTCCGCCCCCGTAAATGACTGTCAAGGGCTGTGTTTGTAGGAAAGCATTATCCAGACCCTTAGGCATGTTATTGTCATGGGAAATTTCAATATATGTTCCTCTTAAATACCCTCTCGATCCCTGTTAACCTATTGCACCTCACAAATTTGTCACAGTTACGAATGTGTGTTAACTTACGACTGATGTGTTAAGTAGGGTGAAAAATATCACGTTGTAACTTGTTTAGTTATACACTGTTAAATCCACTTAATATAAATAAATAAATAATAAATAAATAAATATAAGTTTATTGATAGCAACATAGTATGTACAAAATATATTTAAATAACATGTTGTTTATAGTTAAGGCATTAACGTTGTGGAGGTTTAAAGACATTGTAATTTATTTTTATCAAACACTGTTTATTCCATTTTTTGTGACGGTATAACCCTACCGGTTTCAAGGCTTTCACCTCATCTTCAGGGGAGCGCAAACAAGTCTTGTTTGCGCTTCCCTGAAGATGAGGGGAAAGCCTTGAAACCGGTAAGGTTATACCGTCACAAAAAATGGAATAAACAGTGTTTGATAAAAATAAATTACAAAATTTAAATAACACTTCAAAAACACATAAATTGCAGAAAATACATTTTAGAGATAAGCTATCAAAATGTCTGGGCTCATCTAATAACATCCCCTCGGCTAAGATACACCCTACCAATAAAGGGCGAGCCCAGCCATGGGGACAACAGATGTTTTTCAGCCCACACCCTTGCATATGTAAAACAAGAAGAAAAAAAAAACGGAAAATAAATAGATGGCAGAAAAAAAAAACAATTCCACAAATCCCACCTCAGATTAATTCAAACAAATAAAAAAAGGTTTCTTGATAGCAACACAATGTGTACGTATATGTATGATATACGAGTATAATAAATTCAATCCGAATATCGCACATACTCGTATGTATATCTCAAAATAAACTACAGAAAATAGATTGAAGAGAGAAGACATTAAAATTTAGTGCCCTGTTGACTTTGTTTCCTGTTATGTTCGATATATTTCAACTCTTCTATCATTTAAGAAAAAAACTACCCATGATGCAGGGTTCCTCAACTTACTCGAACTTACATTGTTCACCCGTATATCGCATTTTTTTTTTATTCACACTTTTCTACCACTTTAATGAAGCGTAAATAAAATAGTACAATACATTCATTGATTCGCTTTAATTTGGCGTAAATAAAATATTACATTAATTAATTCACTTTAATAAGGCGTAAATAAAGTAGTACATTCATTGATTCGCTTTAATATGGCGTAAATAAAAACAGTACATTCATTGATTGACTTTAATAAGGCGTAAATAAAATATTAGATTCATTGATTCACTTTAATAAGGCGTAAATAAAATATTAAATTCATTGATTCACTTTAATAAGGCGTAAATAAAGTAGTACATTCATTGATTCACTTTAATAAGGAGTAAATAAAATAGTATTGTACATTCATTGCTTTACTTTAATAAGGCGTAAATAAAATATTAGATTCATTGATTCACTTTAATAAGGCGTAAATAAAATAGTTCATTTATTGATTCCCTTTAATAAGCCGTAAATAAAATATAACATTCATTGATTCACTTTAATAAGGCGTAAATAAAAAAGTACATTCATTGATTCCCTCTAATAAGGAGTGAATAAAATAGTACATTCATTGATTCAATTTAATAAGGCGTAAATAAAATAGTACATTCATTGATTTACTTTAATAAGGTGTGAATAAAATATCAAATTCATTGATTTACTTTAAAAAAGTGTAAATAAAATAGAACATTCATTGATTCACTTTAATAAGGCGTAAATAAAATAGTGCATTCATTGATTCACTCTAATAAGGCGTGAATAAAATAGTACATTCATTGATTCAATTTAATAAGGCGTAAATAAAAAAGTACATTCATTGATTCACTCTAATAAGGCGTGAATAAAATATCACATTCATTGATTTACTTTAAAAAGGTGTAAATAAAATAGTACATTCATTGATTCACTTTAATAAGGCGTAAATAAAATAGTGCATTCATTTAACAATTTTTTTAAATATCTCATTGTATTGATGGAATTTCATAATAATGCTTCACAGATAGATTGATACCATCTTTTTCTAAAATTTAATTCCAGAATAACACGTGGTGCTTCAACGTGACCCATATGAGGGAAGAATACTGTGTGATTTACTTTGAAAAGTGGAGGGAGGGAAAAAATATAAACTCCCTCCTTGTCATTATTTATTTTATAAGTAGCATATCTGCTATTTACTTTCTCATTTCAATATGAAACCTACTTAAGGGTCTTTAATTTGAATAAATTAGCATACACATCCTCATCGAAAGCTTTTTAACTGGTATAAAAGTTTTACCGTGCAGTTGTTTTAAGTAAACAAACAGTTACGTTAAATTTAGCCCTCGTGAATAAAATTAAAAAGGAAATAAATCATAAATTAAAATATATTTTTCCTCCCTTTATATTGTTTTTGTATACCTGAAAGTAATGAAATTATTCTAATAGTCTGCAAAAATAAAAAATAAATAAAACCAACTTATAATCCACTGTGACCCCTTTTTATTTTATGTAAATTGAAAAATATTGCATAACTCATGTACACCCTGGTGTTTAAAGTGTCTTTCAAATTGAGCGGTTTTTTTAAATTCTTGAATAAAACACACAGATTACTTTGATTTTGAGAAACTTTTTATTGACCATTGTAGTATAATGTGTAACATTTAAACGCAAAAAATAATATCCGCCTAATGTCCACAAATGTCCACTCTTTTGTCAAAAATTTTCGATGACATTTTGGTATAATTGCGATTCTTACTCACCAGCAACGCGAATAATTTTGTCCTTCAGCTCAGGAATTGATCGGAGGTCATTCTTATAGACCTGGCTTTTCACGTAAACCCAGAGAAAATAGTCCAACGGTGTCAGATCACAAGATCTTGGTGGGCAATTAACATTACCTTTTCCGGAGATAACAATATGTTACATAAAATAATTCAACAATTTGTACGCGTTGTCGTACTGTATACGACTCCATTTTTTAAAATGTCATACATTATACTTTTCAAATGTCACAAGACCCAGGCAAGTTTGTGACGCCATCTGTGTTTTATCTAAGAATTTAAAAAAACGATCAATTAGAAAGACCCTTTACTTATATTGTTACACAATACAACTTGATGGGCGTAATTTCTTCCGATATGAGGGGGTATATGAGTTTACCTATCTGGGTTCAACTATATGGTAACGAAAGGAAACGAAGAGCATGCTGAGATTAAGAGAAGAATCACAACAGGGAACAAAACATTCTTCTCCCTACTGCCGGTGTTCAAGTCCAGAAGTGTCCACAGAAAAACCAAAGTCACCCTATACAAAACAATTATTGGAACAGTGGTGGTGGCATATGGATGCGAAGCATGGACACTGGCAGCTAAATCCGCAAAGTTGCTGGATGCCTTCGAGAGAAGAGTACTACGTAGGATCCTGGGCCCCGTGAATGATGGCGAAACCTGGCGAATACGATACAACGACGAGCTGTATAATATCTATAAAAACTCCCAGGCTATCTGTACATGTCAGACTGAGCAGATTAAGATGGGCCGGACATGTGTAGAGAATGCCGTCATCGCGAGCACCCAAAAGAATCCTGGAGAGACACCCGGGTGGGAGAAGGAGAGTGGGCAGGCCGAGGCTGGGATGGGAGGATGAAGTTGAGAAGGACGCAACCCGGCTGCTGCAGGCGCAGGATTGGAGGGTCGTGACGGAAGAGAGAAGGATTTGGAGGCGAAGATTGACGGAGGCAAAAGCTCGATATGGGCCGTAAGACCATCGAAAGAAAAAATCTTCCGATCATCGAGACCTTAAGTCTAAATCTGACTACGTGACTGAACCATCTCAAATGCAATTTTTTTAATCTTAAACTGTCAGATGCAGTCTTCATTCTTTCCTAATTTGTTTATTTTGTAAAACATTGTGTTTTTTTTTACATATTCTATGACACGTTCTCATTTATATACATTTATCTTACTTACATCTGTTTTTTTTTAAATTCACTGTTTCAAAATCTTCTTAAAAATATGTACGTGTATAGTATGTGGGATACACACTACAAACTAACGTTAAAAAATAAGGAAAAAATGTATAAATAAAATATGGAAAAAATTATGTTCATTATATTTTATGTTTATAATGAAAAAATGTAATTCAAGGAATATATTCTCTACGAATACTCATGCCTATATGTCAAAGGACTTGTGAAAAAAAAATGTAGACGTGTGAGGAAATCCTTTTAGAGAGAATTTTGTTATAAGGTAGAACTTAATTTTAGTTCAGTGAAAGAATATTTAAAATTACTTTCGTATACCCTTAAAAATCTGAGATATTAGCTGTCAAAGGGAGCTGGATGTACTAAATCAATCAGGCGACTGGTGAAATATAGGCTCTATAACGGGCTGAAAGTATAGTCCTTTGATTTTTTATTAAATTAGTAAGTCGCCACGTTGCCTATGTGGTCGGACATAAGTACTTTAACATGGTTTGTCTTGGGAGTAGAAAGCACATAAATTCAAATTTCAGCCATGTTAGTAAAACGTGATAGAAATTCTAAAAGTTTAAATAAGAATGGTCATAAAAACAAACGTGAAATTGATGTTAATAAAATGCGCTGAAGAAGAAGTCATCACATTTTTGTATTGTTTAACACGGGGGTGTCCAATTGAAATCATCAGGGGGGCCAAATAAAACATTGCAAGTCTTTAATGAGCCACACATATAAATATTTTATAACTTAACAATAATATAAAGTTTTTTTTATATTAAAAATAAACACACAACTTAAGATCGAAATATTTTATACTTTGTAAAATTAATGAAACATTTGTTTTTTTTTTTATTATTTCATTTTTTTTTCGACCGGTAATTTGGACGTCGCGCATCGCAGTTAATTAGTCAAGTTTTCATCAGTCAACCTGTTTTGACACTTCGATTTTATAATTGTTAACATAATTTGCAACAGACACTGTATCGGACGTGTGCCGTCACCCGTGTGTGTGTGTATGTAATATGAGGAAAATGACATTTAGGTGTAGATCTGTATATATATAAAATTGATGTAAACTTGTATTTGTCTATTTCATCTGTGTATGAACCTTTTATATGTATAACTGTCATGTATGTTATGATATCCGTTATGTTCCTGTATTTGTATTTGTAATAATATGTTTTGAATAATATGTAAAACCCTTGTATTCCTATGTCATATGTATGTCTGTTTGACTCCGATCGCATTCGCGACAGCATTGGAAATATGTGACTTGCAAAGCGGTACGATCGGAGTAGGTCCGGGTTCAGTCGGCGTAAGCATGGCCCAGACCCCGAAAGTTGTTGTATTTCACGGACAATGGGCGCTTGTGACGGCCGACTAACCATTAATATAGAAGGACCCCTAATTTTGAAATCATGTTCTGCTCACTTCTCACTTCGAAATATATAATTCTCAGTAATACCGAATTTATCGTGTTTTTACTTGAGACCCGCTACCCTACATCGTCTGCCTGAGAGGAATCTCTCCCTGCTCTTCTTCTTCTTCTTCAAACTGGAGCTTCGATACGGAATTCGCGACGTGGATTCTTCGAGCGTAACGCGGCAACCAACAACCTATATACAGTCTTTGTACCTGTCCGGTACAGACACGTACCATATAAGACTGCATTACTAGCGCTGTAACGCTTAACACTTACATTTCTACAAACGAATGTCTGGCGCCGGCATACAGATGCGACACCCAAGTTATAAATTCGTCACTCACAAAATTAATAATATATGAAAATTATTATAATTAACGTGCACGAATTTTTTTTTATAGTATCAACCACAAAATACAAAATGTATAGAAAGTTGGAAACCACGAAAGAGCCACACAAAATCTTAAATTGGGCCTCATGTGGCCCGCGGGCCACAATTTGGACATGTACGGTTTAACACCTTCGTTGTATACAATTCAACCTGGTGGGTTTTCACCATGTGATATGGTAATAACCAGTTATTTCAACCCACTTCCAGTATCTTAAGGAGGCCTTAGTAAAAGTTAAAAGAGGCCCTTTTTTAAATAAATTAGTTTCCAACGGAAATTGAACTAGAGTTAGAAAACAGGTATCTTACCAACCAGGCAACATAATAAAAACTTAGGAACTTATATAACATTTCTAAGTCAGTAGATCGATCCGAACATCTGATAAACAGTTATATCCCAAAAATCTCTCCGAAGCGGCCGAAATCGTCCCATGCCTCCCTCACCCCTCAGCCCCCAGCCGTTGAAGCGTGTATATCGGTACCAGTTCGAACATAATTTAGTCATGTGTGTGCTCCCCTGAAGATGAGGTGTGCACCTTGAAACCGGTAGGGTTATACCGTTACAAAAAAGTGGAATAAAAAGTGTTTGATAAAAATAAATGACAATGTCTTTAAACCTCCACAATGTTAATGTCTTAACTATAAACAACAACTTATATAACATTATTTCATTTTACTTTAAAATTAAGAGTGATCCAAGAATTTACTCAGAAAAAATAGCTACTGAGTGTCAATATAACAACAAATTCTCATGAAAAAATAGCTACTGAGTGTCAATATCACAACAAATTCTCATGAAAAAATAGCTACTGAGTGTCAATATAACAACAAATTCTCATGAAAAAATAGCTACTGAGTGTCAATATCACAACAAATTCTCATGAAAAAATAGCTACTGAGTGTCAATATAACAACAAATTCTCATGAAAAAATAGCTACTGAGTGTCAATATAACAACAAATTCTCATGAAAAAATAGCTACTGAGTGTCAATATAACAACAAATTCTCATGAAAAAATAGCTACTGAGTGTCAATATAACAACAAATTCTTATGAAAAAATAGCTACTGAGTGTCAATATAACAACAAATTCTCATGAAAAAAATAGCTACTGAGTGTCAATATAACAACAAATTCTCATGAAAAAATAGCTACTGAGTGTCAATATAACAACAAATTCTCATGAAAAAAATAGCTACTGAGTGTCAATATCACAACAAATTCTCATGAAAAAATAGCTACTGAGTGTCAATATCACAACAAATTCTCATGAAAAAATAGCTACTGAGTGTCAATATAACAACAAATTCTCATGAAAAAATAGCTACTGAGTGTCAATATCACAACAAATTCTCATGAAAAAATAGCTACTGAGTGTCAATATAACAACAAATTCTCATGAAAAAATAGCTACTGAGTGTCAATATCACAACAAATTCTCATGAAAAAATAGCTACTGAGTGTCAATATAACAACAAATTCTCATGAAAAAATAGCTACTGAGTGTCAATATAACAACAAATTCTCATGAAAAAATAGCTACTGAGTGTCAATATAACAACAAATTCTCATGAAAAAATAGCTACTGAGTGTCAATATAACAACAAATTCTTATGAAAAAATAGCTACTGAGTGTCAATATAACAACAAATTCTCATGAAAAAAATAGCTACTGAGTGTCAATATAACAACAAATTCTCATGAAAAAATAGCTACTGAGTGTCAATATAACAACAAATTCTCATGAAAAAAATAGCTACTGAGTGTCAATATCACAACAAATTCTCATGAAAAAATAGCTACTGAGTGTCAATATCACAACAAATTCTCATGAAAAAATAGCTACTGAGTGTCAATATAACAACAAATTCTCATGAAAAAATAGCTACTGAGTGTCAATATCACAACAAATTCTCATGAAAAAATAGCTACTGAGTGTCAATATAACAACAAATTCTCATGAAAAAATAGCTACTGAGTGTCAATATCACAACAAATTCTCATGAAAAAATAGCTACTGAGTGTCAATATAACAACAAATTCTCATGAAAAAATAGCTACTGAGTGTCAATATAACAACAAATTCTCATGAAAAAATAGCTACTGAGTGTCAATATAACAACAAATTCTCATGAAAAAATAGCTACTGAGTGTCAATATAACAACAAATTCTTATGAAAAAATAGCTACTGAGTGTCAATATAACAACAAATTCTCATGAAAAAAATAGCTACTGAGTGTCAATATAACAACAAATTCTCATGAAAAAATAGCTACTGAGTGTCAATATAACAACAAATTCTCATGAAAAAAATAGCTACTGAGTGTCAATATAACAACAAATTCTCATGAAAAAATAGCTACTGAGTGTCAATATAACAACAAATTCTCATGAAAAAAAAAACTTTATGTTAACAAATCCGCAAGAAAATCGAGTAGGGATCGTTCTTACTCTGTGAAATAGTTCAACCATTTAGTTTTGAGTTTTTGGGATCGGTATAACTAAGTTAAGAGATTTTTTTATCACAAACAACGATTCAATCATTCTATTTTTCTAGTATTCTCTTCAAAAGCGTATAATAGTTTGTGTATTTGTATACCGTCCCTTATTCTATGCACCTAAAATGTTGACTTAACAAATTTTAGAGTGATATACCTAATAAAATGTTGCAAACATAAAAATATTCTTCCTCAGTGATAGTCGTTAAATTTTTGGAACACGCGCAACAAACGTAAAGTTTTTCTTTCTTCTTTTTGTTTTTATTTTCTCTAAAAGCTCCTGATTTGCATTTGAAAAAGCTGAAATTAAAAGCACGGAATGTTTACCAAATGTGTTGAGATTTTTATATCGGCTTCTTTTTATTTAAATTACCATTACTATTGTGTGTAAGATGCGAAGAGAAATATCTTAGAATGAACGTTGCGAATCCAAAATAAAGGTGATAGGAACGTATGAAAGGAAAAACGAATGAGACATACGAGTTAATAATTAAAAATTGTAACAGGTAAAGGAATTCTGCTATTTGGGGGTAGATGATGGTAGAGTTACGAGTAATAGGGATATCGTATAGCGATAGAAAATAACGCCAATGGGGCGCATAAACATATATAAATTGAGACTGAAAAATATCAAAATGTACTAAGATGACAATCCCCAACTGAATTTTAGTATAAAGTTTGATTTATGTAAGTGAAATGTGGACGTGAAACGAGACTGAAATGAGCCTATACTCTAGAGGCGTGAATTTAGGGCGTTTTTTCGGAATAAATAAAAAAAATATTTAAAAAAATTCCGGTACATTTTTTACAGTTTGTTTATTGATGATTTAAGAATGTAAAAAAAAAAAAGAAAAAAAATGAAAATTCAAGACATTATAAGCTGGTCGACATGATTGAAACCCTTCCGTAAATTTAAAATAAAAATTATACACAGTTTCTTAATAAAAAATAATGTCGTTATAGTTGGTACCTAAAAAAAAAAATCGTAAAATCCTGGCGGTCTGGAAAAAAAATTTTTTTAATTTTTTTTTTATTTTTATAAAATAGCAAAAAAAAATTTTTTGAGTTTTCCAAAATACGATATAAAAACATCTATCAAAGTTTTATACCAAATTTAAAAGCAATCGGCTGGATAGAACTTGAGATTTTATGTCGACCAGGTCGAAAAAAGTAGTTTCGAGAAAAACGCGTTTAAAGTTTTGAGATTATTGTCCGAGTCATTCCGGTGCGGCGTAATTGCTGCCTCGTTTATAGCTATAACTTCGTAAATATTGAGAATTTAAAAAAAAATTTGAGAACATATTCTTTAAGGTCTAAACATTAAAAATATGCAAAAAATCTAATTTCTAGGGTAGGATACCCTTAAGGCTAAAATGTTAAGTAATATGACGAACATAATGTTGAATATTTGGGCATGTGAAACGAATGAATGAAGAAAAACTAACGAAAAAGACATAAAATGCAAATGTCAGTGAAAGGCGTGTGACAGGAAGACCAAGTCAAGTGTGATTGGATCACATGACTGATATAGTGTGGGCTGAAAAACATCTGATGTCCTCGCGGCTGAACTCGCCCTATATTGGTGGGGTGTATCTTGGACGGTGGGGATGTTATTAGGTGAGCTCAGACCTTTTGATGGCTTCTCTCCTAAATGTATTTTCTATCATTAATGTGTTTTTGAAGTGTATTTTAATATATTATTTACATACTATGTTGCTATCAATAAACCTGTGTTTATTTATATTCTGAAAGGAAGAAACTTAGAAAGTCAGAAAAATCGTAGAAGTTGTAGGAGAAAGTTTATAGATGTAAAAGAGTTCTTGTGGCCTGATGGTAAGACGCTTGTCTGCCGATCCGGGGGTTGCGACTTCGATCCCCGCTGGACCCAGATTTATTAACAATGGATTTATTAACAACTTAAAACCCATCAAACATCTTTTTGGTTGGTTGGAAGAGATTGTCACATGGCAATAAGTTTGCTAGGTCAAAAAATGGGGTTGCCAAGGATGTTTATCGAGATAGGATAGTCTGGCACTCTGTCCTCTCTGCCTACCCCAACAGGGAAATGGGGTGATGGTGTATATGTATGTAACATTACCATAAGCCTTTTTCTGGTCCATGAGCGAAGACCTCCCGATGTTATCGCTACTCCCTTCTTTCGTGATTTCGTCGCTGCCACGTTAAACCTGCAAACTTCCCTTTTACGAGAGCTGGTTGTAAAAAAAGCTGGTGATTGCCAGCATATCACGATATGCATCTTCTTCCCAGTATCATGTCAGGTCCCCCCAACGTTGCATATCACCTGAGAGTAGGAATCTCTGTCCCCAGCAGCCCGAAAAATATTCCCAACGCTCCTTATACCAGTCCAATCACGTACTATATATTGCGGAGCCAGGAGATTTGCCTCCTGTCAACACCTCTTCGACCCTCTATTTGGCATTGGATGATCAGGTGCAGTAATTTATACTTTGCTCCTCTAAATACATGACCCTCATAGGACACCTTTCGGATTTTAATATTAGCTAACGATAGTCATATCTTATTTAAATATTTTTTAGTGTTTGCTTTAACCTTTCCTTCCCTGTGTTGGGTATCTTCTACACGTTGTTTCTAATAACCATCAATATCCCTATAAGTATTATAAATACAAGGTTAACATTTTACTATAGGTATTCCTCCATAATATATTTACGCATTGATTTAAAAAATTATATTAATAATAATCAGAATTTATCGACTACATCGAGGTGTTTTGTAAAGATCGAAAACAAATTCGCATTTAAACGCTGCGAGTGCCTCGTCTTGACGATAGGTGAATAGTATGCGGGAAGCGCGACACTATATTCGCATCTCACTCTTGCATACTAGACTGAATTGCGAGGAGCTGAATTGTCTCAACTTCGCAAGCAAAGGCGTAAGCGCCGGGGTATGCGACTGACGTTCCGCGCCACTAGTAGCCTCTAGGCTCGCAAATAGGTTAGACGTACGCCCGTTCCGTGAGCGTTGCCAGATGGTTTTTTAATGTTTTCAGCAAATAAATCTCAATTATTATAATTTTTAACTTCAATTATAATTAATTAAGGGGATTATCTATGAATTTTCTTATTTTTCCGATTTAAAATCGCTAATTTTTTATTGCGTACTCACTACCCAACACCGGAGCACGCGTATTATTTTTATCACCGTAAGGGAAGGGTTAAGCCATAGATTGAAATATATTTTACTATATAACTTTGTTACAAATGTAATGTTTGACAATGATTTTGTAAAACGAAATACATACTCGTATGTCTCTTTAATTTCAGTTATTATGTAGCATTTCTTTACATAAGTGTCAAATCATTTTATTATCGACATTCGCCGCAGTCAGACGAATATTGAAATCCATGTACCTTCCATAGATAAATATATAATTTAATTACATTCAAGAAATAAATGCCTCTACATATTTGTTATTTATCCCTTTCCTTCCGTTCCCTTTACCACAATCATTAGTTTGTCAAAACTACAAGAAAAAAAATCATTTAATTGTCTTTCATTTTATATTTGTACTCGTCCCATCTTCTTATTATTTAAAAAAAGCTGTATTATTTAAAAAAAAGTGCTTATAAATAACAATAAGCTAAAAAATATAAAACAAATATTGTGCCTCTTTTAGAAATTTGATTGTATGATATATAAATTCTACTAAAAGGGGCGTTTATAGAAGATGATAAATTTCTAGTTTATTTTTTGAGTTTATGATTTTTTATCCTTTAAACTATGAAAATTAGAATGGGTTTCTGAATGGGACATAAAGCGATTATATATGAAATGTTGTCTTTATTAAATAATACATACATACTTACGTATTTATTTTTAAAACTCATGCCAATTCCCAATTAAGGTAAGCAGTGAGGACAGAACGCAAATTTTTCCTATCTTGACCCACATCTTTAGCCTTTTCCACATCTATACACCGTCTCATACATCTCATCTATATATTCTACATATTCTGCTATCAAAATATCATTAACTTGATTCAGACATACTTTCCTTGGTCATGTTCTAATATACCTACTCAAATTTGCACTACATTGTCACCTCATATATTCTTCTCAAATAACACATTTTTTAAATATTTATTTGGATTCTATCAGAACAACAAATGAACATACTAATGTCAGGAGCTGCACTTAAGAACGCAAAAGAGTTTGTCTATCTTAGAGGCAAGATTATACGGGATGGCCGTACAAAAAGAGAGGTTGATAGTCGCATCCACCGAGCAAAACTCGCCTTTAATAAGAAATCAAAGATTTTAGAATCCAACAACATGGACCTAAAGCTCCGCAAGCAATTGGTCAAAACATATTGGGTGTACAAATAAGTCACCGCCGTTTGACAAAAGTTGGCGCCACCAGTAAGTTATGGTTAAAATTGTCAGATGTAAAATGTCATTATCGTAAGGTTGGACATCTGTCAACAACATGACCTTGAAATATTAGTGAATTTTTATCAGTATAACATATTTTTTTGTGTTCGAAAATGTCAAGTTTTGAGCCGAATAAGCGTCATTTGCGGGAACTTTTGATTTACTTCTTCAATTTGAAGAAATCTGCAGCTGAGGCGCATCGATTGCTTGTAGAAGCATATGGTGAGGCTGCCTTAAGTGAGAGAAGTTGTCGTGAGTGGTTTCAAAAGTTTAAGAACGGTGAATTTGACATCGAAGACAAAGAACGTAGCGGAAGGCCGAAAGTGTACGAAGACGCGGAATTGGAAGTATTATTGGATCAAGATTCGTGCCAAACGCAAGAAGAACTTGCACTTACATTAGGAGTGACTCAACAAGCAATTTCACATGGGTTGAAATCATTGGGAATGATTCAAAAACAAAGAAATTGGGATTCATATGAACTGACACGGAGAAACTTTGAATGCCAATTTTCCACATGTGAAATGCTGCTTGCCAGGCATAAACGAAAGGGTTTTCTGCACCATATAGTCACTGGTGATGAAAAATGCATCCATTATGATAATCCAAAAAGGAAGAAATCATGGGGATCCCCTGGTCATGCTTCAACATCTACGGCTAAGCCAAATATTCATGGAAAAAAAGTCTTGTTGTGTATTTGGTGGGATCAGCTTGGTGTCGTGTATTATGAGTTGCTCAAACCGAACGAAACCATTGCTGGGGCTGTCTACCGAACATAATTGATGAGATTGAGTCGAGCACTCGAGGAAAAGCGCGCCCACTACTACGCCAGACACGACAAAATTATTCTCCTGCATGATAATGCTAGTCCACATGTTGCGGCACCGGTCAAAACCTATTTGGAAACACTCAATTGAGAAGTTTTACCCCACCCGCTGTATTCACCAGACATTGCTCCTTCTGCTTACCACTTGTTTTGATCGATGACGCATGGCCTGTCTGAGCAGCACTTCACATCATATGAAGATACCAAAAATTGAGTCGATTCGTGGATAGCCTCAAAAGATGATGATGATGACTGACGCGGTATTCGTATGCTGACAGAAAGATGGGGAAAAGTAGTGGCAAGCGATGGGTACTACTTCGAATAAAACATGAGGTTCCGTTCTTTCACAATAAATGCCCATTTTTTTATAAAAAACGGCGGAAACTTATTTGTACACCTAATATGTGTGGAGTAATTTTGATGTATGATTGCGAGACATGGTGCATAAGCGAAAGGGATCGAAAAAGATTGGAGGGCTTCGAGATGTGGACCTATAGACGAATCCTAAGGATTTCCTGGAGAGACCACATTACAAATGACGAGATTCTCAGCAGGATCGAAGAAACCAGGCACCTGTCAAACACCATATCGGAAAGGCGTGCAGAATGGATGGGGTATATGCTGCGACATGAAAATCTCCCGCACAATATATTGGAGGGAATGATTGAAGGATCGATAGGCAGAGGGCCCCCTCGCCGAGAGTATCTGGAGCAAATATGCCACAATATGGACTGCACCTCCTATACAGAGCTCAAGAGGATCGCTAAGGACCGAGCGGAGTGGAGGAGGAGATACAGAGCTCTGCTGCTAACCAATTCCCAGGAAACTGAAGAAGAAGACTATCAGTATTTTTCAGCATCCACATTTCCTTTATATAACAAAGTTAGTACCAAAATTCAGTTGTAAACTATGGATAATAAAAAGAAAAGAAAATGTTGGTATATTTACGAAGTATTTTATCCTTTTTAACCAAATTTATAATAAAATCTAATTCATTACAATTTGGCTGCCGGTACTCAAGCGAATAATGTTCATATTTGCTTTTGGGGTTAATGTTTACCTCGTTACAAAACAGGAAAGTTATGTACACATTTACTGGCTTTATATCTTTTCGCTTTAATAAATAAATTTCGTTGAAAGAAATAAATGTGTTTTATAGGATGTAGATGTAACGCATACACACGTCAACATTTCAATGTTTTATACTACGAATGTACCCATAATTTGAAAAAACTTATAAAATAATTTCAATATTTTATGAATTTTAATAACAAAATTTGGAAAATCACTTTTTGTAATTTTTAATCGGACCATAAATGTGCTAATGCGATGATACAAAGCAACATCTAACGGACACTATATAAAGCACTATTGTTTTACGTTACTAACCTAATCACATCAACGTACGAGGGGAGGTCAATAAATTCGTGGAATGAAGGAGTTAAGAAAGGGTGGTAGTGCGCATGGGCATTTTCCAATAATATGAGTCATAATAAGTATATACATCAATTTTTAGTCTAATTTGTTATTTGAGATAAAACTTGAGTTCATAATTATGAGCCTGAGCTGAAGCAGGAGTCCATGTTGTGGCATACAAAGGGCATACAGCCTCCTAAGAAGTTCAAAGTGTCGCAATCGGCTGGAAAAATTATGGCTTCAATTTTTTGGGATGCGGAATACATACTGCTGATAGATTATAAAGATAAAGGTGTAGGATACCTACCTAAATAAATAAATAATTGTCCAAATAAATAAGTGAATTGTTAAACATAATTTATTGTTAAAATTGTAAACATACAGGGTCAATGACCGATGAACTATGTACAAATTGTCACATACTAAAACGTCAACAATGTTTACTCACAAATAGTATTTGTCTGTCTCCAGAAAATAAATATGTACCCGGCAATGCACGCGCTAGAGTAAGACAGAATATGTATCGCGAACTGGTTCACTCATTTGTATAAATTACCCACGCGCCGAGAAATAAATATTTTTATTGTTCATTCAACTGTCAAGACTTGTTATTATTTACCGGCCATTCACTCTCACTTTCGTTTCATTCGCATTCCTGAGTTTTATATTTAAAATAAATATAAATCAAAATCATCACGACGTATAAAGATAAGCACTTCGCTACATCGATGACCCTGAACGAGAAGGAACGCAGACTCGACTAAAACAGATATAGCGATGTCAACATCAACATCATCAGCACATCCTAATAGGACACATGCTACATTGATAACGACCATCGCTACAAAGGCATCACGATAACTTGAGAGTATAATTTTAGTCTGCTGATGCAGTCAAAAGAAGCTGCAAAGGAGAAAAAGTGAGGAAAATAAACAAAATGGGTGCTGCTTTTGCATGACAATGCACCCGTACACAATAGCAATTCTGCATTGGCTGCTCTTCACAACTGTTCCAAACATTAAATCACCCTCCCTACAGTCCATATCTGGCTCTATCTGACTATTATTTATTTCCAAATATGAAAATAGAACTTCGAGGGAAGAAATTTATAGACGATGAAGAAGTTAAAAGTACAATTTCGGATTATTTTGAAGACAAAAGCATTTTTTTTTTTCGTGGGTGTAAATAAGCTTATTGAAATATCGGAAAAATGTATGAGAGTTCATAGTGAATATCTTGAATAAAAGGCCCTTTTTCGCCTTCATTTCGAAAATTTATTGACTTTCCCTCTTAAGTGTAACTGTTTAGTATGTTTCATCTTTGGCTTGATACACTTAGTAGGTCATAAAACGAATAAAATCATTAACCACTGCACTACAGTGTATTTTATGTGCAACTCGCTCTATAAACTAGACAATTTAAATATAAAAACGTTGTGTTTTGCTAAATATTATATTCAAAACGGGCAGAAATCATTATAATGAGTTTTACTAAGTATTATGTTTTACGACACTTTTATATTTTCTTTTATAAAATGGAAATATTCTTTGAATATTTTCATTTTTATATATAAGGCGCTTTGTTTCATTTTATAGTTCATTTTGTCCCCTACTTTTGCGTACTGAACTGAAATTATTTTGAATACGAGGCATATCCAGAAAGTAAGTGTACTGCCATTCCTCTCAATGCAGGTGGTGAAGCGGGGTATCAACTTTTTGATGCCTTCCTCGAAGTAGTTTCCCGCCAACCCCTCCGTCCACTTCTCCACCTCCTCCTTTACCTCCTCGTCGGTTGAAAACCTTTTTCCACCCATGTGCAGCTACAGGGAGGTGAAGAGATAGTAATCTGAAGGTGCTAGGTCAGGGGAATGCGCGGGATGGTTCAGGACATCCCATTTAAACGAGGCGAGCAGTTCCTTCGTGGCGTTGGCCGTGTGTGGTCTGGCTTTTTCATGCAGCAGGCAGACTCCCTTTGTCAGCATGCCTCTTCTCTTGTTCTGAATCGCCCTCCGCAATTTGTTTAGGGTCTCATAGTATCTTGCAGAGTTGATGGTCTCCCCTCGAGGCATATATTCAATTAAAATTATGCCTTGACAGTCCCAAAACACGGATGCCATGATTTTCTTGGCTGAAATTGTGGTTTTGAACTTTTTGGCGGTGGGTGAAGAGGTGTGACGCCACTGTTGAGACTGCCTTTTGGTTTCAGGCGTGTAGTGTGCAACCCAAGTTTCATCTCCAGTAACGATGGAGCGGAGAAATTCATATCCATGGAGTTTGCAGCGCCACAAAAACTCTTGCCTTTTTACAAAATTTCGCACTTGGCGGGAGATTGGGTTGACATTTTTCACGAAACGTGTTGTCGCGTCGACACTTCTCAACGTACTGACCTCGAACCGGTCTCGTTGCGGAGGGGAAGGGTCAGGCTACACGGAAGTGTAGCCAACATGTTGAAAATAAAATCCATCCGGTCGTGAGAGCCTCAGTACACTTGTGGATACGCATAGTATTATTCTTTATTATATTAATTTATTATTTTTAACGGTGTAACCTTTACAAAATGACACATTTTAATAGCAAAAGTATTCCAAAAAAAATCTAAATTTAAATAAAAACAATTAAACAAATGTCAAAATGTATCACGTAACAAAAAAGCTCTTCTGGCACTGGCCAAAAGTATCTGGTAGATTCCGTCTTTGCGTGTAAGTAAAACAAAGTATTCCAAAGTAAAACAAAGTGCAAATCTGATCAAAAATAGTTTTGCCAATATTCTGAAGTAAAAATAAAAATGAGTTTTTTTTTATTTTGATAAAGACAACTTACCTGTGTTATCCCAGGACACTTTCATTTATTAACCCTTACGGTTGCAGGTAAACTTCACTTATTTTTACCCAGACTGCACAAAAAATGAAAAGTCAAGTTCCTCATTATTTTTTTTAATATGTTTGAAAAATGATACATACGAGTACAAATGCTAAATAAACATATTTCCACTTTCTCAGTAGGTCAAGGAACTCCTGGTGAGGTGGTACAATTTATGTACCACTAGTCCATATTTCCAGTGGTACTTCTAATGTACCACCAAATAATGCCGAAATACATCCAAGTAAAATTAATTGTTAACCTAAATATAAATTTACCACAATTACTGAAGTCAATTTTATCACAACACAACTATTTTTTATTAAAATTTAATACAAATATATAACGTTTTCTTTTATACGCACAAGTCGGCACACCAAGAACAACTAACTGTCAATAATATTAGAAGCTAAATGAATTTGAACAGGACTAGACCTGCAGCTGTGCGGACATGAGTCCTAAGTATTATATTCTACGAATTGGTACATAATATGAGCGTTCGTGCAGCAATAGAGAGAGGTTTAATAAGTGGTACATTGCGTGTACCATTGTGCAGTACTGCGTCAAAAAAAGGTGGTACATAACGTGGACCACTAAGCCTGTAAGAGTTAAGGAGGTCTCTACCTATCTTTTCATCCCATACATAAATGTTAACAAGTACTTTGTACCCCCGAAAACTAAGCCGCTCGCCGGAATATCGAATAACTTATGATAGTCGGCCGCTGTGAGATTGTCGTAATGCATTGCACCAAAAACTATTTTAACAGATGGAGGATCAGACTGGCTGCAAAGAGCTTAGCTGAGGTTTTAAAATCGATTAAATACCTTAACCCTTCCCTTACGGTGATAAAAATGAAACGCGTGTTCCGGTGTTGGGTAATGAGTACGCGATCAAAAATTAACGATTTTAAATCGGAAAAATAAGAACATTCATAGATAATCCCCTTAATTAATTATAATTGAAGTTCAAAATTATAATAATTGAGATTTATTTGCTGAAAACATTAAAAAACCATCTGGCACCGCTCACGGAACGGGCGTAGGTCTAGTCTCGTTGCCAGCTCAACAGCTACTGCAGCGCGGCAGGTTTGGGGGCTAACTCGGGCGTCGCTTACACTTGCGAGGTGGAGACAATTGCGCTCCTCGCTATTCAGTGACGTATGCAAAAGTGAGATGCGAATATAGTGTCGCGCTTCCCGCATACTCTTCACATATCGTTAAGACCCAAGATCGAGGCACTCACAGCGTTTAAATGCGAATTTGTTTCCGATATTCAGAAAATACTTACGATGTAGTCGATAAATTCTGATTATTATTTATATTATTTTTTAAATCAATGCGTAAATATATTATGGAGGAATACCTAGAATCTTAACCTTGTATTTATAATATTTATAGAGATATTGATGGTTATTTGAAGCAACGTGTAGAAGATACCCAAAACCGGGAAGGAAAGGTTAAACAAAGAGAGAAAAATCTATCTTGGCACACATTTTTGGAATCTGTCATGTCCATGCTTTTACAATTTTGGCTTCTGTCATGAATACTTATAATAAATAAAATAAATTAATATATGTTTATTGTTAACAACATAGTGTGTACATATTTAAATACACTTAACACATAAATTGCGAATAATACATTAAATACAGAAGCTATCAAAAGGTCTAGGCTCATATATGATAATAACATCCCCTCGGCCAAGATATGTTACACCCCACCAATATAGGGCGAGCTCAGCCACAGGGACACCAGTTGTTTTTCAGCCCACACCCTTGCACATGTAGAATAAGAAGAAGAAAAAAAAAATAGATGGCAGAAAAAAAAAATACCACCTCAGATGAATTCAAACCAACAAATACAGGTTCCTTGACAGCAACACAATGTGTACATATATACAAGTATTATAAACTCTTTCCGAGTATCGCACACACATCTCAAAACAAACTGCAGAAAACACATTTTAGATAGAAAACATTATAAGGTCCGGGCTCATCCGACAAACATTCCCCCGGCCGAGATACACCTCACTAATGTAGGGCGAGCCCGACCGCAAGGACATCGGGGGGATTTCAGCCCACACCCCTGTTCATCTAGATTTAAAAAAAACATTATTTATTTATTTATTTTATTTATTATTACACATGACAAGAAACATACATAATTTGCGAAAAAACAACAGGTAATTTAATTTGGACATACAATCTTAATGGATCTGGGTTTGTTGCCTTCCATTTGTCGTATCCCCAGTAAACTAGGCTTTTGCCTGTATCTCACTGAGGATATTTAGCATGAAAAAATAAAACGATACTTCTTTCCAATTTTTGAGTACACAAAAACGAAACCCCGTTGCACGCTCTCATCAACCTGACAAACAGTGACACTCAATTACAACTGGAAACATCATGCGAAATCAAACTCCTCACACATCATTACTCCAGAAAGACCAAAAATATTCATCCCACAATATACCGCACACAATTATAAGAATAAAAACAAAAATATACAGAAACACAAATACAAAAACAACAAAAATTACAATAAAACAACAAGAAGAAACCCACACTCACGAGCCCACACAAATCTTTTCCACACGTCATTCATCCTAAAAGCCCAAGTACTCAAAATCCTGTCGCAATAACAACCACGCTCCGATCGACTGTCTAAATGGTTTTCCTACCTTTACCTTTATTTTTGTTTATAATATATGGCAGAAAACAAAATAAAAATTAAACCCACAAATACCAACTCAGGTTTAACTGTCAGCAAGAACGAAAAAAAGAATAGTCCCAAGGAGTCCAAATTTTATAAAAGTAAAATGACAAAAGGGAAATGATTTTCACAATCACTTCGTTACATAGTACTCCAATCGTTTCACTTTGGTGTGACATCGGATCTGGTACAGCGGTGTGACCGGTGAGTTTGCTTGTGTGTAACGGCTTACTCACTTAAAATTTTTAAAAATCGCCGCATACCTTCACTTTCCAACTAAATTGACGTTGGAATGGCGATGGGTTCCTCGACTAAGATGCCTAACAACGACGACCCAAACAGCAGAATTCCTCAACTTTTTCATTTTTCATTGCTCACCCACATATCGCATTAACGTTTCTTTGCATATTTTTCTATCCCCCTAAGGGGTCGGTTACTTTGATGTTTTCCCTTTTATTTATTGCAAATCCATATGCGTTTCGACACTCGCTATCATCATCACGATGACACAGCGAGTGTTGAAATACATCGTTATTTGCAATATCTTACATAAAGTGGAATTAACAAAGTAACCGTGTTTTAATTCTATATTAATTATGGAGTTCAAAAAAGTGACACCAGAGTTATTTAAACAACTGTATTTTACATGTACAGCTTTGTAAGCAAAATTGTATAAAAAAACAGATGCGTGAGACTCTCGCGTGGTAGAAGTGAAACTTCTTAGCTCCTAGGAAAAGTTGATTTTATGCATTGCTGATTTTCAATTTGCTTACGATTTTTTAGGATTTGGAAATGGTTATGAGGAATTTAATTCAAGAAAATCTCTCTTAACACCTCCCTTACTGTGCTAAAAAATTACGCCAGTAACGGTGTTGGACACTGAGGGTGCAGTAAACATGTATGTTTTAAATTAAAATTATACGAAATCTATAAGTTTTTTTTGTAATTAGCTATAAACATCATTTTATTATGTAATAAAATGTCGAATAATATAAAATAAGTGTAAGAAATGATAAAATAAGAGTTCAAACAGAGAGGTGACATTTCTATAAGAATATCATATTTCCACTGCGTCGTTCGGTCTGCGCAGCGTTCAGAATGCGCATGACTGAAAAGAGGTCTCCAACCTTTTAAAAAAAAATCATAAAATTATACAATAAAATGTAGCGTGTGTTTTTTGGATATAAAAATATAATTCGAATTAAGACAATATTTAACATATTAACAAAATATAAAATGAATATATAAATTCAAAAATAATAATATAAAAACAAACACGAAATTCAAATCAATAAAATATGCCATTTGGAAAATATAAACACTTTGAAAATAGGTCAAAATTTGAAAATAGGACAAACATATCAATAAATCAAAATTGAATCATGTGGAGAAAGTCTATCGCAATTGGGGCACGAAATAACTTTTGTTTCTATTCTATGTACTAAACACACAGGTGTTTGATAAAACTGGTAACCAATCCCTGGAACGAATGTACTCGTAAAATATGAACTGTCAAAAAAGAATGAGTCATACGGAGTGTTTTGACATTTCGTCAATTCTCGATTTAAAATCATTCATTTCTGTTGATATTTATTAATCATTTTATTTCGTAATGACATAATTCAAATCATAGAGGTTTCGATGAGGAATACATAAAGTATGAAGACCCTGCAAGCAGTATATTTCGAGAAATTAAATAAAATATACGTCTTGGTCACTCTTGTCCGTTCACAGATCGGCAAGGGTTAATTAAATAAAAAATGGTTACGTGGAGTTTGATTCAAGAAAATCTCTTTTAATTAAATAAAAAAATTATTATTTTATTTTATTTTTAATAACAAATAATAATTATTTTAATAATAATTAATAAATTTAATTATAATATAATACACTTAATAATATTAAATTTATATTTTTTTATATTAAATAAATTAATATTTTCATGCTATCATTAATCATTAAATTAATTATTTTTATATAATTATTTATTTATTATTATATGTCTTATTAATAATAATATTACAATATATTTTATTATTAATTAATTAAATTATAATTAATTATAATATAATAATAATATAATTATTAGTATTATAATACTTTAATACATATAATTATTATTTTAATTATATCTTAAACATAAACTATGTATTAAATAAATATTAAAATAAATATAAAATTAAATTTAATTAAAAATTATTAAATATATTAACACAAAAATAATATATAACAAAAATATATATTTTTTTTTAGTAATAAATAATAATAATTGTAATAATAAATAATAATTTTAATAATAATATAATACACTTAATAATATTAAAATAATATTAATTATTATTAATAATAAATTATTATTATTATTATTTAAATAATTTATTAATAAATAAAATATTTAATAATAAATAATAATAATTTCATAATAATAATATAAAACACCGTTTCACTTTTCGTGACGGTCAGGCCAATTTGCCGTACCGCGCCTATAGAAGTTTCACTTCAAGTTTCATATACTTTAGTTCTTGACAACTCACCTTATAAGAACACAGATGGTGTTGAAATTCATTGTGATTTTCAATAAATAAAGTGAAATAAAACAAAATAACCGTGATTTAGTTTTATTGTAATTATGAAGTTCCACAAAGTAACGCCAGAGTTATATAAAAAAACTTAAACAATTCCATTCATCAAACAATGGAAGCTTGAGTACTTTTGTTATATCAAAAACCTTAAAAATATCTATTCAATATTGCAATAAAAGGTCAAAAGGTCAGACGCTGACCTAACAGTGGCAATGCAGATAAAAGTTCATCTTCATTGTTTAAAACTGCATTATAAAAACTTAAAATTACTATGATTGGTGACCTTTGGTAAGAAATCACACTAATAAAAAGGAAAAAGTGTATATTAAAAACCTAATAAACGAATTCCAACAAGGAATATTTTAGCGGATTCTAAAGAAAAACGTGTCGAGTTTATATGGTGAACGTTAATGATATATTTGTGAGAAGACATGCAAGGTTTTCAATTGTGCATAGTGACCAAGTTGTGCAAAACTTGATTTGGCGCACTACTGAGTTTCCCGGTAGGTTAACAACATAATTAAGTGTTTCTTCATAGTAAACATATTGTTTGAGATACATAGTGGCCAACTTTAAATTTGTGGCAAATAAAATTACACGTTTTTCTACTTTTTATATTCCTATTTCTAAAGGATTAAAGTAATGCAAATGAAATGCTTGAATAAATAAATATAACGGATTACTAACTGTCATACAAAAACAACTTTAAATATATTTCCTAGCAAAGAATGTTCGAAATTATACTGGGTGGCCTATGAAAGGCTGAAGGGTTTGAAAAAGTCATAACTTGTTGATTTTCAATCTTATTTTTTTACAGGTTATGGAACTTTACTACCCCAAGATACTCAGCAGCGCCTGCAGTAGGGCATTTGATTTCAACACCTAGCCAGAGATAACAACAATTTTTTTGAACAACTTTATAATGAGAGATGAGGCCCATTTTCATTGAAACGGGTACATCAACAAACCAAACTGCTGATTTTGAGGCACTGAGAATCCCAAGGAATTTGTCGTTGCCGGGCCTCGCAGTCGAAGATCCCCTCGCCACTCCAACGTCAGTCTTGAACCGTTCACCCACGTTGATCGTGTGATATTATGTGAGACAACAGCCCAATCCTGGATGCGCACTCCTTCCCGCAGATGTCACAGATATGTGAACCCTGCTGAGCTGCCCGGCCATGCTGACGCAAGGAATTACATCAGCATCAATTGCACCCCCAAAAATGCACTGTTTGTTATGGCTGAAAGAGTTATCGGCCCCTATTTCTTTGAAAATGAGGAAGGTCAGCGAGAAATAATAAACGAGGCCCTGTATAGGACAATGCTTGGAAAAAATTTACGCCCAACGATCTAAGATAATCAGGAGATATGGTTCCAACAGAATGGAGCTACTGCGCACACTGCCAGGGCGATGATGGCAGTGTGCGCAGTACAGCGATGTACATCCTTTAAGTCTTTCATGGGCCACCATAGATAATATTAAAATTGAACATTATTTTTTGTATAAATTTATAATTTAACAAAAATCAATAAAAAGCTTCGACCTATTTTTTCACGTTTATATATTCTCAATAAAAGACAGGCAAAAACCTTTATTTATTGGGGACACAAGAAATAAAAGGCATTAAGCCAAGATCCATGTAAATTGAATGTTCAATTTAAATTATGTTACCATTTTTTTGTATTGTTTGTCTTTTTTTATACTATGTATATATACAATTACATGATGAATAGATTTGCTACCCCAAATACATGATGAACAGCTTTGCTACCCCAATGCCAATAAACATAGATAGAAAGCCGCTAGAACTTGCCCAGGAATATGTGTACTCGTATTTGGGCCAACTTATTTCCTTTGTTGGTGGCATATCGAAGGAAATAGCACGTAGGACAAAACTAGCATGGAGCTCATTTGGACGTTTGAACAACATCTTTGAAGCGAAGGGTCTACAACCAATGTATTCTCCCAGTACTTACGTATGGCTGCGAGAAATGGACTCTCACAGTAAAGAACACACAAAAGCTCCAGACCGCACAAAGGGGCATGGAGAGATGCATGTTGGGATATACTAAAAGAGACCGTAAACGAAACACCTGGATTCGCAATATATCAAAGATAGAAGACGTTATAAAGGTGTGCAAAAGAATGAAGTGGCAATGGGCAGGACACGTAGCCAGAATGTCAGATTCCCGATGGGCATCCGAAATAATCCAATGGTACCCCAGAGGCATAAAGAGGCCCAGAAGAAGACCGAAGGTACGCTGGATAGATGATATCAGGAAGCATGGCAGCATCACATGGCACCAACGAGCAAAAAACTGAACTATTTGGAGTCAACTTTAGGGGACCTTCATCCAGCAGTGGATCGACCCTGGTTGACAATGATGATGATGACGATATATACAATTACCACATTATGTGTTACACGTTAGTCTTTAATAATAATACAAAAGTCATGGTTTTATCCATACATGTTTAAAATTCATTTGGACAGTACAAAGCAAGGTGCTAATTAAATAATTTCTTGACCTACCTCTCTCCGTCATCGTTGTACGCATAGTCGCCCATGATGAGGTCTCTAAAACGGTAGCGGGGTGGCAGCGGGCTGTGCGGGGGCCCTGAGGGGGCGACCCCCTCGGCCACGCTCGCCGGGTTCCCTGCTGAAGACAGTTTGAATGCTTTCACCTCACCCTTCAAGTCACACACTTAACATATTTTTATTAATTTATCCCACTTTTTGTATGATTTAATTTCAAAAGATCTCGACTCAATAATTAACTTATTTCTATATTAGTGGATATTGTTTGAAATCCACTTTTTTTTTTGTCAGTATATTAGTCAAGTCAGAGAAAATATTTCGAGATTCTACCTACAATTGTGATAAATCTCTGAAATATTCAACGTCGTTTCAAGTAGTTTTCAGAATTTCTATGTTTTTCTTGCATTCGTTAGCTAACGCATTTAATATTTTCTCAATGTATAATGCTAGTAAATTACTCAATAATATTTACATGTCAGTAATTTAATATATCTTTAAAATCAGTGAAATTCTATGAAATTCATTGCCGTAAATTTTTTCGTCTTTCTTTCCGTGTTTCGTATCACATTTTTAAGTAAGTTACTTTTGTTTTAATGTGTTTTTCACCGTCGTTTCGAACAATTTTCGAAATAGATTATTGTCTATGTGATTTCAAAATTTTATGCTTTTTGGTATTTTTTGCATCAAAAATTCATTCGTTTCGATCTATGTAACATGTATTCATGTTTTCTTTAAAGATTTAGAACTTTTTTAATTAATTAATACACTTTTGTTCGCTTATACACTTCGGAGGTATATATTTTCTTCATAATAATGACAACCACTATTGAAATTACCCCGTGATAATAACTATTGTTTCATCGATATTTTACAAAAAAATGATTTATAAGTGATTTTAAATTTTATAAGAAGCATTCAGTCAAAACACTATACAGAACCCTCGAAGCAAAGCACAGAAATATAAAACATTTTTATGTCATTTATCAAATATTTTTCCTCGGTAGCTGACACTTGAATTTATTTTTTTAGCAAATTTAATTTGGCAACCATTCCAGAGCAGGAAACAATGAAAACCTCTTCATAAATTTTACGCTAGTCACATTTTACACAAAGCTTCAACGAACTCATAATTGAAAAAAAAATTGCAAATTATAAATAAAGTGGTTTATTATAAATAAAATTTATCCGCAAATTAAATTTAAAAATTTAAAAAAAATTATCTGTGTCTTGGAAATAGGCGGGAAAATTCTTAATTACGAAAAACGTTCACACGATGGATACACGTAAAAATGTTATCACTTTCACAAATATTTACAAGTTTTCAAGTCTCAAAGATGTTATATTCTAAGCAGTAAAGAAGTCAAAAAACATAGAAAGGTTTAAATTATAACACGGTTAACACAATTTTTTTTTATGAATAACTTAACTTTGTTTTTTTAACTTAAATAAATTATTCGGATTATGGGAATAAGAAAATAACAAAAAATCAATGTCTTTTCGAAAAACAAAAAAATGTTGATTTCACTACATTTTTAAAGTTTTGTTTTATACTACATCCTTAATGATTGCTTGAATTGAACACTTCAAATGAAAGGTTTACAAACGTCCCGGAAACAGGCGACTATTCCCAACCGTTGCGAAAGTCGTCTGATCGCTAGCAGACATCATATACTTTCAGTATCGCCGCTGGCACATGCGCAGGACTTTTATTCAAAATTATTCATAATGCATTCGGTCTAAATATAAAAATAGACCTCATATGGAAAAGAAGCCTGTGGTTTTCTATAAAGAACTAAAAATAACACGGATGCTGCCATCTTTATTTCCTTATCAAAATTACCTTCAAGATAAAATCTTGTGTAAAGAAATTCGAAAATAAAGGAGAGAATTGTTTCGATATAAAAGCAACGAATAAAAAATTGCTTGTAGAATTTCGTAACTTATTTTACTTTGTAATCAAAATATCTTGTAGAATTTCGTAACTTATTTTACTTTGTAATCAAAATATCTTGTGGAATTTCGTAACTTATTTTACTTTGTAATAAAAATATCTTGTAGAATTTCGTAACTTATTTTACTTTGTAATCAAAATATCTTGTAGAATTTCGTAACTTATTTTACTTTGTAATCAAAATATCTTGTAGAATTTCGTAACTTATTTTACTTTGTAATCAAAATATCTTTTTAGTTATTACATCTTCTTCTTCCTCTTGGTCTAGGTCGTATGACCTGTTTGGACTGTCCTGGGATGATGACGTCCAGCTGTCCTTTTACCTTTTCAGTGGCCTTCCTGGTAATCTCCTGCTCCTAGGGTTTTCAGTTTTAGTCTCGTATCCTCCATGCGGTCTACATGATCTCTCCAGAAACGCCTTCTACTTCTTCCCCACCTCACTGTGTCTTCAACACCACATACAGACTTTATCGTCTCATTTCTGATCCGATCTCTAAGAGTTCTGCCTGCAATGGAGCGTAGGGTTCTTATTTCTGCCACTCTGAAAAGGTTTTTTTTTGTCCTGTTGGTATCTGCTCTCATTTCTATCCCATATGTCATGAGTTATTATATCCTATAATATTGTTAATTTTATTACTGGGCACAAATATTCTTAATAATAAATAATCTAAACAGTAATATTGAATTAAAATTGACAAACATATTTGTGGCGTTATGGCAGAAGTTGATATGTACATTTTTTGTCATTTAGTGTTTATTCTCCCAATTTATAGAAAATATTTCTCAGCATGTTGTGGCAAAACTTGGTGTGTCAGTCATTATCCAAACAAAAGATATATTGTTGTTTATAGTTAAGGCATTAACATTGTGGAGGTTTAAAGACATTGTAATTTATTTTTATCAAACACTGTTTATTCCACTTTTTTATGACGGTATAACCCTACCGGTTTCAAGGCTTTCACTGCGCTCCCCTGAAGATGAGGTGTGCACCTTGAAACCGGTAGGGTTATACCGTCATAAAAAAGTGGAATAAACAGTGTTTGATGAAAATAAATTACAAAAGATATATTGTTTTGGAAAAACTTAAAAAATGCTTATTTGTACTGATTTTAACAGCTTATCAAAGTTAATATTGCTTCTCCTGTAAACTAAGGTAAAAAGGACATATCAACATCTGTCATAACACCAAAGATATGTTCTTTGAGTTTTCATATGTATCTTTTTTTCACGTTTGAAAAAAGTAGGGGTGAATATCTCAAAGCCTAATCTTCATAACTCAAGTTGATTGAAAATCATGGAATGGAAAAGTACTTCAAATCCAATTACATTTTCCTTCGCTTTTTGTGGATTAATAAGTATACTCGTACCACTCGTCAATCCACAAAAATTACATCCATAAATCGGTGATAGATTCTTTGTAAAATAAATATTTCTAATTTAAATACTATTTTGTATAGTGTAATTATGATGGGATTTTTAGTACTTGCAACTTCTCTACATATGTATATTTTGATTTTAATTTGTTTTGTTTTGTATAAACTACCTGCATACAAATAATAAGGTAAAAGAGTGTTTTGTATATTTCATTAAAAAAATTAAAAAGTGTATATGATATATTATTTATAGTCAGGGCATTAACATTGACTCGGGTGATTGTCCGTCTTTGTGGGGTTTGTGGGCATGTGCTCACGTATATGTTTATGAATTTTGTAGGGATTAGTCATTTGAATGATTTATGTGACCACGTAACTTGCTTCATTTACTTTTGTCTGGTTGGTTGGAAGAGATTTACGCCTGGCAATAAACCCGCCAGATTGTATTTGCAATAAAAGTGTTAAATAAATAAATAATATTGTGGAAGTTTAAAGACATTGTAGTTTGTTTTATCAAACACTGTTTATTCCACTTTTTGTAACGGTATAACCCTACAAATTTCAAGGCTTTCATCTCATCGTCTGTCTTGTGTGTGCTCCCTGATGATGAGGTGAAAGCCTCGAAACCGATAGGGTTATACCGTTACAAAAAGTGGAATATATATATTTTTTTTGTTTTTCCAACGTAAAAAGTATCATGCTGTAGGGTTTTTAGTGTTTTTTTTTTTTCAAATAAATTTACCCTAGACTTTATAAACATTATGAAAACAAATAATTTCTTTCTCTAGGCAAGAATTTGAAATTAATAAAATATCTTTATCTTAAATCTTTAAAAATATATTTTTTTCATAAGCTATCCAAGGTTTTGACTGAAACATTATTTATTTATTTTTTTAACCTGGGGATTTAATTGCCATGTGGCAATCTCTTCCAGCCAACCAGAAATATGTTTTTATAGGCCCTAAGTGTTAACCAGACTATAATCATATTTAAAAAAATCTGGGTTATAGCGGGGATCGAACCCGCAACCTCCGGATCGGCAGACAAGTGTCTTACCACGAGGCCACGGAGGTGGTCATTATAATACATTACATTATGTTATAATATTTTACAGCAAATTACTCGGTTATTCCACTAATTTTACATTAATTCCTGTAACACGAGTTTCGACCTCCTCTTCTGAAGCTATTTTCAAGCGGAATGATCCAGGTTTGTAATGAGAGAGTAGTGCTTACATATTCGACTGGTTTTATGTTACTTTACTGTGAACCACCCACGTCTAAAGTGTATATGGTATATTTACGGAAAGGTTTCAATTTTAATAAATTGATTGAAATATTTTACACACATATTTCTTAGAATTCGGCAGTATTAATACAGATGAAAAATATTGAAAAGGTGTAAACGTTTTTTTCCTGTATTAATTTTATCGACTTCTAAGAAATATTTTTAAGAAAAATTTAAATCGATTTATTTAAATTGAAATCTTTCAGTAAATACACCCACACACACACTTTAAATGTGGCTGGTCCATAGTAATGAAACATGAAACTAGTCAGATATATAAGCACTGCTCTCATAACAAACAAGGATTATTCCACCTGAAGAGAGCCTCGGGATAGGAGGTAGAAACACGTGTAGTTGAAATAAATGTAATTATTGGAATTACAAAGTAATTTATTGTTAAATATTCAAACATTTATTAGGTGTTAACATAAGTTGTGTCCGTTTTTTTTTTTCAAATTTAAAAATGAGAACCAAAAGTAAAACAAAATGGTTAACATTATACGTTATTCGAAAGAAAATTTTCTGCTCTACAAGTTATTGTGTTTGCTTTTACGTTATATATATTATTTGATTTGATTACAAGCCTTCAAAATGAAATGTCAAGTAGACGAAAGTGAGCATTTTCGACACCCCCTTCTGTTCGCGTTCAATCGAGGGAATAAAACTACCAAAACCGCTCACGATATTTGCAAAGTGTACAGTAGAGATGCTACGAATGAAAGGACAGCTCGTCGATGGTTTTTGCATTTGAACGACGGTAATTTCGACCTGAAAGACATGGAGCGTTCCGGACGACCAGTGGACTTCGATGAGGACCGCTTAAACCATATTATTCATGAAAATCCGTTTCAAACCACCGTAGAATTTGCTGAGCAGATGAATTGTAGTCACATGACTGTATACCGCCATCTTAAATCAATGGGAAAAGTCCAAAAGTTCGGCGCATGGGTTCCACATGTTTTGAGTGTAAACAACAAAAATCAACGTTCGACAATTGATAGAGCAGACAATTTTCTTCCGAATGACGTATAACCTTTACCATTTTGTTTTACTTTTGGTGCTCATTTTTAAATTTGGGAAAAACGGACACAACTTATGTAAATACCCAATATTTACTTTGTGGTGTCATGTAATTGATTTTTAATTTAACGAATGAAATACTATTTTTGTTTGTTTTCACCCCTGTTTTATTTCTTCAATGAACAATTTGTTTCAAATATATAAGTGTTTTTCGTCAAGTGACGAGTTCTTTTTTCACCTAATGAAGAAAAGCGTATTTGAAACCGGTAGTGAACTGTATAAAAAAAATATGAGTACAATAAAAATTGTGTTTAATTTATTTTAATTAAATCGAAAAAAAGATGTCCATATTTTCGATCTTGTTTTCAAGTCTCTTAATGGAATGTCTCCATTGTTTCTTCTAAGTCTTTCTTCTGAGTCTTAAGTAGATCTTTAAGGTAATCTCTTTTTCAACTAATAAATTCATTGATCCAAATCCATCCAATAGGGTGGGGTAGTATGATATAGCTTTTGCCGTTGCAGGTCCTGTGGCGTGGAATGATCTACAATACCTCTTAGTGTTAGAGATATGGGTGGCGTGTACAGCTTTAGGGAACGTTTGATGACAACCCTTTTTGGGAGGTTTTATCAAAATGTATGATGTTATATGAACATTACACATATACACTACACAGCACTTAAAGACGAATGGGTTACTATCACATATCGGAAAATCTACAAATGTTTAGTTTATTATTTATTTAATTAACGTTTTTATTGCAAATACAATCTAGCGGGTGTATTGCCAGGCGGCAATCTCTTCCAACCAACCAAACAAAAGTAAATGAAGCAAGTTACGTGGTCACATAAATCATTCAAATGACTATCCATCCCCACGAAATCCATAAAAATATACGTGAGCACATGCCTACGAACTTCACAAAGACGGACAGTCACCCGGACATTATTTTTCATATAAAGTGAGATATCATCAATCAAAAGGAAAGGAAGGGATGGTGGAGAGGAAAGGAAAAGAAAAATCAGGAAGGAAACACGTTATTTTACTGACTAGAAATTAAGAGGTTTTTCAGTCGCTTCTTTAAGCATGCCAAGAACGGAGCAAGTCTTATATTGGTTTGTAACTGACAGTTATGACTTAGTTAGATATGACTTAGTTATAGTTGTCTTCATATGCAGATGCGGGCAAGTACCTAATCTAATGGCAGCAGCGACCATCTTCTTATATTATGATATATGCATAATATGTGTCTTTGTTTTGTAATTTGTTTTTTTTTTCAATAATACTGGGTTCGAGTCCTGAACTAGAACGCCCTTGAAAAGAGTTTTCTCTCTTGACGGCACTATATAAATACATAGTTTGATATGCTTACCCCTTCCTATCCTGTGATGTGTAACTAGTACACATTGCTTCTAAAAACTTTAATATCTCTATAAATATAATAAATACTGGGTTCAGATTTTAGGTATTCCTCCGTAATACATTTACATTTAATGAAAAAAATAATATTAATAATAATTAGCACTTATCGGCCACATCAGAGATATTTTGTGAAAATCGGGAATAAATTCACCAATACAACCAAACGTGTGCCAGTGTGTGACGTAGGTATATTCATTCAAAAAAATCGCTATGGGTGAGGAAGCGACGCTATTCACGTCTCACTCTCACTCAACTTCGGTATATGGGAACGCAAGAAAAATAATCTCAGATCGCTCGCTTCTCTCGCTCAGTAGCTCGAAGGCTTTCGTTCAAGGTGGTCGCTTCGCCCATTTTGTTTTTTTTTTCATGTTTTCAGCAATTAAATTTCAATTATTATTATTTTTGACTTCAAATTTCATTAATTTAAGCGATTGGCTATGAATATCATTATTTTTTTCCGATTTTAAATCGCTCATTTTTACATGTGTTTCGATGTGTATTGAATATACAGCACCGGAACGCGCGTTTTTTTTTTTAGCACCGGAAGGAAAAGGTTAATAATTGGCTGGGCTATTCAAATTTCACAACAAACGATTGATATAGGAGAGCTCATAAATGTCATCTTTGGACACAAATTAACCAATTGATTAGAAGAATTATCAATACGTTTTTTAGCACCTACAAATCAGTAAACTTTTTATGGGAACCAAAAGATTATTGATATTATGCCAGATCAAAGAGAAATTTATTAAAGCTGTGACTCTATCGTCTCAAATGACCCCAGTGATGCATTCAACTACCTTATTGAGTTATGAAACTGTATAATTCCATCCGATATCAGAATCGATTTCCATCCAAACGTTCTGCTGCTAAAAAAGAATGATCATTGTGCTACTGCGCAATCTAAATCCAAAAAAAAAAAGGAATGTGCTATGGAACCCAACTGAGAGATCTTCATTGAAATTTTATCACAGTCAAGTTCATTTCCCTAGAATTAAAACCTCTTTTGCCCAAAGGCAATATGCTTATTTGGTTCCCATAACATACAATGGCGTGCCGAATTTAATAAACGTAAAGGGAGGAAAACCATTTAGACAGTCGATCGGAGCGTGGTTGTTATTGCGACAGGATTTTGAGTACTTGGGCTTTCAGGATGAATGACGTGTGGAAAAGATTTGTGTGGGTTCTTGAGTGTGGGTTTTTTTTTGTTGTTTTTATTTTCGTTTTTATTTTTATGATTGTGTGCGGTATATTATGGGATGAACATTTTTGGTATTTCTGGAGTGATGATGTGTGAGGAGTTTGATTTCGCATGATGTTTCCAGTTGTAATTGAGTGTCACTGTTTGTCAGGTTGATGAGAACGTGCAACCGGGTTTTGTTTTTGTGCAATCAAAAATCGGAAAGAAGTATCGATTTATTTTTTCATGCTTAATATCCTCAGTAAGATACAGGCAAAAACCTAGTTTACTGGGGACACGACAAATGAAAGGCAACAAACACAAATCCATTAAAATTGTATGTCCAAATTAAATTACCTGTGGTTTTTTCGCAAATTGTGTATATTTCTTGTTATGTGTAATAAAAAATAAATAAATAAATATTTTGAAGTATCATGATCAAGAAATCTAAGTAAAAATCCGGATAACAGCGAAGCAACAACAAGGACAGATTTTGGGAAACACAAACTAATTTACACACAATGTGTTGAGGTGTTTGAAATGTTAATCTAAATAAAATATTAGTTTTATTAAATTATTGAAATTTTAATCTTACTTAATCTAGAATTGCCAATGTTATGAAACCAGGCCACATTCTATTTTTATTTTCTTATATTTTAATAATCACGACGTCCAACAACATAGAATTACAAATCAATTTGATTATAGTAAAAGAAAGATACAACTTCTTAGGACAAGTGTCAAAGTTATATGTCACAACAAATGTAATGATAGTATTCAGTAATTATGTTTTTAAAGCAATACAAAACACGGTTTTATTGATTGAAAATAATAAAGGGTCTTTCAAATTGAGTGGATTTTTTAAATTTCTGGATAAAACACAGATGGCGTCATGAACTTGCCTGGGTCTTGTGACATTTGAGAAGTGTTTAGGAGAATGGTCCTTAAGGGAGAGATGATGATGATTTGTTGATAAATAAAACACGTTTTCGATCGCAATGCGGAAAGAGAAATTTTATTGGTAACGTAGGTATTTATACTATTCCCGCGTGTGTGCGGGAATGCGAGCAAGATATCTCACCGTCTCGTTTCTGCATCCGCAAAACGATTAATGTCGTATGTAGGTGATAATTTATTTACGGAACTGGCGAGACAGATGTGGTGCGTTCTCGCTCTGGCATGGAATGCGCTCCGCTCCCGGCAATGAGTTGAATGACCGGCGCGTGGACTTTGTACTTGTTTGTTTTGCATTGCTAAGGAATGCAAAGGTCATTTCATCGGTCATTGACCGCGCATATGGACGCCCACAAGTGTAATATATGATATTTATAAAAATGGAGTCGTATAAAAAACAACAACGCGTTCAAATTGTTGAATTATTTTATGTATTGTAATCTCCGGAAACGGTGATGTTAATTGGCCACCAAGATCATGTGATCTGACACCGTTGGACTATTTTCTTTAGGTTTACGTGAAAATCCAGGTCTATAAGAATAACTCCCGATCAATTCCTGAGCTGAAGGGCGAAATTATTCGCGATATTGGTGTCATCGCAAAATGTCATCGCAAATTTTGAAAATAAATAGTGGATATCTGTGTAGCTGCAAGCGGTGGACATTTGGCATGTATTGGTTTTTTGTGTTTAAAAGTCATACATTATACTTCAATGACCAATAAAAAGTTTTTATGAAATCAAAGCAAATTTTATTTAAGAATTAAAAAAACCGTTCAATTTTAAATACCCTTTATGAAGGCAATAATTTCTATAGCAAAAATATCAACAAACTTCTTGAAGACATAATGTATAATATTATACGTGAGACTTATAATTAGCCGTGTGTACGGGGACAAGTAAAACATATTGGGTGTGTGTTTTGTGCAAAGAATGTAAGGCACGTTGTCCCTTATAACAGCGAGGAGTGGATGGGATCAAACTGAATTTAATTTAACTGAACCTCTTAACTTGTCATGAAATCGATTATATATTAATGCAATATAATTTGTAAAATAATATTACAGAGACTGGGATATCAGTTTGGAAATTGTGTGGATTTTTCTATGAATTTGATTACTTATAAGAATCAAGTGAAGAATTTGATCTTGACTCGGATGAATTGAGTCAATTATGTGGGTTTGCTTCGTTATTGTGTTCGGTTCAGCTTATGCACGGATTATTCCATTTATATTATGTTGATTTAAATGTAATTCTTATGTTATGTGTTTTATCATGTCATTAATCCACTTAAATAAATGATAAAGGTTTTTATCAAATTTATTTTGTTTAGTTGTTTTCTTACAATGTACGAGGCGTATCCAGAAAGTAAGTGTACTGAGGCTCTCACGACCGGATGGATTTTATTTTCGACATGTTGGCTACACTTCCGTGTAGCCTGACCCTTCCCCTCCACAACGAGACCGGTTCGAGGTCAGTACGTTGAGAAGTGTCGACGCGACAACACGTTTCGTGAAAAATGTCAATCCAATCTCCCGCCAAGTGCGAAATACGTGGCGTCATCCGTTATCTCGTTTGGAAGGGAAACCTCCGGTTGAGGTTTATAATGAGGTGAAAACTGCATATGGTGATAAAGCTATGAATCGTACGAGTGTGTACAAGTGGTGTCGCGAGTTTAAAAACGGTCGTACGTCTATGCATGATGATCAGAGGAGCGGAAGACCTTCAATTGTGACTGACGAAATTGACGAAATTGTTTTGGGACTGTCATGGCATAGTTTTAATTGAATATATGCCTCAAGGGGAGACCATAAACTCTGCAAGATACTGTGAGACCCTAAAAAAATTGCGGAGGGCGATTCAGAACAAGAGGAGAGGGATGCTGACAAAGGGAGTCTGCCTGCTGCACGACAATGCAATACCACACACGGCCAAGGCCACGAAGGAACTGCTCGCCTCGTTTAAATGGGATGTTCTGAACCATCCCGCGCATTCCCCTGACCTAGCACCTTCAGATTACTATCTCTTTATCTCCCTGAAGCTGCACATGGGTGGAAAAAGGTTTTCAACCGACGAGGAGGTAAAAGAGGAGGGGGAGAAGTGGACGAAGGGGTTGGCGGGAAACTACTTCGAGGAAGGCATCAAAAAGTTGATACCCCGCTTCACCACCTGTATTGAGAGGAATGGCGACTATGTCGAAAAATAGCTTACATATGTACTACGGTAACCACGTAATTTTTTTGTTTAAATAAATAAAAATTGTAACCTTCAAAAATTCAGTACACTTACTTTCTGGACTTACCTAGTATATATAGTATTACGCGCACCTTAAGAATTTTTGAAGTGAAACTTTTATAGTCGCGATAGGGCTAATTGGCCTGAACGTCACGAAAAGTGAAACGGTGTGTTATATTATTATTTTATTTATATTATTTATTATTATTAAACATTTTATTCATTAATAAATTATTATTATAATATTAATAATTATTTATTATTAATAATAATTAATATTATTTTAATATTATTGAGTGTATTATATTATTATTAAAATTATTGTTTATGATTAAAATTATTATTATTTATTATTAAAAATAAATAAAATAATGTTTTTTGTTACCAATTATTTTTATATTAATATATTTAATAATTATTCATTTTATTTTATATTTAATTATTTTATTTAATATTTATTTAATGTATAATTATAGTTATATACATGTTATTATAATTATATTATTATTATATTATAATTAATTACAATACAATTATTGTAATTAATAATAGAGTATAGTAGTATTATTAATAATTTATTATCAGTAATATAATAAATAATATAATAATAAATAAATAATTAAGTAATTATTTAAAAATAATTCATTTAATAACTAATAATAACATAAAAATATTCATATGTTTAATATTAAAAAATATAAATTTAATATTATATATAAAAATATAAGTGTATTACGAGTATATTATTATTAAAATTATTATTTTTTATTAAAATTATTATTTATTATTAAAATTATTATTTATTATTAGAATTATTATTATTTATTATTAAAAATTTAAAAAAAATATTTATTTATTTAATTAAGAGAGATTTTCTTGAATTAAATTCCACATAACTATATTTTATTTGATTACGAGAAATTTTCATGAATTAAATTCCACGTAACCATTTCCTAATCCTAAAAAAAATTATCAAAATCGTTAACAAATGGACAAAAAGAGCTAAGAAGTTTCCTAAGAGCTAAGAAGTTTCACTTCTACCGCGCGAGAGTCTCTCACATCAGTTTTTTTTTTAAATATCAAGCATTTTTTTAACATTATAACAATGTCTAAAATATATTTCACAGAAATGTTGAAACAATTCATTTACTTTGAATTGTACCCTCTAACTACCCTTAAACGCGTGTATTGTAAGGGAGCAAGATATACCTCAAATTTGAAGATAACAAACTACAATACATAACAGGCACTGCATCTCTGTCTGTCGAGAGTGCACAAGTTTTCCCAACAACTAACGACGTACTCGACACATTTCAAGATTTTTTTAGTGACATACTGCTATTTTTCACATATGTATTACTATCCGGAAAATTATAGTCGTATGTTTAGATTAAATTGAAGCGCAACATTGCACCAAATGCTCGACAACGGTGGATTTCGATGTTTTTTTTTAATATACAAAGATCATCCAGAAAGTAAAGTTACAACATTTATGTAGGATCGAAAAATGCTTGTATTTAATTGAAATTCACAGGATACTTCACAAATATATTAAAATATTTTTAAACGTAATCACTGTCGAGATCGAGACATTTCTGTAGTCGGGGCACCAGCTTTTGTATGCCAGTGTCATAGACCTCCACCGCCAGCTCTTTCAGCCACTTCTTCACAGCTTCCTCGACCTCCTGATCGTTGGAAAACTGTTGGGGTGTAGTGACACACCCACGTCTTATTCTCCGTCACGATAGAATCCACAAAAGCTTTTCCCTCCTGTGCGAAACGATCCAAAAATTCACGCGCGGCGGTCACGCGATTTTGACGGTGCTCCGGTGTGAGCATTCTGGGCACTCATCTCGCCCACAACTTCTTGTAACCGATTTTTTCCGACACAACATTACCAAGGAGACTTCGAAAAATGTCAGAAAATTCTTCGTGAAGGTCGTCAAGCGTCACACGGCGGTCATTTCGTACATGTTCTTCAATTTTTTGTACAAATTCGTCAGAAATCACCGCCTTGCCTCGTCGTGAGTATCAGTACGGCCTTCTCTGAACAACCTAACCCACTTCGTGACATGTTATCAACTCATCACATCACTACCATAAACTTCCACGAGCTTCCGATGGATATTCACGGCGGTATTGTTCTTCAAAGTCAAAAAAACTGATGACCGCGCGGGTCCCGCACGAACGAGAGTTGGCGGGAGCGCACGATGACCTCTCCATCGGAAAAAATTACTGTGACTGAACAAAATGGCCGACAAACACGCGGGACCAAACAAACTTATTGTTAGGATCCCTCCTATACGCCAGGTGCACCAACTTTGAAACAAAAAAATTTCCCTGGCCTCAGAAGCTCTTGTAACCTAAGTTTCTGGATGACCCTCGTATCAGCAGTATAGTATGTCGTGTCGCAGAACGACATACTGCCGAGACATTGAATTTAGCGATCAACCATTCAGAGCGGATACCATATTTGTGTGTCACATCACCATTGCGATTTTTTTTTCAAATCACATTTTATATAACTGGCACGTCATCGTACACTGTATAACATACATGTGTATTTGGTTTGTATCGCAGTTTTTCCTTTTGTATCGGAAGCGTGCGTCACCTAAAATATTACACATAGAATTTCTTGTTTTATATTTAAATGTATAATTTATTGTTTGATGTTTTGTTGATGTACTCGTACGTGCTGTATCACGACCGTAACGAAATGTTCCTTATGCGCGGCCTTTGCGAGTGACAGTATCAAAAGTCGGCCGGCCCATGCATGCGAAAACGTGCGAGATATGTAATATCTCGTCATCATAGATCAATTGATATTGCGACACATTATTGTACTATAATACATTTAAAAAACATATTTTCTTTTGTTAACATGAGCTATTCATTTTATTTCGTATTTAATAAAATTTCTATAATTTGTACAAACGAAAAACCTATATGCAAATTAAATTATAGTTATATTATAGTGAGACATTTTGTAAACAAATCAAGTTATTAGTGTTGTTGTAACTTTCTTTGGAATGTCGAAACTGATTAACTAAAGCCTTGCATAACATTATCAAGACACTAAGAAGTAACACTGCTCAACAAAACATCCATGGAACAATGGCTATTCAAAATGGACTCTTTCCAATTAATGTCTAGTTTCATTTTGACCTTAATCGGAGTAAATTTTAATGAATAACAAACAATACGTATAATTGGTTTTATGTTCTTACTTTTCTATTATTTTGTGTCTTGGAATATTATTGTGAAAACGTTCTAAAAAAACACTTCAAACAATTTATTACAAAAAGAAAGATTTTTAACACACTTATTAAAATTAAAAAAAAAACTCAATATCGTAAAAACACAATGGGTGCTATAAAAGTAATGCATTATAACATATTATGATTAGATTCGAGAACGCAAATGCTACCATTCGAAAACATAAATGCAGTCACTCCCGTAATGCAAATGGATGGAGAAACATTACCAAATTATCACTCCTTTAAGTATCTTGGGTCACTTATCCACAGCGATGGAGGATGTGCAGCAGATGTAACACATATAATAAGTGTGGGATGGGTGAAGTTAAGATCAATGACGGGAGTTCTATGTGATCCGAAAATGCCAGTAAAGTTAAAAGGAAAAGTATACCAAACGATTGTCAGACCCGCACTCCTCTATGGTTCCGAATGCTGGACGATGTATAACTCTCACTCTAGGCAACTAGAAACTGCTGAAAGGCGCATGATAAGATGGTCAGCTGGTGTGTCCCTAAAAGACATGAAGCCTAGGTGTTACAGACATCAACAGCGAGATGGAGGAGAGGCGATTGAGATGGTATGGGCACGTTGGACGCAGAGCACCCGATCACATTGTGAACCAGGTAATCTCCATGGATCTTCCTCGAATAACAACCAGAGGAAGACCAAAGAATTCGTGGTTGGTGCAAAAAGATAACCTGATACGGAGGCACGGCCTGGGGGACGTAGTCCGGGACAGAAGAGCATACAACCTGAGGACGAGGAGAGCTGACCCCAACAGTCTTTGCAGACAGTGAGTTGGGATGGAGCCAGGGAGAAGATATTATGATTAGATTGTTTATAGTTAAGGCATTAACGTTGTGGAGGTTTAAAGACATTGTAATTTATTTTATCAAACACTGTTTATTTCACTTTTTGTAATGGTATAACCCTACCGGTTTCAAGGTTTTCACCTCATCTTCAGGGCAGCACAAAAAAGTCTTGTTTGAGCTCCCCTGAAGATGAGGTGAAACCCTTAAAACCGGTAGGGTTATACCATTACAAATAGTGGAAAAAACAGTGTTTGATAAAATAAATTACAAAATATTATGATTAATTTTTCAATAAGTAAATTTAAAGTTCATTGCATTCGACGTTGAAACTCGTAGACCGAAAAATACATGTATGGTACTCGTATACCATCACGCCGTTTCCCTGTTGGGATAAACGATGACAGAGCGCGAGATTTTAATATCTCAATATACATATTTCACCTCTTCTACACCCATACACCATGTCATACGACTCATGATTTTCTCTCACTTCTTATATTTCCTTCTTTCAAAATATAATTCATTTGATCCAATTATACTTTCCTCGGTCTTTCTCTACTACACCTTCCTCTCACATTTATATGACCAACCTTTATCCATAACAAAGAAATCTTCAAATATCTGGAGTCGCACAGAAACATTGAGAATGCAAATGAGCATGATGGGACTAGAAAGGTAAAAAAAGTATGACATTAGCAGTGACAGGTAGTTGCAGTAACATAATATGCTAGAAGATTGATTGTGAAACTAAAACGAAAAAAACAGATGTGTGAGACTCTCGCGCGGTAGAAGTGAAACTTCTTAGCTCCTAGGAAAAGTTGATTTTACGCATTGCTTTTTTCCATTTGTTAACGTTTATTTTTATTTTTTTTAGGATTAGGAAATGATTATTTTCATTCATTAATATAAAGAAATTTTATAACTTAATTATTAATTAAATAAATTAATTTTTTTTTTAATTATTAATTAATTAATTATTAATTTATTTATTTATTCTATAATAATTTATTAATAATAATTATAATTAATTAATAATTATAATATTATTTTTATATTAATTATTAATATTTATAGTAAAAACAATTAATATATTTTTAATATTAATTGATTTATTATTATTAATCAAAATTAATATAAATATTAATAATATGATTAATATTTATTATCAATTTTAATAATATTTATAATTATTATTTTTATTATTAATCAATATTAATTATAAATAAATTATTTATTAAATATGTTTATTAATTATAATTAATAAATAATTATTAATTAATTAAATTAATTAAATATAATTTCTTCTTCTTCTTCCTCTTGGTTTAGGTCGTATGACCTGTTTGTGACGGTGGGCTGTCCTGGGATGACGTCCAGCTATTTAATTAATTAAATATTATTTAATTAATAAAATTAAATATAAATATTTATTATTATTGTATAATATTTAAAACTTAATTTTATATTTAATAAATAAGTAAATTTATTTATTTATTTATCTTTTGTATATCAAATTATTTATTTATATTATTAATAAATATAAATTTATATTTAATATTTATAAAACTCATTTATTTTAATATAAATAAATATTAAAGATCATTTGAAATAATACCATTAAAGTCGGAGAAGAGGAAGCGTTTCACTTTTCGTGACGTTCTGGTCAATTTGCCCTACCGCGCCTATAGAGGTTTCACTTCAAAAATTATAAAAAGTTTATAAGACTGGTTCTCATGTATGGAACTTAGTGCTGGGTAATAACTATTACCCAAGAGCACAGGTGTCATGTTACCACAATGTTCATGCTTAGATGGATTTCAGGAGTAAGTAAGAAAGTTAAAATAGGGATTGAATAAATGAAAATCCTCTTAAAGGTGGTCCAATATTGCTGAAATTGAGAGAGGTTAGGTTTCGGTGGCATGTACTCGTACATTTACAAAGAAAACTAAACTTTGGGAAAGGAAGTCCCTAGAAATAGGGGGGAAATCGTCCAAAGTTGCGACAGAAGGAGGGCATCAACCAAGATATTGGCTACTCGTCATGAATGGAAAAATTCTAGGATATCGATGAATTCTCGGAGTCAAATAGAAGCAGTGAATAATAAATATATCCCCATAAAACTTTTGCTTGCCTGACTGAATGTAGGTGAATTGAATAGATGCATATCAAACTTGGTACATTCCCTTAGAGGTCAGAATATAATAGCACATTCAAGTTTGTTTCTTTCTATGCAAATAATACCAACTGACATATTTCAAAAGTTCTCATTTTATTGATTTACAACTTGTCCTCTACATATTTTATAGAAAACCACGCCTTTCAAGGGAGTAAGCAATCCATGTTTGATATGCAACGACTCCATAGGGTCACAATAATTTCCTTATAAATATATAATATATTTTATGATTATATTATTTATCATATCTCTCTCCGTGGTTGCAGTCCTAAGACTGGTTTGCAGCAATTTCAACTCTTCTCCTCCATTCCTCCCTGTCCTGTGCGGCTCTTTTTAAGTCTGTATATGTTGAGCAGCGCACGTCCACCAACAGGTCCTCCAGGTACTCTCGGCGTGGGCGTCCCCTAGAGTTTGTCCCCTCGGTCATACCCTCCATTATGGCATGCGAGAGGCCCTCTTGTCGTATTATATGACCGATCCATCTTGCACGCCTTTCGGACAGGATCCTGAACAGGTGCCTTCCTCCTTCGATTCGTTGGAGAATCTCTTCATTCGTGATGCGGTCTCTCCAGGAAATTCCTAATAGTCTTCTATAGGACCACATCTCAAAAGCCTCTAGTCTTCGTCTATCTCTTTCGGATAGGCACCATGTCTCGCAGCCGTACATCAAGATACTCCATACATAGGTCTTGATGAGGAGTATTCTCAGTTTTAGGTCTATATTATTTGATTCTATTATTTTCGACCTTTTATTAAATGCAAGTCTAGCCTGATGTATACGGCTGTCGACCTCGCTCTCGGACCGACCGTCCCATGTTATTTTGCTCCCGAGGTAGACAAACTCCTCGGTGTTCTTTAGTGGTTTACCCGACATCACTATTCTCATCTGGTGTTGCGCTCGGCCTTATTCATCATATAGTTAAGGCATTAACATTGTGGAGGTTTGAAGACATTGTAATTTGTTTTATCAAACACTGTTTATTCCACTTTTTGTAACGGTTTAACCCTACCGGTTTCAAGGTGCACACCTCATCATCAGGGGAGCACAAACAAGACTACACCGCTCCACCACATGTCTTGTTAATAAATTGTGAATAAACAGATTCATAATAAAAAAATATAAATTTAATATTATTGAGTGTATTATATTATTATTAAAATTATTATTTAAAATGAAAAATATTTTTTTAATTTTTTTTATTTAATTAAGAGAGATTTTCTTGAATTAAATTCCACATAACCATTTCCTAATCCTACAAAAAAAATCGTTAACAATTGGAAAAAAAGCAATGCATAAAATCAACTTCTCCTAGGAGCTAAGAAGTTTCACTTCTACCGCGCGAGAGTCTCACGCATCTGTTTTTTTTTTTCCATAGTGGTATTTGAATTATGTACTTCATTGAAATGTTTCTATATTTCATTAAAAGAATTATGGCCAGACCCACATAACTTTTCTTTGTGCGTAATTTTTTTAAGTCTTTTTAAAATAATTTTTGTCTTAGCATTTAGAATATTTTCCCATCCAACACATTTTGTTTATTAGTAAGTGAAATAGAGAGCTACCAATTAGGACTAGAAAGAAATAGAGAGCTACCAATTAGGACTAGAAATAAATAGAGAGCTACCAATTAGGACTAGAAATAAATAGAGAGCTACCAATTAGGACTAGAAATAAATAGAGAGTTACCAATTAGGACTAGAAATAAATAGAGAGCTACCAATTAGGACTAGAAATAAATAGAGAGCTACCAATTAGGACTAGAAATAAATAGAGAGCCAACAATTAGGACTAGAAATAAATAGAGAGCTACCAATTAGGACTAGAAAGAAATAGAGAGCTACCAATTAGGACTAGAAAGAAATAGAGAGCTACCAATTAGGATTAGAAAGAAATAGAGAGCTACCAATTAGGACTAGAAAGAAATAGAGAGCTGCCAATTAGGACTAGAAATAAATAGAGAGCTACCAATTAGGACTAGAAATAAATAGAGAGCTACCAATTAGGACTAGAAAGAAATAGAGAGCTACCAATTAGGACTAGAAATAAATAGAGAGCTACCAATTAGGACTAGAAATAAATAGAGAGCTACCAATTAGGATTAGAAAGAAATAGAGAGCTACCAATTAGGACTAGAAAGAAATAGAGAGCTGCCAATTAGGACTAGAAATAAATAGAGAGCTACCAATTAGGACTAGAAATAAATAGAGAGCTACCAATTAGGACTAGAAAGAAATAGAGAGCTACCAATTAGGACTAGAAATAAATAGAGAGCTACCAATTAGGACTAGAAATAAATAGAGAGCTACCAATTAGGACTAGAAATAAATAGAGAGCTACCAATTAGGACTAGAAATAAATAGAGAGCCAACAATTAGGACTAGAAATAAATAGAGAGCTACCAATTAGGACTAGAAAGAAATAGAGAGCTACCAATTAGGACTAGAAAGAAATAGAGAGCTACCAATTAGGATTAGAAAGAAATAGAGAGCTACCAATTAGGACTAGAAAGAAATAGAGAGCTGCCAATTAGGACTAGAAATAAATAGAGAGCTACCAATTAGGACTAGAAATAAATAGAGAGCTACCAATTAGGACTAGAAAGAAATAGAGAGCTACCAATTAGGACTAGAAATAAATAGAGAGCTACCAATTAGGACTAGAAATAAATAGAGAGCTACCAATTAGGACTAGAAAGAAATAGAGAGCTACCAATTAGGACTAGAAAGAAATAGAGAGCTACCAATTAGGACTAGAAATAAATAGAGAGCTACCAATTAGGACTAGAAATAAATAGAGAGCTACCAATTAGGACTAGAAATAAATAGAGAGCTACCAATAAGGACTAGAAATAAATAGAGAGCTACCAATTAGGACTAGAAATAAATAGAGAGCTACCAATTAGGACTAGAAATAAATAGAGAGCTACCAATTAGGACTAGAAATAAATAGAGAGTTACCAATTAGGACTAGAAATAAATAGAGAGCTACCAATTAGGACTAGAAATAAATAGAGAGCTACCAATTAGGACTAGAAATAAATAGAGAGCCAACAATTAGGACTAGAAATAAATAGAGAGCTACCAATTAGGACTAGAAAGAAATAGAGAGCTACCAATTAGGACTAGAAAGAAATAGAGAGCTACCAATTAGGATTAGAAAGAAATAGAGAGCTACCAATTAGGACTAGAAAGAAATAGAGAGCTGCCAATTAGGACTAGAAATAAATAGAGAGCTACCAATTAGGACTAGAAATAAATAGAGAGCTACCAATTAGGACTAGAAAGAAATAGAGAGCTACCAATTAGGACTAGAAATAAATAGAGAGCTACCAATTAGGACTAGAAATAAATAGAGAGCTACCAATTAGGATTAGAAAGAAATAGAGAGCTACCAATTAGGACTAGAAAGAAATAGAGAGCTGCCAATTAGGACTAGAAATAAATAGAGAGCTACCAATTAGGACTAGAAATAAATAGAGAGCTACCAATTAGGACTAGAAAGAAATAGAGAGCTACCAATTAGGACTAGAAATAAATAGAGAGCTACCAATTAGGACTAGAAATAAATAGAGAGCTACCAATTAGGACTAGAAATAAATAGAGAGCTACCAATTAGGACTAGAAATAAATAGAGAGCCAACAATTAGGACTAGAAATAAATAGAGAGCTACCAATTAGGACTAGAAAGAAATAGAGAGCTACCAATTAGGACTAGAAAGAAATAGAGAGCTACCAATTAGGATTAGAAAGAAATAGAGAGCTACCAATTAGGACTAGAAAGAAATAGAGAGCTGCCAATTAGGACTAGAAATAAATAGAGAGCTACCAATTAGGACTAGAAATAAATAGAGAGCTACCAATTAGGACTAGAAAGAAATAGAGAGCTACCAATTAGGACTAGAAATAAATAGAGAGCTACCAATTAGGACTAGAAATAAATAGAGAGCTACCAATTAGGACTAGAAAGAAATAGAGAGCTACCAATTAGGACTAGAAAGAAATAGAGAGCTACCAATTAGGACTAGAAATAAATAGAGAGCTACCAATTAGGACTAGAAATAAATAGAGAGCTACCAATTAGGACTAGAAATAAATAGAGAGCTACCAATTAGGACTAGAAATAAATAGAGAGCTACCAATTAGGACTAGAAATAAATAGAGAGCTACCAATTAGGACTAGAAATAAATAGAGAGCTACCAATTAGGACTAGAAATAAATAGAGAGTTACCAATTAGGACTAGAAATAAATAGAGAGCTACCAATTAGGACTAGAAATAAATAGAGAGCTACCAATTAGGACTAGAAATAAATAGAGAGCCAACAATTAGGACTAGAAATAAATAGAGAGCTACCAATTAGGACTAGAAAGAAATAGAGAGCTACCAATTAGGACTAGAAAGAAATAGAGAGCTACCAATTAGGATTAGAAAGAAATAGAGAGCTACCAATTAGGACTAGAAAGAAATAGAGAGCTGCCAATTAGGACTAGAAATAAATAGAGAGCTACCAATTAGGACTAGAAATAAATAGAGAGCTACCAATTAGGACTAGAAAGAAATAGAGAGCTACCAATTAGGACTAGAAATAAATAGAGAGCTACCAATTAGGACTAGAAATAAATAGAGAGCTACCAATTAGGATTAGAAAGAAATAGAGAGCTACCAATTAGGACTAGAAAGAAATAGAGAGCTGCCAATTAGGACTAGAAATAAATAGAGAGCTACCAATTAGGACTAGAAATAAATAGAGAGCTACCAATTAGGACTAGAAAGAAATAGAGAGCTACCAATTAGGACTAGAAATAAATAGAGAGCTACCAATTAGGACTAGAAATAAATAGAGAGCTACCAATTAGGACTAGAAATAAATAGAGAGCTACCAATTAGGACTAGAAATAAATAGAGAGCCAACAATTAGGACTAGAAATAAATAGAGAGCTACCAATTAGGACTAGAAAGAAATAGAGAGCTACCAATTAGGACTAGAAAGAAATAGAGAGCTACCAATTAGGATTAGAAAGAAATAGAGAGCTACCAATTAGGACTAGAAAGAAATAGAGAGCTGCCAATTAGGACTAGAAATAAATAGAGAGCTACCAATTAGGACTAGAAATAAATAGAGAGCTACCAATTAGGACTAGAAATAAATAGAGAGCTACCAATTAGGACTAGAAATAAATAGAGAGCTACCAATTAGGACTAGAAAGAAATAGAGAGCTACCAATTAGGACTAGAAAGAAATAGAGAGCTACCAATTAGGACTAGAAATAAATAGAGAGCTACCAATTAGGACTAGAAATAAATAGAGAGCTACCAATTAGGACTAGAAATAAATAGAGAGCTACCAATTAGGACTAGAAATAAATAGAGAGCTACCAATTAGGACTAGAAATAAATAGAGAGCTACCAATTAGGACTAGAAATAAATAGAGAGCTACCAATTAGGACTAGAAATAAATAGAGAGCTACCAATTAGGACTAGAAATAAATAGAGAGCTACCAATTAGGACTAGAAATAAATAGAGAGCTACCAATTAGGACTAGAAATAAATAGAGAGCTACCAATTAGGACTAGAAATAATTAGAGAGCTACCAATAAGGACTAGAAATAAATAGAGAGCTACCAATTAGGACTAGAAAGAAATAGAGAGCTACCAATTAGGACTAGAAATAAATAGAGAGCTACCAATTAGGACTAGAAATAAATAGAGAGCTACCAATTAGGACTAGAAATAAATAGAGAGCTACCAATTAGGACTAGAAATAAATAGAGAGCTACCAATTAGGACTAGAAAGAAATAGAGAGCTACCAATTAGGACTAGAAATAAATAGAGAGCTACCAATTAGGACTAGAAATAAATAGAGAGCTACCAATTAGGACTAGAAATAAATAGAGAGCTACCAATTAGGACTAGAAATAAATAGAGAGCTACCAATTAGGACTAGAAATAATTAGAGAGCTACCAATAAGGACTAGAAATAAATAGAGAGCTACCAATTAGGACTAGAAAGAAATAGAGAGCTACCAATTAGGACTAGAAAGAAATAGAGAGCTACCAATTAGGACTAGAAATAAATAGAGAGCTACCAATTAGGACTAGAAATAAATAGAGAGTTACCAATTAGGACTAGAAATAAATAAAAAATAGAGCAAAAGTCTTTATCGCGAGCGTCATTCAAGACTGTTAAGAAGTAACTAACTAAGGAATTATGAAGAAGTCGACGAGTTTGTCTACCTTGATACTCTTATTTCGAAAAAAAGAGGATATGACAAATCTGCCAAAAATGTGAACTAACCGTGAACTATACCCAGAAGAGCCAAAATCCGATTAAGTGTCTTGTATTATTCATAGCACTGCATGGAGTTGAAACATGGACGTTGAGAATACGTTTCCCGTAAGCTGGAAGACTACTTATGGTCGATTGTTTTTACCAATCCACTATCAATATACTATACAGGGAGTGCCATTAAACAGAGTTTCTGAATTCAAAGATTTAGGTGTAACCTTCGATGTTAGACTCACGTTCGTTAACCATGTCTCACGTTTGATATCGGACTGTTACAAACTACTCGGTTTTATAATGAGAATATCAAGAGAATTTAAAAGTACTGATATTCTCCGAAACTTATATAATTATATATTGTAGTAAGAACCAAATTAGAATATGCATCTACAGTTTGGGCTTTTCACTAGCTCAAATATAAAAACAATATATGTTAGAACAAATCCAAAAAAATCCTCAGATATCTATGGTACATAAAATAGGGCGATTACCCTAAATATGTTATGCTCACCATGTTTAACTTTTCACGGTGTGTAACTATAGAAGCCTCGAAACAAGAAGGCAAGAATCCATTGTGATATTCCTATTTAAGGTGGTATAGAGATATTGAACCAACTGAATGACATTGTTGATATATTCTCGGTACCGTCTAGCAGTATGAGAAGAATCCTGGCTGATATTCTTCCTAACGACTAAGCTAACGCTAGAAGCAGACCCTCTTTGTGTAACAGGATCCGTGCAAAATGGATTAAAAATTAATAAAAAAAGAATGAATGAAACATAGTGGTTGCCTTCGAGATGTGGTGGAGACAAATGCTCTGTACACCATGGACCACAAGACACACCAATATCTCTATCATCCGAGAATTGGTGATTACTGAAAGACTTTCGACAACATGCATACAAGTAGAAATAGAATCATAACATACTTTGGGAATGGTGCTAGAAAAAAAAAGACAGTTGAATGAAAGCAAGCCAAAGGAAGGTGTCCTATAAGATGGACGGATCAAATAAATGAGTTAACGGGATTCCCTTTAAACGATGCTCGTGACCGGGAGGGTTTGGGGGCATTACCCATGATCGGGAGGATTGAAGACGAGTGAGTGGTGCACCGAATTCGAGACAGCAGAAAATCACGACGCTCAGCATTGAGCGTGAAATAAAAAAAAATAAAACTAGCGAGACAAGTTATGGTCACTTTAAATATTATGTTTATGTGATTTATAAATTCATTCAATAAATTATAACATTCATGTTTCAGTTTGCTGTATAGAAAAATTATTTGATATTTCCAAAATGCTAAAATATTCACCTAGTCTATGGTATAAAATAACAATGAAATTTCCTATGGTAAAACGTTGCTACTTTAGCTTCAAAGTGAATGTAACTGTTCTCAAAGAAATAGAAGTATTTTGATAATTTTAGTGTATTTTTATTTCCATTTAACTATTTCTTATACAAACTTTATTAATTACTTAGTTTTTTATGGAAAGCGAACCGTACAAAACAAGTATTCATAACAATGCAAAAAAACTCCATTTTGTTGACAAAGAGAACCACTTCACTGGACAAGTCCTGTGCGAAAGTAGTTACATCCCTTTATCGAAAATTTCATATATTTATCCTAAATACCAAAACACTCGTGTACATCATATACAACTCCGAGTATATGATGTACACAATTTCTACCGCATCACAATCTCAATAACCCCATCAAAATCATCTCCAACGACTTCTCATCACATATTCAACATTCATCAATTATCCAATCACATTCATACGTGAAGATCTCCAAAAAATATTCCATTTACGAGTATTAACAATGTTTGCAACATTCAGTAATAAAAGTAACACTGCTATTACTATAGTAACCGTACTGTTTCTCATTTTGAAATAAATTAGTGGATTTCCTTAACCCTTCCCTTACGGTGATAAAAATGAAACGCGTGTTCCGGTGTTGGGTAGTGAGTACGCGATCAAAAATTAGCGATTTTAAATCGGAAAAATAAGAACATTCATAGATAATCCCCTTAATTAATTATACTTGAAGTTAAAAATTATAATAATTGAGATTTATTTGCTGAAAACATTAAAAAACCATCTGGCACCGCTCACGGAACGGGCGTAGGTCTAGTATCGTTGCCAGCTCAACAGTCACGCGAAGAAAACAACGCTACATCACATTCAGATCATTCAAAACAAAGCCCTCCGCATAATTTTAAAAGCACCCTACATCGTCCGTAATTCAAGACTCCACGCAGATACCAAACTACATACTATCCCCGAACATATGCGCGCTCTGGCCGAAAGGTTCTACAGCTCTATATCCCGTCATCCCAACCCAGTCATAAAAGCCTTAGATAACTACAACGCGAACACCAGTTACAGACAAACTCGTCCGAAATCAATATTGCGAAACATCCCCCCGACCCCCCCCTCTTTAACTCTAATCATCCCCCCAAATGACCCCCCGATTGTCACTCTGAACACCCCATCATCGATAATTCCTCCGGCAGACAGTTTACCCCCATAGGCAACCGCATTTCTCACCTTCAATAAACATTTTCTACACCTTAATATATTTATAAAAGTCACACACATTTCCCCACTCATTTACTTATCTACATATACTATATACATTCTTATAATTTATTCACAATTCATTTTTTTTTTCACCCATTCAATATAAAACAGTGTGTGACGACACAAATTTATGTATATTTGTATTTAATATTATGTATATATCATCATATTTATATATGTATTTAATCGTTTATAATTTCTCATAATCATTCATAAAATCAAAACAATTACCACAAACCTATCCTTTCCCGATTCCCAAAAAGATCCTGCCAATTTCCAATAAATATCTTAACAGTCAGAACTTGTCCGATGAAGGAGTAAGGTGTCCTACCATCGGACCGAAACTCCGAACAAGCTATCCATCACTTGTTAGTTGACATATTACTGAGTTAATTATTTTAACTGTAGCACCTGGTCATTCATGTGCATGGCCGGTGTGATAACTTTCGAAACACGACGGTTATCGGCGAGTATTATGTGTCATTAATGTATTATACAAATGAAAGTATATCATAAAATAAAACAACTAGGAAATCTGTCACGAGGCGTGAGATTATTGCGCAACTCGCTAGAGCACACTTATCTTGCTGTAAAGTTTGCCATTCAACACTGTGGTTTCCAAGAATTGAATCACCGACCATATATAAAAGTTCCAACTTAGCCCCTAAACGATTATTTTTTATTTTCAAAATAAGAATCCGATTTGCGTGGAAAATAATCAAAGTAGCGAATAAGTGATCTTGACTGTGTTACGCCATTTTCACAATAGAACAAAACTTTAAAAAAAGGTCAGACGTATTGAAAAATTAATTAATTGTTCTGAAAATTGCATTGAACTAAAGGATTAAAAAAAGAAATATCTGTTATTTATATCCTTTGACCGACAACTTTTGGATCTTACTACATACGTTCTCACAGCTGCCGTCTCGCAAACATAATTCAATATTGTTTGAGCTCCCCTAATGATGAGGTAAAAAGTATGAAACCGGTAGGGTCATACAGTTATATTATATGGAAAAAAAAAATTTAAGTTGAATCAGTTAAAATGTGTTTAAACCTCCACAGTGTTTTTATTATAAATAATAAATTCCTTATTCGTCACTAAATAACTTCTATATTCCACGAGATAACGAAATAATGTATTGTTAAATATTAAAATATGGAGTTCTACAACGTTGAAGCCGAAACATTTGAACAAAAGTATATTATTTGTTTATATCGTATCAATATTAGAAATGTGGCATTACTAAATTAATTCAATTCTAATTGAGAAAAGAGTGAAAAGCCTTTAAGACTTCCGTTTTGGGAGGTATTTATGGTGGTATATGAGAATTTAAGATGGTATCTTTTTCTTCCTGGCTCCATCCCAACTCACTGTCTGCGCAGACTGTTGGGGTCAGCTCTCCTCGTCCTCAGGTTGTTTGCTCTTCTGTCCCGGACGATGTCCCCCAGGCCGTGCCTCCGCATCAGGTTATCTTTTTGCACCACCCATGAATTCTTTGGTATTCCTCTGGTTGATATTCGAGGAAAATCCATGGAGATTGCCTAGTTCACAATGTGATCGGGTGCTCTGCGTCCAACTTGCCCATACCATCTCAATCCATCAGCCTCTCCTCCATCTTACTGCTGATGTCTGTAACACCTAGGCTTCCTGTCTCTTAGGGACACACCAGCTAACCATCTTAACATGCGCATTTCAGCAGTTTCTAGTTGCCTAGAGTAAGAGTTATACATCGACCAGCATTCGGAGCCATAGAGGAGTGCGGGTCTGACAATCGTTTGATATACTTTTCCTTTTAACTTTACTGGCATTTTCGGATCACATTGAACTCCCGTCATTATCCCAAATCAAAGGATATAAAATTGTTTATTTGTAGTTCATCTTCTCTTGTTAAATTTTCGGCGGTTTTCTTACCAAATATGTTGTTTTCTGAACATATGCATTAACGGGAAAGTAACTAATTTAATAGTTGCAACCAACACCTTCCTATCCTAACATTCAAATGAATATTTATTTTGAAATATTTTTAATCTGTCAATAATAGCGGGTTCGAATCCCAAACTTGAGAGTCCTTGAGAAGAGTCAACTCCCTAAACGGCGCTAAATAAATAACCTTTTTGTAATTTGTTTTATCAAACACTGTTTACTTCACCTCTTGTAATGGTATAACCCTACCGATTTCAAGACTTTCACCTCATCATCAGAGCACAAACAAGACTGAATTATGTTCGAACTGGTACAGAGATTTATTGTCTAATTTATTCTGAAATAGCTAATCATTGTCACCGTGAAAACCATACATTTTCTATCGATGATGCCAAATTCTTACATATCAGTAGTAACGGAAATAAATTGGACAGATTAGAGGCCCTAGAAATTTCTTAGTCAGTGCATCGAGGTGAATATCTGGCAAACACATATATCCCAAGAATATCTCCGCTGCTCGCCAAGGTCATCCTATGCCTCCTTCAGCCCCCAATCCCAAACCCGAATGCTTACCGTTAGAAGCTTATATCTCGGTACCAGTTCGAATAGAGTTCAGTATTTTGTATGCTCCCCTGATGATGAGGCGAAAACCTTGAAACCGGTAGGGTTATACCGTTACAAAAAGTGGAATAAACAGTGTTTGATAAAACAAATTACAATGTCTTTAAACTTCCACAATGTTTCATGCCTCACTTATAAATAATAATTATCTTTTTAATATTCTTTACTTATATTCATGTCACGTATCAATAATAAATATACACAAAGTATATGAAAAACAAAAACTAATTTAAAGTGGATACTCTCAAATTAATAGATTCGGATGTGTCACCTGTCATTGTGATGTATCCAGTGAACAAAACAATAGATTCGGATGTGTCACCTGTCATTGTGATGTATCCAGTGAACAAAACAATTAGCTGTATCATATTTGCCAGATTATTTATTCCATTTCCAATTATTCCTTGTTTAATACCTTGTTTGCTCTTTACTAACCCCAATATGGTTGTCATTTATTCCATTTCCAATTATTCCTTGTTTAATACCTTGTTTGCTCTTTACTAACCCCAATATGGTTGTTATTTATTCCATTTCCAATTATTCCTTGTTTAATACCTTGTTTGCTCTTTACTAACCCCAATATGGTTGTTATTTATTCCATTTCCAATTATTCCTTGTTTAATGCCTTGTTTGCTCTTTACTAACCCCAATATGGTTGTTATTTATTCCATTTCCAATTATTCCTTATTTAATACCTTGTTTGCTCTTTACTAACCCCAATATGGTTGTCATTTATTCCATTTCCAATTATTCCTTGTTTAATACCTTGTTTGCTCTTTACTAACCCCAATATGGTTGTTATTTATTCCATTTCCAATTATTCCTTGTTTAATGCCTTGTTTGCTCTTTACTAACCCCAATATGGTTGTTATTTATTCCATTTCCAATTATTCCTTGTTTAATACCTTGTTTGCTCTTTACTAACCCCAATATGGTTGTTATTTATTCCATTTCCAATTATTCCTTGTTTAATGCCTTGTTTGCTCTTTACTAACCCCAATATGGTTGTTATTTATTCCATTTCCAATTATTCCTTATTTAATGCCTTGTTTGCTCTTTACTAACCCCAATATGGTTGTCATTTATTCCATTTCCAATTATTCCTTGTTTAATACCTTGTTTGCTCTTTACTAACCCCAATATGGTTGTTATTTATTCCATTTCCAATTATTCTTTGTTTAATGCCTTGTTTGCTCTTTACTAACCCGAATATGGTTGTTATTTATTCCATTTCCAATTATTCCTTATTTAATACCTTGTTTGCTCTTTACTAACCCCAATATGGTTGTTATTTATTCCATTTCCAATTATTCCTTGTTTAATGCCTTGTTTGCTCTTTACTAACCCCAATATGGTTGTTATTTATTCCATTTCCAATTATTCCTTATTTAATACCTTGTTTGCTCTTTACTTACCCCAATATGGTTGTTATTTATTCCATTTCCAATTATTCCTTATTTAATACCTTGTTTGCTCTTTACTAACCCCAATATGGTTGTTATTTATTCCATTTCCAATTATTCCTTGTTTAATGCCTTGTTTGCTCTTTACTAACCCCAATATGGTTGTTATTTATTCCATTTCCAATTATTCCTTGTTTAATACCTTGTTTGCTCTTTAGTAACCCCAATATGGTTGTTATTTATTCCATTTCCAATTATTCCTTGTTTAATGCCTTGTTTGCTCTTTACTAACCCCAATATGGTTATTATTTATTCCATTTCCAATTATTCCTTGTTGATATGTACTTACATACATACGTACCATCACACGACGTCTCCCTTTCCTTGATCATTTAACTGCATTTCCTGGATCTTCTTCTTCGACGCCTTCCACTCATATTTGCGATGTGTATTTATTTTATTAGTCCTTCTTCATTCACACATTCCCCTTTCCCAAACCATCTCAGCAAACTCTTCTTCACCTTTCCACTTTCCCAAACCATCTCAGCAAACTCTTCTTCATCTTTCCACTTTCCCAAACCATCTCAGCAAACTCTTCTTCATCTTTCTCAACACACATGTCTTAAGTTCACACTCATCTATATACCCCCCCCCCTCACCCCCATATATTCTTGTAAGTGTACGAATTTCTACAGCGTTTATTTGGATCTTCTCAGTATTTTATCACATCCACGTTTCACTCCCATTCATTAAAAGTCGTAATAGTACATAATATATCATATTAAAAATAGAAAGTGCTCGTTACGTTACGTCACACTTAATTTTGTTATTATAATGGTAACATAAGGGGTGTTTTAAGTCTCACATTCTGTTTGTTTACCTTCCATAGCCTTAATTACTTCACTTTTACCCCTGCCAAAACTAATTATTGAAGAGACTAGGAACACAACCCTTACTTGAATTCTCCATCAACGCAGAGTTTTTACCTTCAGCTTCTCAAGTAGTGTCGTTAGTCGTTACGTTACTCTTTCAGAATACATAATGTAAAACAAAGTGTTTCATTACTCTGAAATAAATATTGCTTCTAAAACTATAACATAATGTCAAGGACTATTCATAGTATTTTGTAATAAATAAATACAATATAGTTCGGAAATTCTAGGATGAGTCCTGTGACAGCTCACAAATTTGCCCCAATACAACCTTATGTAATTTATTTACCTAAATAACTTACTTTTTATTAGAATTGAGGCTTATATTAAAGTTAATAAAATAATTAAAATTACTGAACATCGTTACAAGGTTGTATTGGGGAAAATTTGTGAGCTGTCACAGGACTCACCCTAGAATTTCCGAACTATAGTTAGATTTTCTGAAGTATATTTACTATAATTATCAAAATTTTCAGCATCATCATGTTACTTAATTTATCTATTTTATTTCACTTTCGTTTTATATAGAACAACCTGTTGCCATGTGGCAATCTCTTCCAACCAACCAGAAAGTTGTTTAAGAGATATTAAGTGTAAACCACACTGTTTCAGTCTGACTTCTTGACAGTAAGACTTCAAAATGAAATTTTGTAATTTAGCTACCCTATGGCATATGCGACGGAGAGAGCAGAAACGATTCTCCTTTTTTTCTTCTCTTCTCGAGTCGGAGAAGGGGAAACGTTTCACTTTTCGTGACGTTCAGGCCAATTTGCCCTACCGCGCCTATATAGTAAAAGTTTCACTTCAAAAACAAAATGAACTAACATTTTTATAAAAGTCTAAAATAAATTAAAAAAAGCTAAGAATATCCGAGCTTTTCGGTATCCATGTGTTTCATATGCTAAGTAATTGAAGAAAAAAAGCAATAGCTAGGATGTAACCCCAACTCCACGACCTTCATGGCCTAGTTGATCAAACACCTTTCTTCCAGCTCGGAGGTTACGGGCTAGATTCCTGTTGGAACCCATATTTTTAGAAAAAAAAATAGTTCTATGTTAAAACAAGTATTGTTTGTGATCCCCTGAAGATGAGGTGAAACTCTTGAAACCGGTAGGGTTATACCGTTACAAAAAGTGGAATAAACGGTGTTTGATAAATCAAATAACGATGTCTTTAAACCTCCACAACGTTAATGCCTTAACTATAAACAATATATTTATAATAAAAAGTTTATATTCTTTTAATAATAATAACTTTTAATAATTATGTTCATCGAACACATACAGTGATTCGACTGTAAATAAATTTAAGAGTGTACTTTAAAAAAACGTTAACCAACTTGAAAAAATATTTTTAAATTCTACTTAATATCAAAATAAAGCCAAGCAAAAAAATATTTCTATTCAATACAAAGGCCAAATAGTGCTTCTCAATTTAAAAATATTCCTATTCAATAAAAAGGCCAATTAGTGCTTCTTAATTTAAAAATATTCCTATTCAATAAAAAGGCCAATTAGTGCTTCTTCATTCAAAAATATTCCTATTCAATAAAAAGGCCAATTAGTGCTTCTTCATTTAAAAATATTCCTATTCAATAAAAAGGCCAAATAGTGCTTCTTAATTTAAAAATATTCATATTCAATAAAAAGGCCAATTAGTGCTTCTCAATTTAAAAATATTCCTATTC